>JBBBDQ010001462.1:2985000-3057500 GCA_037127315.1 Ascarosepion bandense | reverse complement strand
TTTTCTTCTTCTTCTTCTTCTTCTTCTTCTTCTTTTCATTTTCTTTTCTCTTCTTTTTCTTTTTCTTTTTTCTTTTTCTATTTCACTTGACTTTGTCTGGATAAATTTGAACCATTCGTTGTTGTACGAATTTGGTCTGATGAGCGGTGAGATGATAAGAGAGCCGGAAAATATGATATTTCCTATGAATTTGTAAAAATATCCTACGTTTGTTCTTATATATATATATATAATGATAATATACACGCTAAAAAGGCTGCCTTCTTCTAGCGAGCGCCTATAGCTCAGAGGTAGAATCTGATGTCTAACCGTAATGATGAGCTGATACAGCGAAACAGATCTGTCTCCGGATGATTATATATATATATATATATATATATCGCTATCCAACGGATTTAAATATCAATTTTTTTGTTTTATATATACCTGCAGTGTAGACCGGCGTTGCTCGGGTGTAATGAAAGCTTTAAAACTAATCCATGGTCCTGGAGCTCAGACTCTTTGGACGTTGACACGAATGACTAAAAAGCAATAATTGTTTCCAGTTAAAGCGAAACCAGAGACTGAAAGAAAAATGAATGGATGAAAGTCAAATTTTGATTTTCTGGTATCGATATCAAATAAGTTTTTTTCGTCGTAAACTGAATTTTGAAGGCTAAATTAGTCCTTTGAGTAAATGGTATCATGGCTGAGACTAAGAACTACAATTAAACCTATAAACCAAAACCGAAGCAAAAACTAAAATAAAATGGCTGAAAAAATACAGACATACATGCAGATAAACACACACACACACACACACACACACACACACACAAACATCTTGTCTTTTATATATATATATCTTATCGATTTTCTGCACTATTTTCGATATTTGTCGGGGATACATCGACACAAAACCTAGCTAAGAACACTCGCAGACGCTTATAGTACAAGTGTGTAAATTTTCAAGAAAATCGGATGGGCCGTTTCGCAGTCTATATATAACGGACACACACACACACACACACACACACACAGACACACACACACAGACAAATTCCATTTATAAATAAGTTTAGATTTAGATATACGTACTTTCCTAACTTCCATTATTATGGATCACGCTAGTCTCCCAGAAAACAATGCACTGCGCCTCCTCGGCCTCACTCTCTCAGCCGATCTCAAGTGAAACGACAACATAGAATCAACAGCTACTTCTCCTGGTAGGAAGGATGGATCCCTGTGTCGGGCCAGAAAGTCTTTTCGTCGGAATCCATCTTGCACATGTATAAAGCGACTATTCGGATATACATTTATTACTGCTGTCATATCTAGTCGGCTGCTCCTGCTATTTATGTTGGGGTTCTCGTCAAAATCCAAAGGATTATCTACATTGTAATCGATCTCGATTTGGCAGCTCGAAATCAGTCACTTTCTCACCAACGTAATGTGGCTTCCCTCTGTCTTTTCGACAAGTATTTTCACAGGTTCTGCTCTGTTGAGCTTATTTTCCTGGTTTCCTGTCTTCATAAATTTACCCGGGCTACTAGATTGGCATGTCTACGGCTATATCGTGTTGAATACACCAGGTCCTGTCCGATCACCGAAGTTAAGCAACATTGAGCGGTCAATACTTAAATGGGTGACCATTTGGAAATACCAAGTGCCTCTAAACGTAAGGACTAAAACTGGTCCCGGTTTGAGGGTTGGGTGCAGGGCTAAACACCCTGACCAGTAAAAAACGGTTTGTTACAGAAACAGCATCAAAAAATGTTGCTGCCCCATGCACCATATGGGTATGATGGATAAATGATGACTAGATTGGCATCTGCTTTTTACAGTCAAATATAACTGCCATTTTACTCTATCAGTTTCTTTTCTCGCCCCTCCCACATGTGGACATCCCTTCCATATAATTGCTTCCCCGATAGGCACAAACTACAAGAGTTTAAGTGCAACATCAATTTCCATCTTTTATCTCCTTGATTCCCGTTTTTCTTTTAACCGGTCTCCAATACCCACTATACATTTTCGACTTTTTTTTTTCGCTTTCCTATCATATAATCCTTTTTTCACCAGTGGCATCTTGTTCGGTTGAAACGATTATCAAAAAAAAAAAAAGAAAAAAACTAGGTTCGCCTATCGACTGGTTCATACACCACGAGTAGCGTTTCTACAGGGAGGGCAGAAGGGGCCAAGACCGCATCCCAGAATTTTGGTTGGCCTCTCGTTTCAGCCCCCACTACTTTTATATCTTTCATCACTTTTCCCTTTGCGTTTTCTTTTTTCAATTTTTTTTTAAATCAGAGCAGACAAATCACACTGTTCTGCTAGTACTGATGTTGGTTTTAACCCTTTGAATTTGTTTTGAAATTAACTTCTCTTCTGTTCTAACAGCTTGAGAGTGGAAAAGAGGACAAGAATAGATTAGAACTTCACTACTACGAATGAAAAGTTATTCCGTTTAATTTAGTGAAGTAACATATTTATACTCAAACTCATTCCTAAATTGGTCCTGGGTATGACGGCAAACTGCATCCAGCAGCAAGGCCTCTGATTGTGAGGTTGTGAGGAGCATGGAATCACCTCTTAATTGCTGTTGTTCTCAGATCCACCCTGACCTGGAGTGGTAGAACCTTCTTGGGTCCCAGCTATGGGAAAATAGTTAACACCCAAACTGGGATCAAAACACTATGAAAGACTTTTATAGAAATATATGCATAAAAATAGATTTTTATAGAAAAATATACCTTTTTGAAAGAAAAATATACCAACAATACTTTTCTGAAGGAAAAAATTATTACCATAATACATTTTTGAAGAAAAAAAAAATTATTAGCGGCAATAAACTTTTAATACAAAACTAGAAGATATCTTCAGTTTTCTAAAATAAAATACAATTTAAAAAAAAAAAAATTTTTCGTTAAAATCTGACTAAATCAACCTTCTCACTATAATGGAATATTAAAAATACCTTAAAACTCTACCTGTTTGGCATTAAATAACCCGCACAGGTTGATAAGCCATGAAACAAAACTCAATTTCAAATTCATTCCTAAGTTGTGTATACGATAGCGGTGTAGAGTATAAAAATAAAAATGTTCATTGAGTTGCCCATCCCTTCCTCCTCACAAAATCTCGGCCCTTAAGTGAACCCCCCCCCATTTCAGAGTTCCTCAATCGCCACTGCATTAATTTGTACAGGAACAGAAGTTTATCCCTTGTTTCCTGTTTAGAATTAGCTTTCCGGTTCCTTTTTAAGTCTTCGCAATCTTTTTCACCCCAGGAACTATTTTTTTCCTGACTACCTTGAGTTTGAGTAATAGTAGGTGCTAGGGTCCCAGCTCTGGCAAATAGTGTTCCCCTCCAAGCAAATGCATAACATTATGAGGGACTAAGAATTTCTGTTTTGTTCTTCGATGCAGACAATTTGGGGCAAACAATGGACTATTAAGGTAGTAATTTCATTTATTTAAACCAGGGGTCGATAAACATTTTCCACTAGAGATTTCTATTTGTTTCTCTTCCTCTCCAGCCATCCCTATTTAAAATATCTTTGAACTTTAAAACTTGAACGGATATTGATCTACATGTTAGCTAAAATGTATGAAAAGTTAAAAAAATTTGGATCAGGTTCAGAATTTCTTTCCAAACATATATTTAACAAAATATATTAAGTAACCCGAATGAATCAAGCAAATACGTGATATTGGAATGTTTGGAAAGTTTACGTTTGTTTTTAAGGGAAATTAAAGTTCCTGTCGATATTTAAGGAAAATTAAAAGCCAAAACAAAATTATGCCACTAAATACTTATTCAGCTAAATAAGAATCATTTTGTTATACAAATTTCTCCATTTGTTTTTCAACTTAAAGTTTCCGTCTTCTCAGAATTTTGGTGGTTTTCTCGGCAAAGAACTCTTAAGGTGAGACTTTTTTTCTTTTTCTGTCATCCAAAAAATTAAACTTTTTATCAATGAGATTATTTTGCAAGAACTTGAATAAATGAAAATCTGAAGGAGGAATTCTAGTGAATAGCCAAATTGTAACTTTTGCTGGGTCTCTAAATTAAATTTGGCATTATCCTGATGAAAAACAACACCTTTCCACTCTACAAATTCCGGCTTTTTTTTCAATTGCTGCCTTTAAGTCGTCCAGTTGCAAAGCAGTACTTTTCAGAATCAATTGACTGGTTACTTGTCGGCAGGTTATAGTACAAGATTCTTTTCAAATCCCAACAGATGCACAGCATGACTTTCTTAGTATGAAGACGTGCTTTGGGGGTGGCTAAAGCTGGCTGATGTCACTTAATCCAGAATCTTTTTCGCTGAACATAGTTGTAAACGATGCATTACTCATAACTCGTCATGATTTGCTTATAAAAAAGGGATTTTCATTGCATCTATACAAAAAAATCAGATATAAATGCGAGCCAAAACATTCTTTTCCTGACACCCTCTGTTACTGGATCGTCTTTCTGTTCACTCTCCTCCTGCCTGAAACTTTAACTCTCTTATGTAGCCCCCTGCACATCAGTCGCGGTACCGTCTTGCATAGGGGTGAAATGTTTAAAAGAAAACTCATATGATGTGGTGCCCAAACATCTTAACGATTTGATAACCCATGCTTCACTGTATAGTGTTTTTTTTTAATTCTTATATCATATTCTTATTCCCCTATCATATTCTTATTCCGCTATCATATTCTTATTCCGCTATGCTATCATATTCTTATTCCGCTTCGCTATCATATTCTTATTCCGCTATCATATTCTTATTCCGCTATCATATTCTTATTCCGCTTTGCTATCATATTCTTATTCCGCTCCGCTCTCATATTCTTATTCCGCTTCGCTATCATATTCTTATTCCGCTATCATATTCTTATTCCACTATCATATTCTTATTCCGCTATCATATTCTTATTCCACTATCATATTCTTATTCCGCTATCATATTCTTATTCAGCTTCGCTAGCATATTCTTATTCCGCTATCATATTTTTATTCCGCTATCATATTCTTATTCCACTTCGCTATCATATTCTTATTCCGCTATCATATTCTTATTCCACTATCATATTCTTATTCCGCGATCATATTCTTATTCCGCTATCATATTCTTATTCCGCTACAATATTCTTATTCCGCTATCATATTCTTATTCCGCTATGCTATCATATTCTTATTCTGCTATCATATTCTTATTCCGCTATCATATTCTTATTCCGCTATAATATTCTTATTCCACTATCATATTCTTATTCCGCGATCATATTCTTATTCCGCTATCATATTCTTATTCCACTATCATATTCTTATTCCGCTATCATATTCTTATTCCGCTATCATATTCTTATTCCGCTATCATATTCTTATTCCGCTATGCTATCATATTCTTATTCTGCTATCATATTCTTATTCCGCTATCATATTCTTATTCCGCTTTGCTATCATATTCTTATTCCGCTATCATATTCTTATTCCGCTATCATATTCTTATTCCGCTTTGCTATCATATTCTTATTCTGCTATCATATTCTTATTCCGCTATCATATTCTTATTCCGCTTTGCTATCATATTCTTATTCCGCTATCATATTCTTATTCCGCTATCATATTCTTATTCCGCTTCGCTATCATATTCTTATTCCGCTATCATATTCTTATTCCGCTATGCTATCATATTCTTATTCCGCTTCGCTAGCATATTCTTATTCCGCTATCATATTTTTATTCCGCTATCATATTCTTATTCCACTTCGCTATCATATTCTTATTCCGCTATCATATTCTTATTCCACTGTCATATTCTTATTCCGCTCCGCTATCATATTCTTATTCCGCTTCGCTATCATATTCTTATTCCGCTTCGCTATCATATTCTTATTCCGCTATCATATTCTTATTCCGCTATGCTATCATATTCTTATTCCGCTTCGCTAGCATATTCTTATTCCGCTATCATATTTTTATTCCGCTATCATATTCTTATTCCACTTCGCTATCATATTCTTATTCCGCTATCATATTCTTATTCCACTGTCATATTCTTATTCCGCTCCGCTATCATATTCTTATTCCGCTTCGCTATCATATTCTTATTCCGCTTCGCTATCATATTCTTATTCCGCTATCATATTCTTATTCCGCTTCGCTATCATATTATTATTCCGCTATCATATTCTTATTCCGCTTCGCAATCATATTACTTATCTTACGGCACCTGATATTCGTAAGGGGCAATCGTAGATACGAGTTCGAATTCTATTTGAATTAGTTGTATTCACTTACTCGTAATTACCATTGAGAAAGGTATTAATCCGTCTCTCCCCTCCAGATATGGTTCAAATAACAGAACGGATAGTGTTCTAAAGCAATTGTTGGCAACCACACAAAGTAATGGCAGCCTACTTCGAGAAAGTATTCTTCCCAGTCAGTCATGTTGCTTTCGAGACATGATCACTTAAGCGTGTAACACGTAAGGCATTTAACTGACTGATTCTTATGCGGCCGCCCATGCAAGAAATGACCAGGCTGGATGTTGCTTAACGTCAGTGATCGGGCGAGACTGATGTTTCTGTACAATAAAGCTGTCTTTTTCTAGGTTTTTAACAGTGACCGCTGGTAGCAGTAACAAATATACAACTCTTTCAGCCACCAAGCACTTCACTCTAGGTGTTATACTGACTGCCACCTATTACGAGGACTGGTTAACGAGCTCATGTCAAAAGCTGCGGATCCATACCTTCTTACCCCTGACCTGAGCGTCATTATTGTCTTCAGGTGTTGGCAACATGAGAACATTGGCACTTAATTCCCGCTCATAGTCCGTTTCTATGTAAATAAACAGAGTTGTGTACTCAGCAAATCAATATCAGTTGCCACAGTGTGTACGCATTATGTAATCAACACAGCTGCAGTGTGGATATTCACACGCTTCGTGGTTATTATGAAGGAAATCCTCAGATATGTTTAGTCCACCTTTGGTACAAATGTGTGAGCATTGACTTTTATAACAGATTTGACAAATTATTTTGGCGGACCTGAAGCAGACTACCACCACGTTTAATTTCGTTATTTTTCTGTTTTTCTTTTTTTTTTTTTTTTACTTTTACCAACGCAGTTCTATCGATTACTCCCTTAGCTTTACGATTGACAAAACAAATTTTGAAAATTTTCAATATTTAGACATTTGATGGCGGGGGATCATTTTCTCATACAACGTTATAGTAAATCAAGCCTCCATTTTGAAACCAGTCGCCAGTACGACATTATCACTACCTGTAAATTTGTTCAATATCAGATTTTTGGACTTTTTTCAGTGCAATATTATCTTTTACATATTAAACTTTACGAATGCCAATAAAAAAAAATTTGCAAAATTTCAATATTTAAACAATTTTAGGGGTGGGAGCAGTTTCTCATACAACCTTATAGTGGATTGAAAAATGGAGGATCGATTTACTTTAACGTTTTATAAGAAACTGACCCCCTCACAAATTTGCTTTAATATTGTAATTTTTCAAAATATTGTAATTTTTCAAAATATTGTAATTTTTCAAAATTTTTTGGATAAACGGAAAGTTTAAGTAACAATGGATAGGACTGCGCTGAAAAAAAGAAAAGAATGAAAAACAACGAAATTAAACATGGCGGTTGTTTTTCTTCAGGTCCGCCATTTTTTTAATAGAAGCAAACGGGTGAAGACATTATGAACATGAGTATACGTCAAGTTATGAAGGTCATTTTCTAAACAATTTCACCCCAAGCAAAGTAACAAAGCCACTAAGAGGCAAGGAATTCCTAACTGTTCAAGGATACAAAAGAACCCTATTCATGAGAGAGAACTATAAAAATGGAATAATTAAGAATAGGTACCTCCACTCATTTTCGATATCTTATTAACTTTTAATTTTAATTTTTAAAAATGAAAAAGTTTTCTTGAAACCTTTATTTTAGTTTTAATTTAAAGATAATGATGAAATTTACTATTTCCAGTAAGCAAAATACTCTGGTGTATTTCCAACAAATTATATTGATTGGAACCTAAAATTTTGAGATTTTCTTTTTATTTCAAATTTTTTGGCTATTTTTGAGCGATTGACAGATTTGTAAACAAAAGTTAATTTTCGGATTTGAAATTCTTACAAAAATATAATATACATCTGTGACACATTATTTTTGGAAAATTAGAAAATTAAATGAGAAATTAATCTGATTTACACAAGTATTACTTATTTATAGCATGAAATTTAAATAAAGCTATTTTTAAACACAAACTTGACCTTTCTTACCTATCCACCGTAATTGAAATGTGTTGACAGATCGAGATAAGCTAAGTGTCTGGCGATCACAAGTGCCATAATTGTACATTTTTTTTCCGATAAAGGAGAGTAACAACCCTGAAACAAATGACCTTTTAATTTACAGATAGAAATTACCGTAATAAAAAACTTCAAATGCACACACACACACACACACACACACACACACACACACACACACAAGGCTGAAAATTATTTTTAAAATGCGATGGCTAAATAATTGGTATTACACTTTTCAATTTTTGATTAGTAAATTTGGTCGTCACTATGTAACCTGCTAGCCTAAAAGAATTGGAAATATTTTAAAATATTTTTGAAACTTTATAAATTATTATAATTAAAAAAACAAAAATGAAAAAATTATTTTAAAAATTCCTTTATTAATTGAATTTTTTTCTTCAAATTTTAATGTCTGGTATTTCTATTATTTACTAAAGCAATTAAAATCTTATCCAATTAAATAATGTCATAGTTTTATTGCATTTTTTATTTTACTATTTGAAGCAGATTTTTGGTAAATGGGGCTAAATGGTTTTAAAATAATAATACATGAGTTACATTCCCCACTGAGTCCTACGTGTAACTAATAAAACCATTTTTGCCGACAGAATTTTTTTTTAATTTCATGAATTTATGTGGAGTGGGGGGTAACAGATGTAAAAAAAAAATTTACTACGATTTTTAAAAATAATAATTTCAAATTAATTTCATTCGTTTACGAAGAAGTCCCGAAAGTTTTATTAAAATCCGACAAGTATTTGATTTTTTTGAGAATTTCAAAATTAATGTTTGTCAGGGTAAAAAAAGTGAGTTACGTAATATTACGTTTTCCATTGTAAACTCTCGTAACGATTTGATTACCCGCTAACTCAAATCAAAACAAAACCTCATCACTTGATAAGCCACAAGTAGTGTCGAAACAAAATGGCGACATTGTAGTGATATTATAACATTTTTGTTATAGATTCTGAGTAAATGTATATATATATAAATATATATATATATGTGTGTGTGTGTGTGTGTGTGTGCGTGTTTGTGTGTGTGTGTGTGTATATATATATATATATATATTTCCTGCCGAATGACACATTTTCATAACAAAAATTTATCGTAAATAATCAGGCCGGTAAAAAAATAAAAATATAATACTGTTTGATTATAAACAGAATATCTACTTAAATACGAGTATCGATCAAAAATAATGTTCAAACAAATCATTTCATATATATATATATATATATATATATATATATATATATATATATATGTATCAGCAATGTAGTTCTTGAAAAAATATCAGTAATATATTTTTGTAAAATTAATGCTCTCAAGAAAATTAAATGAGATCAAATGAGACATAAGGTGTTGATATGGCGTTAAACAAACAAACTCACAGATCTACAAATAAAAATGAGCTCATAAATTTCTATTCTCACCATAACAACAAAATACAAAACAGAATAATTATTTGATTCTATATAAAAGCAATAATTGAAAAGCCTATTTTCCTGTGAAATTATTTTACGAGAAAGATTTCAACCAAAAAGAATACTGACTGCTCAGTCAATGACTTTCATATGTTTCCTTGTAAATAATCATATTACCATTATCTTTATATGAAGAATAAGGTTACAGACAAATAGGCAACCAATGCCAAACCACTTGCGGGCGCTTTCAAGACGTCTGGACCGCTGAGAATTCAATAGGATATTGTCAGATTCTTAGTCAGGATGTCTCGTCGTAAGTGGTTATCAAGACTAAAGGTGTCCATAAAAATATTTGTTTAGAAAGAAATTAATACTATTTACATTATTCGGACTATTGTCCTCATCTTTACTTCCACGTTTACGACGTTTCAGCCGCTGTACGCTCCGGCCTTCTGCAGGTGCTATCAATTCAAACGGGACCCGTTATTATGATCACTGGGGGTATATCATTCTCATTTCTTGTGCGAAGCCACCTCTGGTAGTTCGTTGGAGCTATTGTCATGAATGTTTTCCTCTGACCCTCTTGCATTCAATCTGCCAGTAAGTATCAAATTTACCAAAACTTCTTTCCTCATTGTATACCCTAGAGATTTCAACTGTCTCTTTCTTGTGTTAGATATTAGCGATCATGTCTTGAAAATGACATGAATGACTGAGCAGATGTTCTCACAGTAGGTCACCGTTACTTTCTGCGGTAGACTGATTGCCAACCAAAACTAGAAAACCCAATCCGTCCAGATATTTCATCCCCAGCTGGAGGGAGAAACGATGGATTAAGAACTTTCCCAATGGGATTTGCGCGTAAGTGAATGCAACGAATTCAACTGGAATTCGAACTTGACTCTCCGATTTCTCGTCTCGAGCCGATATCCACTGCACCACAACGCGCATCCTAGATATGTGTTCTTTTTATCTACACTTAATCTAAAACGTTGTCTTCGCTCGCATATTGGTCCATGTTATCCTCAGTATCTTTCTGTAGAACCACATTTCTGTTGCTTCATGTTTCTTTTTCATCTAAGGAGATTGTATACTATTCACTAGACAATTGGAGTAGATAGACTAAACTATCGCCCGGTTCACACTCCACCCACGTCTATTGAACAGGTGAAGAGGCTCATCCCTTGTTCCTTGTTTAGGATGTGGTTTCCGGTTTTCTCTTTTCCAATCTCTTCACTCTTACGTAGCCCCCTCCACATCAGTGGCGTTACTGCCTTGCTTGGGGTGATATGATTAAAATATATATATATAGGAGGAGCAGTATTTCTAAATAATCCAGTACTCTTTTCTTTGTTTCTAAGAAAATTTTACCTGTTTCTTAATAATTTGCTTAGGTTTAGAAAAGTCAATCTTTTATTATTCAAATGGTTTTCGGATTTCAATGTCACACTTTCCATCCTTTGTTAAAACATGTGCTGGATATTTAAATCAATGTAATGGTTTGATTTTAGTATCGCCAATTTCTAACTTGCACGTTGAACTCTCCCCTTTTGCTAGCAACCACCTTTCTTCTGGCTTCCTTTCACTAGTTTGTATTTTGGGACCATTAATTTGGAATTTTCAAGTGATGCTAGTCCTTTTGATAAGAAACATGCATTCTCTCTTCTTATAATTGATACTTAGTCCTTTCTTCATGCTTTCTTTTGCAAATTTCTGTACGAGTTATGGCAGTCCCCTTTCTGTATTTGCTATCAGCACTGTATCATCTGTATATATTATATTATTAAGATTGCGTCTGTTAATAATGAATAATGGCATGGCGTCTAATTCTCTCAGAATCGCCTCGCAGTATAGCATGAATAAGTCCGGCGAGAAGGCTCATCCTTGTCTTACACATCTTTCTATTTTTGTCTATTCCCTGAATTCAAATCAGTCAGAAAAGTATTTGTTGATAGTCAGTTAAGTGCCATACGTGAAATACACGCTTGGGCGATCATGTCTCGAAAGAGAAATGACTGACCGGACGGAGGATTATCCCGCAGTAGGTTGCCTTTGCTTTCTGCGGTAGACTGGTTGCCAACCAAGGCTATAGAACTCAATCCGTCCTTATTATTTAACCCATAACTGGAGGAAAGAGACGGATTACTACCTTTTCTCAAGGGTATTTGTGCGTAAGTGAATGCAAGGAATTCAACTGGAATTCGAACTCGGCCTGCAATGCGCCACAACGCACATCATTTGTTGATACGTATCTCTAAATCTTAGTCTCGGTGAATATCTAAAACCCATCCTGAAAGACGGATTGTACATGCTTCATATGCGTACGAGTAGCCGTTAGTAAACAATATAAGCGGAATAATGTTGTCTTTTTTTCGACATTCCTGTCGTCTTCAAGCCGGAATTCTAAGTTCTTTCGTTCCCACACGATTCTACCCGCAAATATGTCTCTTCATTCCTTATGTTCCAACAGTATGCTAATGTGTTTATTTGCTTATTTGTTTCGCGATGTCAGCTTTCTTCTTCTTCTTCTTCTTCTTCTTCTTCTTCTTCTTCTTCTTCTTCTTCTTTCCCTTAGATTCAGTCAAATAAATACCGGGCTTCATGTCTCTATGACTGTCTACTTTCGTTTCAGTTTGTGAGATGTTAATTTGAGGAATATAAGCAATAGTCAAATAATACCACTATCAACATAAGAGACATTTTAGGAGTTAATACCAAAAGACTACATAGAACTCACTAAAAGAACAGACAAAAAATGATAACAGCCATTATTTGACAACAAAAACATTAAATGAAATATCTTTGCCCCCTAAATGACTACTTCTTAAAATGTGAAAAAATGTTCAATAAGCGTACATAATAATAATAATAATAATAATAATAATAATAATAATAATAATAATAATAATCTTTTGAAGCATAAATAATGGGGTATCACGAGACCGACAGATGCCACACATTACATACAACTAAACACATTAAATACACACATTACATACAACTAAACAACATTACAACTAAACACATTACATACATTACAACTAAACATTACAACTAAACACATTACATACAACTAAACACATTAAATACACACATTACATACAACTAAATAGTTAATTATATAATAATAATAATAATAATAATAATAATAATAATAATAATAAATTATAAAAATGACAGTAACAACCAAGGAATTCAAAAAATTGTCAAAATGTAAAGACCTGGAAACTGAAATAGAAAAAATGTGAAAATTGAAAACAAAAATAGTTCCAGTAATAGTAGGTGCACTTGGAATGATAAAAAATGGAACAAAACAACACGTTGAAACAATCCCCGGAAACCCCAGCTTAAGAGATATACAAAAATTGTCTTGTTAAGTACAGCCCACTCACTAAGGAGAACTTAGTCTATGTAACGCTAGGGATGTTATGAGAGATGGAAAAAAACATGAAATGGAGCCATAACAACACACTACGACCTGCCTTTGGTCTTCCCGCAGATTGGTAGGTAGTGCAACCATAGCAGAAATCGAATTATGATGAAAAATAACATAATAATAATCCGATTACGGAGATAGGACCTGTAAAAAAATTAAAATTATGGGATTTTACAAAACACACAGACAGAACAATGAAAGTTAATCGCCCAGACATCGTGATGAACAAATGAAGAATCCACTTTCTTAGTGATTGGCAGTTCCTGCAGACTGTAATATATACCATATTTTCAGTTCCTGCAGACTGTAATATATACCATATTTTCAGTTCCTGCAGATTGTAATATATACCATATTTTCAGACTTACAAGACGCTGGGATTTGGAAGACTTACTCTAATATTAAACAGAAATTTCTAAGAAAAATAAAGTCATTCTCATGCAACAACTCATTCACGATGAGTCCCTCACATACTTGTGCCTCTTACTGTTTACATTAATATTCTTCTTCTATGTGCCCTGTTCCTTCAGGACGTAGGCGATCATAGCTTTTCACGTCTCCTTATCTCTGGTGGCTCTTAGCACGTCTTCTCCTGTTACACAATGCAACTCTTGTTCCATCATCCACCTGATCAGGTCCTTCAAATATGTTATCTGCTGCTTTCCCCTGTCTCTTTTTCCCTCGATCTGGGCTGTTAGTATCAGGTTCTCCGAGCCCTCCTTCCTCATTGCATGTCCCAGGAACTTCAGCTGTCTCTTCCAGATGCTCTGCATTAATTTCCTTTTGGTTTCCATCATTTCCAAGACCTAATCATTGCTCATATGCTCGATCTATGATATTCGCAGCATCCTTCTGTAGAACCGCATTTCAGTTGCTTCAAGTTTTTCCTTCATCTTTGATTATATCTTCCAGGATTCACTGCCATATTGAAGAACGGACAACACATATCCATCCAGTACTCTCTTCTTTGTTTCTAGTGAAATTGTCCTGTTTCTTAATACCTTACACAGTTTCTGGAATGCTTCCTTCGCCATGCCAATTCGCGTTCGGATTTCTGTGTCGCACTTTCCGTCTTCTGTATAACACTTCCCAGGTATTTAAATTGTTGTACTTGCCTGATTTTGTATCCCCGACCTGTATTTGGCATATTGGGCTGCCCTTTTTACTGATGACCATGCATTCGGTTTTCTTGCAGTTTATTTGTAGTCCTTTCTTGTTGCTCTCTTCAGCTACCTTCTGTCGGAGGTCTTGTAGTTTCCTTTCTGTCTGCTATAATCAAGCCTATATAACACAGTTTTCGATCCATCGTAAACAAACATATCTGCTCTGAAATGTATCGCAATATCAACAAATGTAAACATGTTACGGAAATTAACGAAGATTAACGAAACTTAGTTATAAACAACCGACAATTGGAAATGATTTGTTTGAACATTATTTTTGATCGATACTCGTATTTATTGCATCCTGCCGAGTATCGATCAAAACTAATGTTCAAACAAATCATTTCAATTATATATATATATATATATATATATATATATATATATATATTTGCAAAAAATTTTATTTACCGATTGTTTAATTAAAAAATACAAAAAATGAACGCAACCGCTCTTCAAGTTAAATACAGACTTAAAATGAACCATGAAAGATACAATAAGTAGTAGTAGTAGTAGTAGTAGTAGTAGTAAAAAACGGAAGAAAATAAACCGGACAGGATATAACCTAAAATTTAATCAGTTTATGCTAGTCATGAGTCCAAACATCCCTGAAAGTTTCATCTTAATACATTCAATAGGTTTTGAGATGTCTTGTCTACAGACAGACAAATGCGCCCGATTCGGATAAAATCATATATATATATATATTACGGAAACTAACGAAGATTAACGAAATAACCGACAATTGGAAATGATTTGTTTGAACATTATTGTTTATTTAAAACTTCGTTTAGACTGGTGGTCATTCGTGGTCGAGAGGTTTAAGACGTGCCAGATCACATGGTAGCTTCCCCTATTTGGTTAGGGGTCGCAGGTTCGAATCCTGCTGAATGAGACACATTTTCGTAATAAAAAAATTATTGTAAATAATCAGGCCAGTAGATATAAATATATAAAACTGTTTAATTAAAAAAAAAAACAGAATATCTACCAAAATACGAGTATCGATAAAAAATAATGTTCAAACAAATCATTTCATATATATATATATATATCGACCGATTTGGTGTCAGTCGGAGTCGGTAACCCCTAAGCTATAGGCACATGGTATCAGAGAAGGGAAAGTTTAGCGAGTTATATATAAGCGGCGTATACACACGCCAGTCACCGAAAAAACTCAATTCATTGCTGAAGAGTTATGCATATATCACCGAAGTGGTAACTGATTTTTACAAATTTTTGTCTCTCGAGTGCTCAATCGTAATGAGAGCATATACAGTGCTGGAAAGCTATTATATATATATATATATATAATAATAATAATAATAAAATCGACTCTGTACGTATTCAAATCTTAAAATGTTACACAAGTAATTTTTAAAGACCACGAATAACCAACAGAATCTAACTCCGTTATTGTCCTCGGCTATAAAGCTTTGGACAAAGAGGGGAAAAAAAAGAAAGCTGCGTAGCACCGACAATACATACAGTTCTTCACAGCAAAGAAAAAGAAACCCTCAAACGGAACGAACCACAAAGAAAGAAAAGTGCTCGATACTAAACTAACCAAAAAGGGTTAACAAAGAGGCAGTCACGCAGAGCAAAAACACACGAAAAAAATCGCGAAGATCGCCAAGACCTACCGCGGTTTCGCACAACGGCTCGTCAGGGCCCGAAAAATCGAAGATCGCCAAGACCTACCGTCTGACGAGCCGTTGTGCGAAACCGCGGTAGGTCTTGGCGATCTTGCGATTTTTTTCGTATATATATATATATATATATATATATATATATATATATATATATATAATAATTGTTGATAATTGATAATTGATAATTGATCAATTGATCAGATGATAAAACTTCTGGCTGAGAACATTTCAGTAATAATATTTTCAGGGTGTCAGTTGGGTACACTGTAATCTCGCAAACGAATCGGTTCCATTTTAGTGAAAAAGAAATTTTGTTTATATATTTTCAGGTCGATTATTATTTGCATCAAAAGTCTTTTTCTATTATTCCCATTCCCTTCTGACTAATTTTTTTTTACTTTTTGAGGTGTAATAAAACATCAATGAAAGACAAAAAAAGAAATTATGTAAAAATTGTTTGAACAAATTAACGCCACACAAAGCGGCCAGGAAAATATTCATACCGCTTTTCGGTGACGTCATACCTACGTCAAACACATTCATTGCAACGAACAAACGCCGGGAGAAAGAGAATAATAGACTGGCCGAAACAAAGATGGGAGGTGGGGCGGTTTGGGAGACATGTCGGTGGAGGTACCTGGGTCGGTGGAGGAGACAAGTCTTGATTGTTGATTGTGGTGCAAAAAATATTGAGATGTGGAACGCGCCCAACACAATGGAAATACATTTACGGCAAACATCACTTTGACGCGAGGACTTCCATTATGTTTGATATATCTGTCGTAAGTAAAAACGGACACATTGGTAAACAAAGGACATTTCGAACCTAAAGTCTTGTAAACACACACACACACACATAAGTGTATATATATATATATATATATATATACTGTTAGCGTTCACGGATGTGCGTTGTGGTGCGGTGGATGTCGGCTTGGAGGAGGAAATCGGTGAGCCGAGTTCCAATTTCAGTCGAGCACACTGCATTCGCTTGCGCACTAGTACCCTTGGGAAAGGTATTAATAAGTCCGTTCCCTCCAATTATGGGTTAAATAATTGAGGCCCTACTGTTCATGCGATCTGTGGCGGATTTCTGCACCGATTGTTTGTTATCAGCAGTTCCAAAAAGTGTGGATGGTACTACACAATGCCTTCACCACTATAAACAAATCTCTGTGTGGATGTCTTACTAAGGTTAGATCCTCATACATCGAAATCGATGGGAGAGTCCATAATATATATATATATATATATATATATATATATATATATATATATACGTGACTATATATAGTTATACTCGTCTCAAAAAGTTTTTCTCGAAAACTTTCGAATGAAGGAAAAAAATGGTTTTAAAAAGGAAAAAAAAAGAAAGAGCTTAGGACATGAAAGTGTATCAAAAGCGTTAGGACAGAAATCAGCACAAAACCAAAAGAAAAAAGAAAAAAAACCCTACACGAGTAACCATCTAACAGAAAGCGCTCCATACAAAGGTAGAGTGAACTACATAAAGCTTTCCCTGGCGATCCGTTTCCGAGAAACCTAGGTAGGTTCGTTTAGCTCATTAGGTTCTATTATATATATATATATATATATATATATATATATATATATATTTTAAATGGAACTTTGTCTCTCTGTGTGTCTGAGTGTGTCCGTTACCTATAGACTCCGAAATGGCTGAACCGATTTTCTTGAAAATTTACACAGTTGTACTATAAGTGTCTGCGAGTGTTCTTAGCTAGGTTTTGTGTCGAGGTACACCCGATAAATATCGAAAATCGATGATCGAAAAAATCGGGTTATAGAAGGAGTGGTCCGATTTTAATCAAATTTGATACACTCATAGACAAAGACATAAAATCGATATACAGAAGTTTCAAGATTGCAGTTCTTACAATAGTGCAGAAAATCGATAATATATATATATATAAGACAAGATGTTTGTGTTTGTGCGTCTGTTTATCTGCCTGTATCTATATTTTTTGCAGCTCTTTTATTTTAGTTTTTGCTTCAGGTTTGGGTCTAAGTAGGTATAATTGTAGTTCTTAGTCTCAGCCATGATACCATTTACTCGGAGGACTTTAGCCTTCAAAATTCGGTTTACGACGAAAAAAACGTATTTGATATCGATACCAGGAAATCAAAATTTGACTATTTGACTCATTTTCTTTCAGTCTACGGTTTCGCTTTAACTGGAAACAACTATTGCTTTTTAGTCTTTGGGGCAACGTCCAAAGAGTCTGAGCTCCAGAACCATGGATTAGTTTTAAACCTTTCAATACACCCGAGCAACGCCGGGCTATACTGCTAGTATATATGCCTATGTATGTGCGTAAATGAGGGGAGATCAATGAGTTTATTGATCAATAAGAAATACATTGTTCGTTGAATTTTCATCTCAAAGTGAATAGCGAATAATCTATGCCGCCTGAATCATATGCATTGAAAAGGAATTAAATTACGTATTCTTTTAATCATTTCACTCCAAGGAAGGCAATAAAGCTACTAAGACGCATGGAGTTACTGAGAGTGAGAAAATATGAGAAGAGGAAGACATTATTAACTAAATCTTAACAGACTCTTTCAGCAGTAACTGTTAAAACATTCTAAAGTTGATCTAAAGAAGCGAAAACCATATTCTTCTTCTATGTACCTTGTCCTTTCAGGACGTAGGCTATCGTGGCTTTCCACGTCTCCCTATTCCTGGTGGCTCTGAGCACAACTTTCTCCTCTAACACTACACAACCCCCGTACTGTTATCCACCTGCTCATGCATTTCAAATAGGATATCCGCTGCTTTCCCCTGTCTCTTTTTCTCTCTATCTGGCCTGTTAGTATCAGATTCTCCAAGCCTTCCTTCCTCATTGCGTGTCCCGGGAACTTCAGTTGTCTCTTGCTGGTGTTCAGTATTAATTTCCTTTTTGTTTCCAAGTCGTTGAAAAAGTCGAACGGATCGCATACGGCTTGCGGACCGCAGGTTGCTCATTGTTGCTGTAGTACATTGCTAATAAGAGAAATCAGACGGTGTAACCAAGTTCTTCAAGAGTGCAAGTGAAGAATTGATTCTTTCAATCCGTGTTGGATTGGGGTAGGAAATGGCTCGTAAAATACAATTCTTCCAAAACGAAGCTGCTGTCAATTAACCACCACCACAGACAACCGCACCTCCCTCCCATTAGCATGGAACAGGTTTACCTCCCAGAGAGTAAAACACAACGCCTGCTTGGCCTGACACTCTCAGCAGACCTCAAGTGGAATGACTACTTCGAATCCATTGCTAAATCCGCTGCTATGAAAGTCGGCTCTCTGTGCAGGGCCCGGAAATTCTTTCCGCCTGAAATCTATCCTGCACTTATACAAATCTACCATCCGCCAGTGTTTTGAATACTGTTGCCACATCTGGTCGGGTGCCCCTGCTATTCTCCTCGGGCTTCTTGACAAAATACAGCGAAGAATCTGTAATGTGATTGACTTAGCTGACCGCCTGCAGTCACTCTCTCACCGGCGTGACGTGGCTTCCCTGTGCCTCTTCTATAAATAATTTCATGGCTTCTGCTCTGACGAACTTAAATCACTGGTGCCCCCTAGATGTGAATTTGCGCGAGATACTAGATTGGCAACTAGGTCCCACCCTTTTACAGTGAAACCGATGAAATGTAACCGCAATTTCACCAGTGAGGTAGTAGGGATTCTTCCACTGCATGTTCTTTGCTGGGTCTTATAGTGGTAATAAGGTTTTCTTCAACCGTGTTCTTTTTAGACGTCGATGTTCACCAGTGAAGATATAGGGAGCGTGTTCCTTGGACGTCGGGGTTCACTGGTGAAGAAGTGATACATCCATTAGACGTTCTTTTTCGACGCCAGGGTTCACCGGTGAAGATATAGGGAGCGTGTTCCTTGGACGTCGGGGTTCACTGGTGAAGAATTGATACTTCCATTAGGCGTTCTTTTTCGACGCCAGGGTTCACCAGTGAAGATATAGGGAGCGTGTTCCTTGGACGTCGGGGTTCAATGGTGAGAGAAATGATACTTCCATTAGGCGTTCTTTTTCGACGCCGGGGTTCACCAGTGAAGATATAGGGAGCGTGTTCCTTAGACGTCGGGGTTCACTGCTGAAGAGTGATACTTCCATTAGGCGTTCTTTTTCGACGCCGGGGTTCACCGGTGAAGATATAGGGAGCGTGTTCCTTGGACGTCGGGGTTCACTGGTGAAGAATTGATACTTCCATTAGGCGTTCTTTTTCGACGCCGGGGTTCACCGGTGAAGATATAGGGAGCGTGTTCCTTGGACGTCGGGGTTCACTGGTGAAGAGTAATACTTCCATTAGGCGTTCTTTTTCGACGCCGGGGTTCACCGGTGAAGATATAGGGAGCGTGTTCCTTGAACGTCGGGGTTCACTGGTGAAGAATTGATACTTCCATTAGGCGTTCTTTTTCGACGCCAGGGTTCACCAGTGAAGATATAGGGAGCGTGTTCCTTGGACGTCGGGGTTCACTGGTGAAGAATTGATACTTCCATTAGGCGTTCTTTTTCGACGCCAGGGTTCACCAGTGAAGATATAGGGAGCGTGTTCCTTGGACGTCGGGGTTCACTGGTGAAGAAGTGATACTTCCATTAGGCGTTCTTTTTCGACGCCGGGGTTCACCAGTGAAGATATAGGGAGCGTGTTCCTTGGACGTCGGGGTTCAATGGTGAAGAATTGATACTTCCATTATGCGTTATTTTTCGACACTGGGGTTCACCAGTGAAGATATAGGGAGCGTGTTCCTTGGACGTCGGGGTTCAATGGTGAGAGAAATGATACTTCCATTAGGCGTTCTTTTTCGACGCCGGGGTTCACCAGTGAAGATATAGGGAGCGTGATCCTTGGACGTCGGGGATCACCAGTAAAACTATAAGGAGATAGTTAATGTTTATTGATTCGGCCTTGTGTGAAGCATATGTAACCGAACTCCCTACAGCTTACTGTTTATTACGTTCTCATGAGAAGTTTGTCAGAATGTTGGAATGTTTGGATTAGTGTGGAATAGTGGAAGAATAAAAATATACATTTTGCATGTTAACATAGAAAATTATTAATAGGAAAGACAACATGAATTGTAGAACTTAATGTTCAATGCGAAAGTTATGGGTTTCAAGATTTGTAGATATGTTCGTAGTGGTAACTAGCTCGAAAGAGTTTATGCGTATGCCTGCATGTGTATGAGCGTTTGTTTCTGAGGAATGCTTTTTTAATGGAGAAGAAGAAGTAAAATGAATCAGCACACGAGAAAGAAAGAGAAAAATAACGCGTGTGCGACGCGACCTTACGTCCGGGCCGACTTGAAGTTTCTACCGTTACATTTTAGTGTGTCGTCTCGCTACTCTCGTCTGACTAACACTGACCGAAGTCTTTTATTGTCATTTAGATTTTTGCACTGGATCACTAAGTCTTTCAAATCACTTCCATTGTTCAGAAAATCAATTTAACAACTACTCGCGAAATACGGTTTCGAATTTTTCTTTAAGCACATGGTCAATCCTTTTTCTGTCTGGCAAAACCAGGATTCACACTTGTCATTGTGATTTTTTGTAAAAGTGAAGAAGGTTGCTTTTAATTCTTAATTTCCTATCCATAACAGAACTCCTGAAGAGGATTTCCAACAAATACGAAAGATCAGCTGAAAAATTAAGTACAAAATTAATGACACAAGAAAAGTATAAAGAGATTTTTTTCATGCGTATATGAGGAACAATAAATAATTAATATTTATATATTAATATTTATTCGTTTTCAGAAGAATTTGGGTTGGTGATTTTAATTGGTATATAATTGTTTTTGGCGCAACGTAAAGAATATTTTGGCATTAATTTCTGCTTCTAAAAATGTTGAGAATTCACGCCGCCGTAATGGGGCTTCCATGTGTATTTTTAATAAACATTTACATTGTAATTTTTCTAAGCCTTCCTCACGATAGCCATAATATTAGGAATAACTTATAATCTTCTAGAATATTTATTTTGTTTTTGCTAACCACTTGGAGAGTAATTAGATACGCTATCTCCGGCTAAAGGTCTCCGCTGATGTGAAGTGTAAAAACATATATTGAATCAATTACTAGGTCTGCTTCTACGAAAGTTGGTTCCCTATGTCGGGCTAAACAATTTTTCTCGCTAGAATCTATTGTACACATATATCAACAGTTCGTCCATATATTGAATATTGATGTCACTTCTAGTTTGATATGGCTGCTATGTATTTAGACATTCTTGATAAATCCAAAGAAGAATCTGCAATGTTACTGGTTCTCTACAATCCGCCCATGTACTGAATACTGCTGCCACATCTGGTCGGGTGCCCCTGCTATTCACCTCGGGGTTCTTGACAAAATCCAACGCAGAATCTGTAATATGATTGAAACCGACTTGTCAGCTCGACTGCAGTTGCTGTCTCACCAGCTTGACGTGGCTTCCCTGTGCTTCTTCTATAAATACTTTCACGGCTTCTGTTCCAGTGAACTAAGATCACTAGTGCCACCTAGGTATGAATTTACACGAGCTACTAGATTAGCAACTAGGTCTCACCCTTTTACAGTGAAACCAATAAAATGTAACCGCAATTTCTACTCCAACAGCTTCCTTTCACGCACTTCCCACCTGTGGAATTCCCTTCCATATACTTGCTTCCCCGAGAGCTACAATCTCCAGGAATTTAAATGTAAGGTCAATAGACATTTCCTATCACACTAACTCGCATCCATTCTCTCAAGCTCTTTTTTCATCGGATCCTGGACATGACGGTAAACTGCATCCGGCATCAAGGCCTCTGACTGAGAAGTTGTGAGGAGCATGGAATCGCCTCTTAATTGCTGTTGTTCCTAGGTTCACCCTGACTCGGAGTGGTAGCACCTGTTAGGGTCCCAGCTATGGACAAATAGTCAGCCCCCACCAAACTGGGATCAAAACACTATGAAAGTATAAAAATACACTTTTATAGAAATACATACATAAACATATACATTTATAGAAAAATATACATTTTTGAATGAAAAGATTACCAACAATACATTTTTGAAGAAAAAGTTATTACCATAACACATTTTTGAAAGAAAAAATTATTCTCAGCAAAACAAATTTTGAATTCAAAACTAGAAGACATTTTCAGTTTCTTAAAATAAAAATAGAATAAAAACAAAAAATTGTCATTAAAATCTGACTCAATCAACCTTCCTACTATAACCGAACATTAAAAAACAATATCTTAAAACCCCACCTTTTTGGCAAAATTAACCCACAGAGATTGATATGCCGTTAAAAAAAAATTCAATCTCAAACTTTTTTTTCATCTGCTCCACCCACATCCTCGGTATCTTCACCCGTCTATTACCCTCCTCCTGACATTTCCTATAACTAACCTCCCTTTATCATCACTTTCCCTTATGTAACCCCCTGCGCAACAGTGGCAGTAGAATGCCTTGCTTGGGGTGAGATGATTTTTAAAAAAAAGCAACATCTAGGCTTTAGTCATTTTCCACCGCCGTGTCTATTCTATAAATATCTATATGATAATTGTTGTGATAAGATTTTCTAATAATAACTTGAAGTGGCTAATATTGGGCTGTCTTCGTTTCTTCTTAAATGAGTCATATGTTGGATCTGCAGAGAGATCTGCAGCTACCACATTGCAGGGTAAGATGGTTAAGGTCGATGGAGAGCTCTAGCTTTTCTTTGGGTTCTCTTCGACTCTTCAGTTCGTAAATGAGTCCTATGTTGGATCTGAAGAGAGATCTGCAGCTACCATTATTGCAGGGTAAGATGGTTAAGGTCGATGGAGAGCTCTAGCTTTTCTTTGGGTTCTCTTCGACTCTTCAGTTCGTAAATGAGTCCTATGTTGGATCTGAAGAGAGATCTGCAGCTACCATTATTGCAGGGTAAGATGGTTAAGGTCGATGGAGAGCTCTAGCTTTTCTTTGGGTTCTCTTCGACTCTTCAGTTCGTAAATGAGTCCTATGTTGGATCTGAAGAGAGATCTGCAGCTACCATTATTGCAGGGTAAGATGGTTAAGGTCGATGGAGAGCTCTAGCATTTCTTTGGGTTCTCTTCGACTCTTCAGTTCGTAAATGAGTCATACGTTGGATCTGAAGAGAGATCTGCAGCTACCACTATTGCAGGGTAAGATGGTTAAGGTCGATGGAGAGCTCTAGCTTTTCTTTGGGTTCTCTTCGACTCTTCAGTTCGTAAATGAGTCCTATGTTGGATCTGAAGAGAGATCTGCAGCTACCACTATTGCAGGGTAAGATGGTTAAGGTCGATGGAGAGCTCTAGCTTTTCTTTGGGTTCTCTTCGACTCTTCAGTTCGTAAATGAGTCCTATGTTGGATCTGAAGAGAGATCTGCAGCTACCACTATTGCAGGGTAAGATGGTTAAGGTCGATGGAGAGCTCTAGCTTTTCTTTGGGTTCTCTTCGACTCTTCAGTTCGTAAATGAGTCATATGTTGGATCTGCAGAGAGATCTGCAGCTACCACATTGCAGGGTAAGATGGTTAACGGGATGGAGGGCTCTAGGTTTTCGTTGGGTTATCTTCGTCTCTTCAGTTCTTAAACGAGTCATAATATTCTAAAAAAACTTTCATTGCTTTCCAGTAGCCTGGCTGAACCTAACCTTCAGGGGAATAATTTATCGTGAATTTTCGGGCTAACGTTTTCCGCCGATGTTAAGTGGAAAGATTACCATGAATCATTTGCTAGGTCTGCTGGTAGGCAAGGTGATTTGATTCACTAAGCCGTGTTAGACCATTTTCACTCCAGAATCTATCCTCCTATATCTATAAGTTTACGCCCCTGCATTGAATATTCTTACCACAACTTGTCTGGTGTTATACATCTAAGAATCCTTGATAAAATACACAAAATAAACTACTATGTTATCGATGTTGACATCTCAGATTCATCTCAGATTCATCTAGATTCTATGAATGTAATCGCAGTATTATATTGGCGGAAAAATATCTTCATTTTGCGGTTGAAATTGCTAGATGTTTTATGTTAACAGTTTCTTCACTAGAAGTTGATATGCCGTTAAACAAACCTCAAACATTTATTATGCCTCTTCACAGATTTTCTAACTGAATTCAGTTCATGCCTTATAATATGAATTGAAAATACTAACAAGAACATATGATTAACTCGCAACAACTTGAAGTTTAAGTGCATGAACTGGAATATATTCATATCGATATTTGGTGGAACTCATTGTCAAGCCAATGTGCATCCCAGCACAGTGACATTTTCATCTGTGCAAAATGAGTCTCATTTTGAATCTGAACAGACCTCTGCAGCTACCGCTATAGTAGGTTAAGATGGTCCAGGGAATGGTGATCTCTTGCTTTTCTTTGGGCTCTTGACGTCTTTTCTATTTGTAAATGAGTCATGTGTTAGATCGGAAGAGAGGTAAACAGCCACCGCTATTGTAGGGTAGAAGGGTTCAGGGAATAAAAAGCTCTAGATTACCGTTGGGCTTTCTTCGTCTCTTCTTAAATGAGTCATATGTTGGATCTGAAGAGAGATCTGCAGCTACCACTATTGCAGGGTAAGATGGTTAAGGTCGATGGAGAGCTCTAGCTTTTCTTTGGGTTCTCTTCGACTCTTCAGTTCGTAAATGAGTCCTATGTTGGATCTGAAGAGAGATCTGCAGCTACCACTATTTCAGGGTAAGATGGTTAAGGTCGATGGAGAGCTCTAGCTTTTCTTTGGGTTCTCTTCGACTCTTCAGTTCGTAAATGAGTCCTATGTTGGATCTGAAGAGAGGTCTTCAGCTACCACTATTGCAGGGTAAGATGGTTAAGGTCGATGGAGAGCTCTAGCTTTTCGTTGGGTTTTCTTCGACTCTTCAGTTCATAAATGAGTCCTATGTTGGATCTGAAGAGAGATCTGCAGTTATAGGCTAAGAGGTTTCATGGGATGGGAAGATCTAGCTTTTCTTTTGGCTCTCTTAGTCTCTTTTATTTGAAAATGAGTCCTACGTTGGATCTGAAGAGAGGTCTACAACTACTACTACTGTAGGGTAGAGGTGCTCAGGTGGTAGAAAGCTCTAGCTTTTATATGGGCTCTTTTTGTCTTCACAATTTGTAAATGTGTCCTATGTTGGATCTGAAGAGGATCTGCAGCCACCGCTATTGTAGAGTAGAAGTGTTCAGGGGAGGCTCTAGCTTTTCTTTGGGATCTCTTAGTCTTTTCAATTTGTCAATGGGTGCTATGAATCTGAAGAAAAGGACAACAGCTTACGCTGTTGAATGGTAGAAGGGTTCAGAGGATGAAGATCTCTAACATTTCTTTTGTTTTAGGGAAATTCTCTCTTCGTGACTTTTATTTGTAAATGGGTCATATGTTGGACTAAAGATATGTCCGCAGCCAACGCTATTTGGGCTCTTTTCATTTCTTCAATTTGTAAATAAGTCCTATGTTAGATCTGAAGAGAGGTCTGCAACCACTACTATTGTAGGGTAGGTGGGTTCAGGGGATAGAGAGTGGTAGCTTTTTGTTGGTGGGGGCTTCTTTCGTTTCTTTCGTTTACTTTCTGGTGATTTCGAAGAATATTATGTTATAAGGTATTTTTGAGCTGAAACTTGAACTGACGTGGTGGAACTCCAAGTGGTTTCATGCCAGATGCGAGCTCCGAGTGAATATTGTGTAGGCAATTTCTTAGAGATGATGATTTTCAGATACAAGTCTTTCTATTTACCCCATAGATGGGAGGGGAACTAGGGAAGTCATACTCTTTCTTTCCAATGCTATTTTCACGTCGGTGAATGTAACGAATCGATGTGCGTTGTGGTGCAGCGTATAGGATGTGCATTGTGGTGCAGTGGATATCGCCTCTGATTGAGAAATCGGGGTGCAGAGTTCGAATTCCAATTGAATTCCTTGCATTCACTTACGTGCAAATACCTTTGGAAAAGGTATTAATCCATCTCTTCCTTCCAGTTGTGGGTTAAATAACAAGACAGATTGGGTTTTATAGCCTTGGCTGGCAACTAGTCTACCGCAGAAAATAATGGCAACCTTCTGCGGGATAATCTTCTGCCTAGTTAGTATGTCTCTTTCGAGTTATGATAGCCCAAAGCGTGTATCACGCATGGCACTTAAATAATTGACTGAATGTAACGAACCAAACTAAAATTCGAACTCGGATTTCCAAATACTCTTTCTGATTCATTTTTCATTGCGCCATTCGCACATCGCTAGTCTCTCAACTAGACGAAAATGTTTTACATAAATAAATGGACTCCGGCCGTAAGATTACTGCTTAGCATATGCATAGCTGCAATTCGGGTATTGTCAATGTCATAAAATGTCCTCCATTAAAATTCAGGTCACATTAATCATTCTCTCGTCGGCTCTGTCAGATTAGTGAAATTCCTACCGAGAATAAAACTCAAAATAACTGAAGCCCTATACCGTTTAATAGCAATATTCTATTGCAGACTTTGACCCACCAGCCATACTAATTCTATTTAATAAGTCATCATAAATAAAAATATACGAAAACTAAACTTATATTTCATTTACAGTATTTTGTTCCTTTTAAGAAAACGACCTTGTAACAATATATCCATTTCTTCGCCTAAAGTATCATATAACTATTGTACTTGTTGTCTCTATGTTAGTTCGCACAACCGTTACGTCTTGCCAATATTTAATAAATAATAGACTATTCTATTTTGATTGCGTGCAAAGACAAAAACCACATCAAATACGCTACTTTGTTTCTGTTAAAAAAATGAAAGAAAAATTTCAGTGAAATGGAAAAGGTTTTGAACGTCAGATTTTTTCATTTGTACCCACTTCTTAAAATAATGACCAGCAATCATATTTATGATCACTATTGTAATATTTCGTTAAAGTTGTTAATCTCAAATATTTAACGATCTGATAAGGGGAATTTCTATAAATATTTTATTGTCGTAGAATTCGCCATATGTTTACTCACTCGTTAATTTAATTAAGACTCATTAGAAAATTAAAATAGGAATAACAAGCCATTTCAGGGGTTAAAATTGGTGAATAATATTTACGACGGACCTGAAGAAAACTACCACCATCTTTAAATTTGTTGTTTTTAATTTTTTTTTATTTTTTCGGTGCAGTCTTATTAGTTATTACATAAAGTTACCGATTATCAAAAAAAAAAAAATTTGAAAAAATTTCAATATTTAAACAATTTTAGGTGGGGGCTCAGTTTCTCATACAACGTTATAGTAAATCAATCCTCCATTTTGGAACCACTCGCGTTGGGGTCGCTTTGTTTTGTTTTCCTTTATGGGGACGAATTGTTGCTCTTGTTTTTGTCTTTTTCAAGTTTTCATCAGTTCTTACAATGGCATCTTCCTCGGAAACTCCAAGAATGGCTTTATTCAAAAATTTTGCAAAGGATTCAGTTGTTGAATATGCGCAAGCAAAAAAGTTAATTGCACAGTATCGATTTACTATAAGGTTGTATGATAAAACTGAGCCCTCTCCTCCGCAAAAAATTGTTTAACATTTGAAATTTTACAATTTTTTTTTTTTTTTTTTTGTCAATCGGAAAGTTTAGGGTTAAATCGATAACATTGCATTGCAAAAAGTTAAAAAAAAAATGATAATCAACAAATTTACAGACGGTGGTAATGTCGTACTGGCGAGTGGTTCCAAAATGGATGATCGATTTACTATTACGTTGTATGAAAAACTGAGCACACACCTTTGAAATGGTTTTAATATTGAAATTTTTCTAATTTTTTTTTTTTTTTAGTCAATCAGAAAGTATAGGGTGTAATCGATAAGAGTACACTGAAAAAAGCAAAAATATAAAAAATAAAAAACAACAAATTTAAAGGTAGTAGTAGTCTCTTTCAGGTTCGCCTTATTTACATTATTACAAAATGTAAGAAAATTAATGAATATAAACAAACAAAATTTCAAAAACAAAATTAACATTTACTCACATTCATTTATTAAACATTAAATTATTTCACTTAGCATTCTCCATAGTTTATTAGTCATGAAATAATGTTACTTAGCATCCTTAATAGTTTACCTTGACTTTCACAGTTAGCCTTTTAAGCGTTCGGTAATTTGAGAATTTTGAAGACACTTAATTACAACTGAATAAAAATCATTTCATTTGCGTAAAATCCATTTCTGTGCCTGAGGTATCGTAGTAACTTAAATCATCAACCTCATATCCTCTGATTGGCTGAAAAATACCAATAGTCAGAAGAAAAATAAACAAATACCGATTGGTCAGAATACCTATATAGCACTGAATAAAAATCATCTTATTTGCGTAAAGTCCATTTCTGTGCCTGAGGTATCGTAGTAACTGAAATCATCAACCTCATATCCTCTGATTGGCTGAAAAATACCAAGAGTCAGAAGAAAAATAAACAAACACCGATTGGTCAGAATACCTATATAGCACTGAATAAAAATCATCTTATTTGCGTAAAGTCCATTTCTGTGCCTGAGGTATCGTAGTAACTGAAATCATCAACCTCATATCCTCTGATTGGCTGAAAAATACCAATAGTCAGAAGAAAAATAAACAAATACCGAATGGTCAGAATACCTATATAGCACTGAATAAAAATCATCTTATTTGCGTAAAATCCAGTTCTCTGCCTGAGGTATCGTAGTAAGTGAAGTCATCAACCTCATGTTCTCTGATTGGCTAAAACATACCAAGAGTCAGAAGAAAAATTAAATAAATTCTAATTAGTCAAAATCTTTACATAGCATTGAATAAAAATGATCTTATTTGCTTAAAATCCAATTCTCTTCCTAAAGTATCGCAACAATTCAGAGAAATATTTTGACGTTTTTTTTCCTTTTAGCAAAGTGTTTAGACATCGTATTTCCCGGTTTTGTTCTCAAACAAACCCACCACTCTGCTTCCTTATTATCACGGTCTTCGGTATTTGCGATCCAACTGCGTTTCTTAACTGCTACCATGGCTACTATGGTAGTGCTGTTTTCTTTTATACATCATGCCAAGTTGAGTTCACTGAAAAGCATTTTAACTGAATGTACTCACCTCCTGTAAGACACAAAGTCTACATGTAAAACCACATGAGAAAACTATTTAAAAATACTGAAACCTTCAACATAAGGACCAATCTTAAAGAAATAGGTTGATACCAACAATAGACCTTCTACAAAACTATTTCTACAAGGAAACATTTGGCCTTCATTGGCCGAATAGCCAGTACGGCCTGTGGTTAAAGTTTGTAAACTCTACAAGTAGGGAGATGGTTAATTGTTATTAAATTGGCCCTGTTTGAAACATAACTAAGCTTTCTAAAACTTCTAGGTTTTATCCAGAATTATCAGCAGGTGGATTTTTGGAAGAATAAAAGTTGCATGTTTAAATAGAAATTTATTAATGAAAAAGAATAACATGAACTGTTACAAGTTAATGTTCAATGAAGAAGTTAAGGGTATCAAAAGTTCGTAATAGTAACTTGTGTGGATGTAGGTAGAGACGTACACTAGTTTAAAAAAAATTATGTATTTCATACAATTTTTAGTATTTATAGAATGGTTCTTTTGTTATTATAACTTTGCAAAATTTTACAAGGCATATAGCGACAATTTGTTCATTGCACCCTGTAGGTTTGCTATATATATCCACTACCGGCCATAATTATTAGGCCATTCCAGTTTTTTAAAATAAATTATGTATTTGATACAATTTTTAGTATTTATTGCCAAGTGGATAATTCTAAATGAAAATATAATGGTTCTTTTGTTATTATTATTTTGCAAAATATTACAAGGCAAATAGCAAAAATTTATTCATCGCACCCTGTAGATTTGCTGTATATATACATATACACTACCGGCCATAATTATTAGGCAACTCCAGTTTTTTAAAAGAAATGATGTATTTCGTACTATTTTTAGTATTTATTGCCAAATAAAAATAAAATCGTTCTTTTGTTATTATTACTTTGCAAAATTTTACAATGCAAGGAAGCAAAGATGAACTCGTCAGAATCCCCCTAAATTTTCTTCATTCATTCAGTGATGAAACTGCAATATAGTTAATTATTAAATATTTATAAGTTCATTTGATGCACATGTTATTGTGCATTATTGACAAAAGAACTATTTTATTTTCATTTACAATTATTCACTTGGCAATAAATACTAAAAAGTAGTATAAAATACATCATTTTTTTAATAATTATGGCCGGCAGTGTATGTATGTATGAATGTATGTATGTATGTATGAGCATTTATTGGGTAGAAGTGACTTTGAAGTATTCACTCAGGGTAAATGGGGAAAAGGAAGGTGGTAAGAGGTGAGAGAGAAAGACAGAGACAATAATAGCGGTCGCTTTACGTTTGTCAAGGTTAAGTGTTCATTACGCTCGTCATCTTAACTTTCTGGCGACGGTCGACTTGCTCCGTCTTTTATTTCGTTTGAGGCCCGAAGAAGGTCATTTGAGAACTCACTCCCAGATGTGATTCTGGCCTTCCTATTTTCTTTTTAGATGGTCCCTAGTTTTCTAAATGCCGAAAAATATTTCACATCGAGCTGTGATATTTTGAGAGTTTTGTGTATGCTAAGTTTGTAAATTCGAGAATGTTCGTTTATTCGAGAATGTTCGTTTATTCGAGAATGTTCGTTTATTCGAGAATGTTTGTTTATTCGAGAATGTTCGTTTATTCGAGAATGTTCGTTTATTTCCAACAATGAAACAGTGTTTAGCATTTGAATTTTTAAACCTAGACCTTATTTTATTCACTACACTTTTTCACGACATTTTTCATTTCAACATATTGTTGATAATTTTTCTTTTTAAATGTTACATTTGCTATCCATTTTAGTTGTTGCTACACTTTGGTTGGACTCAAGTATTTGGGTTTCTGTTATTTGGTACAGTGTTTGTGTAGCGCCAATTGACGATGTTCAAAGAAGAAGTTAGCTTACGCCGAAAAAACGAAAACCACTAGTATAAGTCGCATTTATTGATGGAGCGATTTTGAGAGAGGTGTGAAATACCCGAATCGCTGAGAATCAATCTCTCCATATTGACGGAAGATCTCGTTTGCACCTCATTAATCCGTAATAATTTTTAAAAATAAATTTTTATTTTTATTTTTAAGTGAAATTAATAGTCAATCAGTAATACTGATCTCCATATTAAATCAAACATTAACATCAATGTACCAATAAACAGTTTTTAGGGTCTGGTGTTATGTTCTTCTTATTAGAAACTACCAGTATAGCCCGGCGTTGCTCGGGTGTAATGAAAGCTTTAAAACTAATCCATGGTCCAGGAGCTCAGATTCTTGGGATGTTGGCACGAAAGACTAAAAAGCAATAGTTGTTTCCAGTTAAAGTAAAAACGTAGACTGAAAAAAAAAAATGAGTGGACGTAAATCAAATTTTGATTTCCTGGTATCGATATCAAATAAGCTTTTTTCGTCGTAAACTGAATTTTGAAGGCTAAATAAGTCCTCCGAGTAAATGGTATCATGGCTGAGACTAAGAACTACAATTATACCTGCTTAGAGCTAAACCCGAAGCAAAAACTAAAATACAAGGGCTGAAAAAATACAGACATACAGGCAGATAAACAGACACACACACAAACATCTTGCCTTTTACATATATATATTATTGATTTTCTGCACTGTTGTAAGAACTTTACCTTGAAACTTCTGAATATTGTTCCTTATGTCTTTGTCTATGAATGTATCAAATTTGATTAAAATCGGACCACTCTTTCTATAACCTGATTTTTTCAATTATCGATTTTCGATATTTATCGAGGGTACCTCGACACAAAACCTAGCTAAGAACACTTGCAGACGCTTATAGTACAACTGTGTAAATTTTCAAGAAGATCGGTTCAGCCGTTTCAGAGTCTATAGGTAACGGACACACACACAGAGAGACAGAGACAAACAGACAGACAGACACACATACACACACACACACACACACACACACACACGCACACACACATGCACATACACAAATTCCATTTATTAATAAGGTTAGATTACTTGTATTTCGATTGGTCATCGTAACAATGTTTCCGCTACTGTAGGCGTTTGACAAGTTTTTGAACTCTTTAAAACTCTTTATGTCGCAATCAGCGCTATCACTCGACAAGACACAAGAAGTGTCGAAACAAAATAACTGCTTTCGTATTGATATTATGACAAACATATGTTATAAATTTCAAGTAAATATTATTTGCACTACTTTGTATTGAGTATTTTTTTTTAATTTGTGGTGCAGTGGATATCGACTGAGAAAGAGAAATCGGGGAGACGAGTTCGAGTTCCAGATGAATTCCTTGCATTCACTTACGCACAAATACCCTTGGGAAAGGTATTAATCCGTCTCTTCCCTCCAATTATGGGTTAAATAATAGGACAGTTTGGGTTCTATAGCCTTGGCTGGCAACTAGTCTACCTCAGAAAGCAATGGCAACCTACTGTGGGATAATTTTCGGCCGAGTCAGTCATGTCTCTTTCGAAACATGATCGCCCAAAGCGTTTATCACGTATGGCACTTATATATATATATATATATATATATATATATATATATATATCCAAGTATAAGGTACATATGGATTGAATAAAGTTCCGTATCTAAAAAAAGTCAGATATATATATCGAAATGAATAAGGAACGAAGAAATTTTGACAACGTTCAAAACATTAATTTCAAACAGTGCTCAATATAGAAATAGAGCTATGAATATTTATTATAAATTATAGTTTAGAACATGTTCAAATTACAATCTATTACAAAGTGTACATTTTGTTTCGAAATTGAAAGGACAATGTCTCATCAGGTAGTAAACACTTCCTTATATTGGTAAACTTTTGTGTGCGAGGTAAAGCGGGTAGGGAAAATGAGAAACCAGAACGAGGGAACGTAAAAGAGACATTGAGGAAATAGAGAATCCGCCATTTTGGTTACCTTTTTTTCCCTGCCGAAACAAAATATACACTTTGTAAAAGTAGATTGTAATTTCTACATGTTCTAAATTATGATTTATAATATATATAAAATATATTTTAGAATATGTACATAATTTATATATATATATATATCCACCACAAATCGTACATTTGTTTCGACATTGAAACTTCAATGTCTCATCAGGCGGTATGGATAGGAATGGAAAGCCTCTTTTCTTATAATTGGTCAGTTGTGTGTGTGATTAGTGATAAGGGAACAAGTCTCGTGTATTGACCGTTAGAATTTTGAAGAAAGTGGTGTGGGTAGTTAAAATGGTTGATTAATGAGAGTCTTTGATTTCTAGACAGATTTAACATTAGCAGTTAGAATGTAAGTTTTTATTATCTTGTGACTAGACTATATCCTTTGGATTTCTTAGAAGAGCCGGTAAGGGGTGGGATGCTTATTTTGAACAGAATATTTTAGTATTTAAGCAGAATCTTTATAATAAATGTAAAGTTGTATATTTAATCTTAATTTTGGATTTAGGAAATTGATTTTTCCTCTTAAATTTTAAATTTTAATTAGATCACAGTTTGGAAACCAATTTTTTCTATTAAATTTTAAATTTTAAATTTCGTTTCAGTTGTGTGTAGGATGTTGGCGGAGGGTTAGTGATAAGAATTTGTAGTGGATATATATATATATAAATTATGTACATGTTCTAAAATATAATTTATAATAAATATTCAGAGCTGTACATATATATCGAGCACTCTTTTCAGTTAATGTTTTGGACGTTGTAAAAATTATTTCTTCGTTCTGTATTAACTCGGATATATATATATATATATATATATATATATATATATATATATATAGTTTATAAAGGAAAACTCAACACGTCATTTCAGCTTTAAACTATAGCTCATTTCAATGAGTTTATTTAGCTCATATCATCAGACCTTACAATATATCCTCCATCTGGTACAAAATTTCTGCCGGTATGAATCTTTTCTTAAAACGAAGAGAGGGATAACAATAATAATAATAATAATAAACATAAAATTACAAACAAACAAATAAATAACAATAAATTTAAGGGGAAAGAGGAGAAGGAAAGAGGGGAGGAAAGAGGGAAGAAAGAATTCAAAAGGAAAGAGAGTCCAGTTCCAAATAATGGCGTTGGATCTGTTTGAAGTTGTTCAGACCGTCTTGAAAGGGTTTGACATCTGAAAAAAAAAAACAAAAAAAAACACAAATATGCAGCATATCTTCATTCAGACATGTTTCATTAAATAATATAGACATATTATGAATTTTTTATTTTATAATAATAATTTCTAGTGCCCTAATTACTTTCTTGATGTTAAGTTGAAATTCATCAAGGAAGGCGCCGTAGTTTTTGTTTACACAAGCACTTTCGATTTCCTCCGCAATCATCATCAAGGGTGAGTTGCGAAGTGCGAAGACAAACTTTATGTAACTGTAATCTGTGTTGATTTTTTGCAAAAAACGCGAACGCGCTCTGCTATAATTATTTAAAAATTAACAGTTGTGGTTACGGTGTTTTCTAAAGAAGCGTTCCCTAACAAGAGATATCGAAATACGAAATTATAAATTTCAAAATGGTGTTAAATGCGTGTCAGCTCAAATTCAATTTAAAACATTGCTGCTATACTCATAATGAATATTTTTCAGTGTTCACTGGTTGCGTTTGGTATACTCGAGAACTAAAAGTTTTTTGTGAATTTTTTAATGTTGTCGTATATTGGTGTTGTCAAAAAGATTTTCCTGTAATGTGAAAAGAACAGGAATGTGTCTTTAATTGTTGTGCTATAGAACTTGTATCTAATAAATGCAGTGTACGACGTCTTGATAATGCTGTTGTCGTCAAACCAACATATGTACTTACTTTTTTGTCAGAGATACAATCTCCCAAAGAACATTTAAACTGATATATAATGTTGGTCGTTTACAAAGCACTAGTTGACGGAGAAAAATTACTTGCACATATACAAATCAACTATCCGACTGTGCATTGAAAACTGTTGTCATATCTAGTCGAGCGCCCCTGCCATTCAGCTAAGGGTTCTCGACAGGCTCCAAATGAGAATCTGTAATGTGATCGGTCCCGACCTGGCAGCTGGACTCCAGCCACTTTCTCACCGGCGGGATATGGTTTCCCTCTGTCTATTCTACAAATATTTTCATGGCTTCTGCACCGACGAGCTAAGCTTACTGATGCCCCCTCCACAAGAATTTACTCGAGCAACCAGAGTGGCAGCAAGGTCCCACCTTTTTACAGTTAAATCAACTAAACGCAGCCTACACTTCCACTCCATCAGTTCCCTTTTTCGCACTTCCCACCTGTGAAACTTCCTTCCGTATTCTTGCTTCTCTGACAGCTACAATTGCCAAGAATTTAAATGCAATGTCAATTCCTATTTCTTGTTCACTTGACTCCAGTTCTTTTCTCGTTCTTTGCCCATCACCTCGTGTATCTTGTTCTTTTCCTTTCTCCCTACCTTCGTAACTGTCTTCAGACCTGCGTTCACATCCTTCTCTTACCCTTTCTCTTTCACCCCCTGTAGCTGGTTCATCTTTCTCTTCACTCATTCTACATCACCACGTGTATCTTGTTCTTTTCCTTTCTCCCTACCTTCGTAACTGTCTTCAAACCTGCGTTCACATCCTTCTCTTACCCTTTCTCTTTCACCCCCTGTAGCTGGTTCGTCTTTCTCTTCACTCTGTCTACATCACCACGTGTATCTTGTTCTTTTCCTTTCTCCCTACCTTCGTAACTGTCTTCAGACCTGCGTTCACATCCTTCTCCTACCCTTTCTCTTTCACCCCCTGTAGCTGGTTCGTCTTTCTCTTCACTCTTTCTACATCACCACGTGTATCTTGTTCTTTTCCTTTCTCCCTACCTTCGTAACTGTCTTCAGACCTGCGTTCACATCCTTCTCTTGCCCTTTCTCTTTCACCCCCTGTAGCTGGTTCGTCTTTCTCTTCACTCATTCTACATCACCACGTGTATCTTGTTCTTTTCCTTTCTCCCTACCTTCGTAACTGTCTTCAGACCTGCGTTCACATCCTTCTCTTACCCTTTCTCTTTCACCCCCTGTAGCTGGTTCGTCTTTCTCTTTACTCTTTCTACATCACCACATGTAATTTTGTTCTTTTCCTTTCTCCCTACCTTCGTAACTGTCTTCAGACCTGCGTTCACATCCTTCTCCTACCCTTTCTCTTTCACCCCCTGTAGCTGGTTCGTCTTTCTCTTCACTCTTTCTACATCACCACATGTATCTTGTTCTTTTCCTTTCTCACTCTACTCTCGCAACTGTCTTCACACTGGTATCCCCAACCTTCTGTTGACCTTTCTTTTTCCTGTAACTGGTTCGTTTTTCTCTTCGCTCTCCTTTTGTTTAAAGTTTCGCTCTTCTCCTATGTAGCCCCCTGCGCACCAGTGGCGGTACCGCCTTGTTTGAGGTGAAACAATTAAAAAATGTTGGTTGTGTCAACTTTAGCAGAGTATATAACAGGTTTTATTTTTGTACTGGTATCAGTGATTAATATATTATTACTTCTGAGATTTTTTAGGATTTTTCATACTCATCTCGAGTATGAATTGAGAGGAAGAGTGAGAGTGACACAAATACACATTAGACTGTAACAGACTGTAGAATTGAGTTATGCCTTTACACTGCGCCTCCTTGGCCTTGTCCTCTCTTCCGATCTCAAGTGGATCCATTACAATAGCTAAATCCACTGCTAGGAAGGTTGGGTCACTGTGTCGGGCCAGGATGTTTTTTTCTCCTGAATCCATCTTGCATATATACAAATCAACCATCCGTCCGTGCATGGAATACTGCTGCCATATATGGTCAGGCGCACCCGCTGTTTATCTCAGTGTTCTTGACAGGCTACAAAGGAGAATCAGTAATATGATAGGTACCAACTTGGCTGCTTAACTCCAGCCACTTTCTCACCGACGGGATGTGGCTTCCCTCTGACTATTCTATAAATATTTTCATGGCTTCTGCTCCAACGAACGTAAGTTACTGGTGCCCCTGCAACAAGTTTTTACTCGTGCAGCCAGACTGGCAACTGGATCCTACCCATTCACAGTTAAATCAACCAAATGCAGACGACAATTCTACTCTTTCAGCTTCTTTTCTCGCACTCTCCGCCTGTGGAACTCGCTTCCATATTCTTGTTTCACCGACGGCTACAACCTCCAGGAATTTAAATGCAATGTCAATACCCATCTTTTAACCACTTGATTCTAGTTCTTTTTACACACCCTGTATATCTTTTCCTTTCTCTCCACCTTTGAAACTGTCATCACACCTGTATTCGCATCCTTAACTGGTTCGTCTTTCTCCTTACTCTCCTCCTATCTAATTTTTTTATTCTTATGTAGCCCCCTGCACATCAGTGGCGTTACCGCCTTGCTCGGAGTGAAACGATTAAAAAAAAAGCAACAGTTCGAGCGTGGATGCAACAGAAGAGGCTTGAATTTGAATTCGGCACACAAATTCCTCAACGTTGGATACGCCTACATACCTAAAAGTTGTATATTTAATCTTAATTTTGGATTTAGGAAATTGATTTTTACTATTAAATTTTAAATTTTAATTAGATCACAGTTTGGAAACCGATTTTTTCTATTAAATTTTTAATTTTAAATTTCGTTTCAGTTGTGTGTGGGATGTTGGCGGAGGGTTAGTGATAAGAATTTGTAGTGGATATATATATATATATATATATATAAATTATGTACATGTTCTAAAATATAATTTATAATAAATATTCACAGCTCTATATATTATATATCGAGCACTGTTTTAAATTAATGTTTTGGACGTTGTAAAAATTCTTTCTTCGTTCTGTATTCACTCGGATATATATATATATATATATATATATATATATATATATATATATATATATATATAGTTTATAAAGGAAAACTCAATACGTCATTTCAGCTTTAAACTATAGCTCATTTCAATGAGTTCATTTAGCTCATATCATCAGACCTTACAAATTATCCTCGATCTGGTACAAAATTTCTGCCGGTATGAATCTTTTCTTAAAACGAAGAGAGGGATAACAATAATAATAATAATAATAATAATAATAATAATAATAATAATAAACATAAAATTACAAACAAACAAATAATTAACCTACTGTTGGTAATCTCACTCGAAATATATAATCGAACAGTTTAGTAAATCTATAGCAGCATCGACGTCTAGGAAGGCTGGGGCACTGTATCGGCCAGAATGTCTTTTTTTTTTTTTTCGGTCAAATTCATCTTGCACATTTATAAATCTACCATTCAACCGTGCATTAAATACTGTTGCCATATCTGGTCAGGTTCTCCGGCTATTCATCTTTTTTCGATAAAATCCAAAAAATTATCTGCAATGTAATCGATACTGCCTTGGTGTTTCGACTTCAGTCACTTTCTAACCGACGTTATGTGGTTTCCCTCTGTCTTTTCTATAAATATTTTCATGGCAACGACACTGATGAGCTTCTTTTTTATCGTGCTCCGACCACATGAATGCAAGTGGCTGCTAGTTTCACATTTAGGCCGTACCCTTTTAAGGTTTAAAATAGTTAAATGTATCCAGTTTTTCTACTCTAACAGATTATATCGCCGTTTGTAGAACTCTCTTTCGTTTACTTGCTACAATTTCCAAACTTTTTAATGCAACGTCGATCGTTATCTTCTTGAATACCATTAATCTTTTATCCTTTCTTCAATACCCCCTGTACCCAATCCTTCTCTTTCCGTATCTCAATGTACAGTAGTGGCGTTCCTACCTTGCTTGGGGTGAAATGATTAAAAACAACTCTTGGAGAGGAGGTGGGCAATTAACAGCCATTGGCCTTTTTCTATCGCTTAAAGCGTCGGATTTTCTAGCTAGGTTAGATATTTGATCTTTGGCCAACTGACCTTGGTTGAACTTTATTGACCGAATATGTCCCTATCTGACCTGATCCGAACCTGACTTCCTGGTTTCCTGCCTGACATTTCGGCGCGTCTCCTTCAATCTCCGAAATTAAAGGTTTGCTGGGGTGCGATTCAGTTACGGAAGTTTGTTTCTTTTGACTTTCTTCTCAAATACGCTTTTCACGGTAATTCCCGTCTCAAACTCAGTTATCGTTAGCATTTGTCTAGTAATAAAGGGTCCATTTTTTTGTTTAAAACAAATTCATCATCGATTCTCGTTTGTCTGTTTCGAATCAAACTTGACGACCAGACAAATCTTTTCCCGATATTTTAGGTGTTGATAGTATACCGCCATGTTGAATGCTACAATAACTAGTTGCAAGGGCTTGATTTAACTGAGCAACCAATCAGAGCGGGTTTCACTACTCAAGCGTGAGCAGTAGGTACCTCTAATATTTCGGCATAAATTTTCGATACCTAAGTTTAAAATGAAATTTTTAAAATGAAAAAAACATTCTTGAAGATTTCATTTTAGATTTAATTAAAAGCTTAATGATTAAATTTATTTTCATTAAGAAAAAATTCTGGTGTATTTCAGATAGAAATTATATAGGTCGTAGATTCATGATGCGGTTCTATGATGTCGTTCCACGTGAGAGGCCAAAATATTGACAACAGAACCATATTATTGACATCATTATCTATTGGAGGAAGTCTCGCGAGGTCACCGTTATTCTCATGAGGATCTAATACGATTTTTTGAGCATCAGATTAGAATTGATAGAAAGCGATTGGTTTCGTCTGAGGCGAGTCTGGTTCGCATAAACAAGGCTTGCCTTGGTTTTCACTTTTAGGTCTTTCTTTCACATCGGGGTGGTTTCCTGTGGACCCTCCTCTGGTTAGGATAGTTTCTACTTGTGTACATAATTAATATGAGTGAGTGTCGTTCCTGGCCTGTTCCCTGCCCCTTCTTTAGTTATGATCTAAGTCGAGATTTCAAAAATTTCCAGTTTGTTGACTCCTCTTTTTACATTTCGAATAGTTAAAAATTACATAAAAACTTATTATGTTTTACTGGATACTCATATATATATATATATATATATATATATATATATATATATATATATATATATATCTGTCAATTCAGATAAAATTTAGAGGGGAAATAGCCATTTTCAACATGTCAGTTAAAGACATATATTGTCAACCTCATTTAATCAATGAAGAAAAATTCTAATGCCGGAACGTTGGTCTAGTAAAGGAAGGGGTTGGGAAATATTGGCTTTTATAGGGTTAAGCTAGCGGAATCTTAGTAGTAATTTCTTCTATATTAGTGGGGGGTATGTGGCTTGACCATTGGTTTAGTAGTGGTAGATAGTGAGGAAAGGTAACTGCTTAGCCAATTTAAGAAAAAACTAATTGTGACTAAATGGAAAAATAAATTGTCCAAATGTTTTGTTTATCCGTCCGCTTTCGACTATACTTTAAGTCATTTTAGGGGATGAATGTTATTTTACGTGTAACAGAATTTATGTAGTGTTATATATGATGTAGAGTATTAGTATGTGTTATGTACCGAACACAGTAAGCATGTTGTTAACGTGTCCGTAGTTAATATTATTGAGTGTTGGATTTCTCGTTTTTATCAATAAAGCTTCCATTAATTTTACTCTTTTTGGCTCGTGGACGATGCTAGGATATTTGTGTTATCCACAAGTATGAATAGGGTTTGACAGGTCTCCGTGTGTGTGTTTAAATGAGATTGAATTTAGCTCCGTTGAGAGACATGCAGCGCAACACATACCACTACTCTAATCATACATAACAACAGATACATTCTGTAACACGTAAAACTACATTCATCATCGAAAATGGCTAAAAGTATAGCCGAAAGCGCTCGGATAAACAAAACATTTGAACAATTTTTTTTATAATTTATGTCCGCAAACAAAGAAAAATCTTAAGATCCCATTAAAAATTATCTAAAAACTTAACCATCACACTTTGTCTATCATTTTTAATGAAACCTGCATAACGAGATTGCTTCCGAAATATACATTACAAAGAGTTGATAGAACAGAGCATAAATATCAATTTGAATAGATAAAAAGGCATTCACTATGTCTTCTTTTTGCTACATCAATAAATTTTGCCAACGTTCCCTTCTGAAGATGTGTTGGCCTGCAAGGATTCCTAAAAATAAATTAAGTCAGATATTAGATCTGCATATGAAATGTGGTAAAGATTCAATCGAACAAATTTGATAGTAAATTACCCAATTAAAATATTAAATAAAAATATTCCATAATGAAAAGAATTGTACTAAATAATTTGTTATATCCCAGGAAGGAATAACAGGAAAAAGAATAGTGTAAGAATGATACTTAAACACTAAAGATAGATTAGAAGAGATTTATTATAGCACAGTACAATAAACCAATAGACGTACAAGAACAATCAACGTATAGTAACAGGAATAACGATTAAGTAGAAAATGTATCTGCCTATGACGTATGCGTCCGTCTAGTGACGTCTGCTCCCGTCTAGTGACATATGCTTCCGTCTGGTGATGTATGCTGACGTATGCCCACAGTCACAGTCTTTTTTAGACTGGACCATATCCATTACGGGGTAGGATAGGACGTTCCTCTACAACATAATTCAATAATAATTAGTAAGCAGTCCGATCCAAATTCAACGAAATGTTTCAGATTTAGTAATTTAGTCTTGTTTGGATATGTTAATAAGTTGTTATTTATACATGCGAAACTATTCTGGGGTAAGATATTTTTAAATTTTTTTTTTTAATCATATCACCCCAAACAAGGCGGTAATGCCACTGAAGCGCAGGGGGCTACGTAAGAATGAAAAGATTGGAAAAGAGAAAGCCGGAAACCACATTCTAAACAGGGAACAAGGGATGAGACTCTACACCTGTTCAATAGACGTGGGTGGAGTGTGAACCGGGCGATAGTTTAGTCTATCTCCTCCAATTCAGGAAAAAAAAGAAAGAAAAGAGTGAAAATATTGGAAAAGAGAAAACCGGAAACCACATCCTAAACAGAGAACAATGGATGAGCCTCTACACCTGTTCAATAGACGTGGGTGGAATGTGAACCGGGCGATAGTTTAGTCTATCTACTCCAATTAAATGGGTGGAATTCTGAGAATTCGAAAAAAAAAAAAAAAGAAAAGCTGCCTAAAATACTGCTCGTAAAAGAAGAGACCATACCTAAATAATACTAAATTAGCAGATCCCATAACTGGTAAATATTATAGTACTCGAAATCACTTTCATAAAGATTCATTAATCCTAAGTTTTGAGGGGTTTATTTTTTAGATTTAATTGTTTATTTCGAAGTATACTTAATTATAATTTTCTCTCACCTTAAAAACATTTTTTCCCATATACTTTTACACTCATAAACCCCACTTAATTCTCAGCGGCTTTATCTCTTTCTGGTTAATGACTCCCCAACAGCTCTTCTGTGTGCGCAATCTCTCTCCGGCCACTCCTTCTCCACACAATCATCACGGATGTGAAATGATTAAAAAAATATTACGTAGCTCGAAGTATTCTTAATTCCTGTTTTTTTACAATCCTTTCTCCTTAATATTGTTTTTTCTTATATTTTTCCCCATTCAGTAACAGTGAAATGATTAAAAATATGTATTATCCTTGTTCAGCTTGAAGTGTTCTTAATCTCTTTTCTTTTATTGTCTTCTCTCTTTAATAATTTTTGCTCGGATTCTTTCACGCTCACAAATTTGTGTCTTAGTGGCTTTATGACCTTGCTTAGCGTGAAATGATAACAAAACATTTTTACATTGGTTCTTTCTAATTGCTTCAGGATATTGTTACAATATTTCTCTTAGTAAATTTTCGCACAAAATAAGGTTTACTTTTTTAAAAGTAGAAAAAAGTACATTTTTTCACACTTTATGATGAATATTTATTAATTAGTTATTTTGGCTAAATCGATGGTTTAATTTGTCTGATATTTCTTTTTCAAGTCTATTTTATTATCCAGCTCGCACATAATATGGCCTCCTTCCACCCTACACAAATTATCAGTGCCAAAAAGCACTTAGCAATCAAGCAGCAAGTACCCACCCCTAGTGTTAAACTAACAAATGAGAAAAAAAGAGCATAAAAACCGCCCACCTGAGGCACAGGCAGTCAATGCACACGCATATACTTAAGTGTCCATGTGAGCGTAAAATCTCGCCTTGAATTCCAGAGGTTTTTTACAAGACAAAAAAAAAAACTCTGGGCCGGTCTCGCGTTAAAGATTTCAGGATTTATCGTTAAATCTTGTTCAAATTCAATTCGATGGTCGTCTTTCCGAAACGCATCTTCTTTTTCTACCCACTAGAACGACGTGAGTCGTTCCAGAAAGATCGAAGCTTACAAAACGCTTGATTGGAATTAAAGTACTTTCACCCAGCTACCCAATTTCGGAATCTGATACGCGTGATGAAAGTGTTCGCTGTTTTTGTTTAATGAGGTATGCAAGAATGACAAAAGACAGATCGTATACATGTCATCAAATTTAAAATACTTCCACGAGGACAGCGAGGATGACTTGCATTTCAATATGACAGGCCTATGTGTCTATGTTTATTCGCTATGCATGTAGGTCACTAATGAGTTTACGTGCATGTCTGCAGGTATATTTGGCTTATGTAGAACTAGCAGTACAGCCCGGCGTTGCTCGGGTGTAATGAAAGCTTTAAAACTAATCCATGGTCCTGGACCTCAGACTTTTTGGACGTTGGCACGAAAGACTAAAAAGCAATAGTTGTTTCCAGTTAAAGCGAAACCGTAGACTGAAAGAAAAATGAATGGATGTAAGTCAAATTTTTGATTTCCTGGTATCGATATCAAATAAGCTTCTTTCGTCGTAAACTGAATTTTGAAGGCTAAATAAGTCCTCTGATTAAATGGTATCATGGCTGAGACTAAGAACTACAATTATACCTACTTAGAGCCAAACCTGAAGCAAAAACTGAAAAAATACAGACATACAGGCAGATAAACATACACACACACAAACATCTTGCTTTATATATATATATATATATATATATATATATATATTATCGATTTTCTGCACTATTGTAAGAACTGCAACCTTGAAACTTCTGAATAACGTTTCTTATGTCTTTGTCTATGAGTGTATTAAATTTGATTAAAATCGGAGCACTCTTTCTATAACACGACTTTTTCGATATTCGATTTTCAATATTTATCGGGGGTACCTCGACACAAAACCTAGCTAAGAACACTCGCAGACGCTTATAGTACAAGTGTATAAATTTTCAAGAAAATCGGTTCAGCCGTTTCGGAGTCTATAGGTAACGGACACACACACACAAACACAAAGACACACACACACAGACACACATACACAAAAACAAAGTTCCATTTATAAATAAGTTTAGATTATTTTGATGTAGTGTTAGCGAAATCTTCGCAGTGTCTTCAAAATTGGTTGATTTTGTTTAGCAGCATATCAAACACTATGGATTATTTAATTGCAAAATCTAAAGAATTTGAACAGAATTTGTGGCTTTAACTACATATATTTACTCATTTTGCTATAAATATATAATGTCGGTCATTTTACTATAAATAGGTATTGCTGGTATTTTTACTATAACGATATATTTTTATACTTTCATAGTTTTTTTGTTTTTGTTTGGGACTTCACTATTTTCCCATAGCTGGGACCATAAAAGGTGCTCCCACCCTTAGTTAGGGGGGGGACCACTTTAGAAAACAGTAATTAAGAGATGGTTTCACACTCCTACAAGCCTCCAATTTGCCAATAAGAGGTCTTGCTGCAGGATGCAGTTTATCGTAGTACCCAGAACTTTTCATCGAAATGAGCTCGGCTATTTATTGATTGAGCATGTATGCAAGTAAGAAATTATTGTAATATATTACCTTGAGTGGTAAAATATGATGGACAAAATATATTACGGCCGTCGATGGTAGCGGTGAAATGTATCAACAAAGGCTTGAAAGGCAATAGCCGACAAAGATATGATTGACGTCAATTTAGCGACAACCCGTTAAAGCAAAAATGCATAGAAATTTTGGATTATATAAATTTGAAGTTTTGGCCGAAGTCAGAACACGGAATAGGAGAAGAAGTCAGAACATACATACAAAGAGAGAGAGAGAGAGAGAGAGAGAGAGAGAGAGAGAGAGAGAGAGAACAGAGAACTTCTGCTGGTTAATTACCACTCCCAGCAGCTCCTTCGTGTGCGCAATTTCACTCTGGCCATTCCTTCTCCATACAATTGTCACCGATGAAGAATAAAAATATATATTTTTATTTTTTTTTTGTTGCAGAGAAAATGTTTTTTTTTTATTTCTTTTGCATCATTATTAACATTCTCTACAGCACTTTATGCCGCTTACTGTTGTTCAAGAGGTAGACATAGGCTTGGTTTGCACGAGAGTCAAAAACATAGACACAATTATCGTTACAGTATTTACATTATTCGGACTATTGTCCTCATTGTACGACATTTAGGCCGTTGTACGCTCCGGCCTTCTTTATTACAATCACTGGACAATCCTTAAGGATACATGCCTCAGTGGATATAGACGTTGGTTAGTTCCTTTGACTTGACCCAAAGTGTTTTGAGTTCAGTACCAGGCTACAGCAGTAATGAACAAGTAACTTGCAGGGTTAAAGGGAAATAACTGATGACTTCCACTTAAGGCTAAGGCAAATCAAAAGCGTAGATACAAGTTTGGTTACAATGTTTACATTATTCTGACTATTGTCCTCATCTTTGTTGCGGTTTGTACGACGTTTCGGTCGTTGTACGTTTCGGCCTTCTTCTTTATTACAATCACTGGACAATCCTTAAGGACACATGTCCCAGTGGATATAGACGCTTGTTAGTTCCTTTGACTTGACCCAAAGAGTTGTGAGTTCAATACCAGGCAACAGCAATGGTGAACAAGTAACTTGCAGGGTCAGAGGGAGATAGCTCATGACTTCCAATCGATGCTTTATACAAGGAATGAGGATGATATAACCCAGTGACTGTAATAAAGGTGTCTGTTCGAAATTCCCAGCACCTAAAGTGTTATGTCGCCAAGTATAAATGAATAACTCAACAACAGAATCAGAATATAAGTTGTATTCCGCGGAAAGACGGTTAGTATGTACAGAAGTGATTAGTAATATTTACAATAGAAAGATACAAGAATCCAATCCGTCGTAAGACGTGTGTATACGTGATTACTTCCGGTACGCCGCCGGAAGTGTGACTAACTCTTCACTGACTCGCACTGACTCTTCAGTAACTCATTAGAGACTCTCAAGTGACTCTCTACGACTCATTATTTAGTCGTCCCTCCCAGTAAGGGCAACATATGACACATGGTCAGTTTATATCTGGGATTTCCGGGCTATATGGCCCAGCCAAAAAATGTCTGTCTATTTTTGCCCAGTCGTGCTTCTACCCTTCGGCGGAACCACGACTGGGTTATTGCTCGCTGCTCGGAAGCAGAGAGCACCCTCTACCCGAAGGCAGATATCTGACAGTGTCGTAGAGTCGTCAGTCTAGTGACTCTCTATGACTCGTTATTGAGTTGTCCCACCCAGTAAGGGCAACATGTGACACATGGTCAGTTTGGACTGGGATTTCCGGGCTTTATGGCCCAGCCACAAAATATCTGTCTATTTTTGCCCAGTCGTGTCTCTACCCTTCGGCGGAACCACGACTGGGTTATTGCTCTCTGCTCGGAAGCAGAGAGCGCCCCCCGCCCGAAGGCAGAGAGCTGACAGTGTCGTAGAGTCGTCCAGCGACTCTGTACGACTGTATTTACTAGCCTTCCCACGCAAGGCTGGATGTGACACATGGTCATTTTATAGTGGGTATTCCCGGCCATATAGCCGGGCCAAAAAATGTCTGTCTATTTTTGCCCAGTCGTGGTTCTACCCTTCGGCGGAACCACGACTGGGTTATTGCTCTCTGCTCGGAAGCAGAGAGCGCCCTCTACCAGAAGGCAGAGAGCTGACAGTGTCGTAGAGTCGTCAGTCTAGTGACTCTGTGCGACTGTATTTACTAGCCTTCCCACGCAAGGCTGGATGTGACACATGGTCATTTTATTGTGCGTATTCCCGGCTATATAGCCGGGCCAAAAAATGTCTGTCTATTTTTCTACTAGAAGGCAGAGAGCTGACAGTGTCATAGAGTCGTCAGTCTAGTGACTCTGTGCGACTCTCTAGTAGAGAATCCACCATTGCTATATATAGCAATGGGAACAGTCTATTTGTAGTCAAATAAAAGCGGCGCCCTAACATAAAGAAGGCCGGAGCGTACAACGGCCGAAACGTCGTACAAATGGCAACAAGGATGAGGACAATATTTCGAATAGCGTAAATACTGGAAATATTATCTCATCTCTGAAATATAGACAAATACAAGTTTGGTTAGTAACAGAACCAAAAACGTCAGACATAAATTTAGTTTACATAAAAATTAAAATAATAGAAATAGATTTGGTTTGCATGAGGGTTAAAATGTTGTCGGTTTTATCTCGTATCAAAGAATTCAATTTCTTGTTTTCTGATCGATTTAAACCCTAACCCTAACCCTGCCGTCAACGAACAGATTCAGAACTAGAAGATTTACTTGCGCCAAAACCTGATCCCGCCATTTAGAAACCTGCTCCCGCCATTTTAAATCCTGCTACCGCCGTTTCGCTTTACAAGTTGGTGGAAGGTAGAAAAAACGCCGATGCCATGAATTTGTTTCAGATGTACCTCAGGAAATTACCTACACACTTGATTTCATTAACTTCCTCTGCGGCACACATGGAATTAGATATGCAGCATCCATTTATGAAATTGCAACGGACTGCTGTTGAATTTGTTATAATTTAAAGTAGCGCCTTCTGTAACATGTCCATCGTGCGTAGCTCTCTTCATCTGCTGGTTCAACCGTTGAGATCTCTTGTAATCATCATCTGCGTGTTTTACCGTTAAGGGTCTTTGGGTTTGGTTGCACTTATTCTAAATCCCTTTCCCCAACCTTGCCGACTTCTGCATACAATTTTGAAAAAAAAAATTAAGAGTAAAATGAACGTCGTAATATGCACATGTACATGTTTTCAGAATTATTTACTCGGTTAAAAAAAAGCGATTTATTTGAAACAGCACGATTATAAATGCCAATAGCAAAATATATAATAAAAATCGTTTTTTTTTTAAAACATCGACATTACAAATGCCATTGGGACAATATACAATAAAAATGGTCTTATTTCAAACAGAGAGATTAAAAATGCCACTGGCAAGATATATAATAATAATCGCCTATTTGAAACACCCAGTGTAAAAATGCTATTGGCACAATAAAAAATAAAAATCGACTTTTTTGAAACAGCCAGATTAAAAATGCCACTGGCAAGATATATAATAATAATTGTCTCATTTGAAACAGGCCGATTACAAATGCCACTGGCACAATATATTTTAAAATCGTCTTCTTTGAAACAATCACTACAGGCATCATATATAATAAAAATCGTCTTAAATGAAACAGCCAGATTACAAATGCCACTGGCACAATATATAAAAGAAATCGTCTTAATTGAAACAGTCAGATTAAAAATACTACTGGCACAATATCTTATAAATATCGTCTTACTTGAAACAGCCAGATTACAAATGCCACTGGCACAATATAAAATAAAAAACGTCTTATTTGAAACAGCAAGATTAAAAATGCCACTGGCAAGATAAATAAAATATCGTCATATTTGAAACAGCCAGATTAAAAATGCTATTGGCACAATATATAATAAAAACCGTTTTAAACGAAACAGCCACTTTACAAATGCCCCTGGGAAAATACATAATAAAAATCGTCTTATTTGAAACACTCACCAAAGGCACCATATATAATAAAAATCGTCTTAAATAAAACAGTCAGATTAAAAATGCCACTGACAAGATATATAATAATAATCGTCTAATTTGAAACAGACTGATTAAAAATGCTACTGGCACAATATATAATAAAATCCGTTTTAAATGTAACAGCCAGATTGCAAATGCTATTGGCAGAATATATTATAAAAATAATCTTAAATGAGACGGCTAGATTAAAAATGCTACTGGCAGGATATAAAATAAAAATAGTCTTAAATAAAACAGCCAGATTACAAATGTCACTGGGACAATGTACAATAAAAATCGTCTTATTTGAAACAGTCAGATTAAAAATGCCATTGGCAAGATATATAATAATAATCGTCTAATTTGAAACAGCCAGATCAAACATGCTACTGGCACAATATATAAAAAAATCGTTTAGTTTGAAACAGCCAGGTTACAAATGCCACTGACAAAATATAAAATAATGATCGTCTTATTTGAAACAGTTAGATTACAAATGCCACTGGCACAATATATAATAAAAATCGTCTTATTTAAAACAGCGAGATTAAAAATGCTACTGGCACAATATAAAATACAAATCGTCTTAAATGAAACAGCCAGATTACAACTGCCACTTGCTCAATATTTAATAACAATCGTCTTATTTGAAAGAGCAAGATTGCATTTGCCACTGGCATAATATATTAAAAATCATCTTATTGAAATAGCGAGATTAAAAATGCCACTGGCACAATATACAATAAAAATTGTTTGAAATGAAACAGCCAGATTACAAATGCCACTGGCACAATATATTACAAAAATCGTCTTATTTGAAACAACCAGTTTGAACATGAAGCTGGCACAATATATGATAATAATCGTTTTATTCGAACAGCCAGATGAAAAATTCCCCTGGCAAAATATTTAAACAAAAATCGTCTTATTTGAAATAGTCATGATACAAATGCCACTGGCACAATATATAATAAAAGTCGTTTTCTTTGAAACAGCGAGAATACAAATGCCACTTGCACAGTGTATAAAAAATCGTTTTATTTGAAGCAGCAAGATTATAAAAGCCACTTGCACAATATATAATACAAATCGTCTTATTTCAAACAGAAAGATTATAAATGCCACTGACACAGTATATAATAAGAATCGTCTTATTTGAAACAGCCAGATTAAAAATGCCACTGGCACAATATTAAATAAAATTGTCTTATTTGAAACAGGCAGAATATAAAATAAACTGGCACAATATAAAATAAATATAGTCTTATTTAAAACAGCCAGATTACAAATGCCACTGGCACAATATAAAATAAAAAACGTCTTATTTGAAACAGCCAGATTACAAATGCCACTGGCACAATATAAAATAAAAAACGTCTTATTTGAAACAGCCAGATTACAAATGCCACTGGCACAATATAAAATAAAAAACGTCTTATTTGAAACAGCCAGATTACAAATGCCACTGGCACAATATAAAATAAAAAACGTCTTCTTTGAAGCAGCCAGATTACAAATGCCACTGGCACAATATAAAATAAAAAACGTCTTAATTAAAACAGCCAGATTACAAATGCCACTGGCACAATATAAAATAAAAATCGTTTTATTTGAAACAGCCAGATTACAAATGCCACTGGCACAATATAAAATAAAAAACGTCTTAATTAAAACAGCCAGATTACAAATGCCACTGGCACAATATAAAATAAAAAACGTCTTATTTGAAACAGCCAGATTACAAATGCCACTGGCACAATATAAAATAAAAGTCGTCTTAATTAAAACAGCCAGATTACAAATGAAGCCTGCAAAATATATTAAAAAATCATTTTATTTGAAACAGCCAGATTACAAATTCCACTGACAAAATATATGATAAAAATTGTTTTAATTTTAATAGTGACATAACAAATGCTATTAACAAGAGATATAATAAATTCGTCTTAAGTGAAAAAGCAATATTACAAAAGACACTGTTACAATATGTAATAAAAACCGACTTACTTGAAACAGCCAGATTAAAAATGCCACTTGGTTAATATTAAATAAAAATCGTTTTTTTAAACAACCAGATTGCAAATGCCACTGGCCCAATATAAAATAAATATCGTCTTATTTGAAACAGCCAGATTACAAATGCCACTGTAACACTATAAAAAAAATAGCCTTAATTGAAACAGCGAGATTAAAAATGCTACTGGTAGAATATATAATAAAAATCGTCTTAAATGAAACAGCCAGAATACAAATGCCAGTGGCACAATATAAAATAAAAAATCGTCTTATTTGAGACAGCGAATTTACAAATGCCATTGGCACAATATATAATATGAATCGTTTTTTTTAAACAGCCAGTTTACAATTGTCCACTTGCTCAACATATAATAAAAATCGTCTTATATGAAACAGCAAGTTTAAAATGACACTGGCACAATATATAAGATTCTTTTTTTTAAAAAAAGCCAGTTGACAATTGCCCTTTTGAACAATATATAATAAAAATCGTCTTCTTTGAAATATCGAGTTTACAATTGCCACGTGCATAATATATTAAAAATCGTCTTATTTGTAACAGCCACATTAAAATTTCCACTTGCAAAATATATAATAAAAATCGCTTTTTTTTAAACAGTCAGTTTATAATTGCCACTTGCACAACATATAACTGCAAGTTGACAATTGCCTCTCTCACAATATAAAATAAATAGCGTCTTATTTAAAACCGCCAGATTGGAAATGCCACTGGCACAATATATTAAAAATCGTCTTATTTGTAACAGCGAGATTACAATTGCCACTGTCAAAATATATAAGAATCGTCTTTTTTGAAACAGCCAGATTACAAATGCCACTGGCACAATATAAAATAAAAAACGTCTTATTTGAAACAGAGAGATTACAAATGCCACTGGCTCAATATATTGAAAATCTTATTTGTAACAACCTGATTAAAATGCCGCTAGCGCAATATATTAAAAATCGTTTTATTTAAACAGCCAGATTATAATTGCTACTGGCAAAATATATAAGAATCGTCTTTTTGGAAAAAAACAGATTACAAATGCCACTGGCACAATATAAAATAAATAGCGTCTTATCTGAAACAGCCAGTTTACAAATGCTACTAGAAAAATATATATTAGATTCATCTTATTTGAAACAGCCAATTTACAATTGCTACAGGCAAAATATATAATAAAAATCGTCTTATCTGAAACAGCCAGTTTACAAATGCTACTAGAAAAATATATATTAGATTCATCTTATTTGAAACAGCCAATTTACAATTGCTACTGGCAAAATATATAATAAAAATCGTCTTATCTGAAACAGCCAGTTTACAAATGCTACTAGAAAAATATATATTAGATTCATCTTATTTGAAACAGCCAATTTACAATTGCTACTGGCAAAATATATAATAAAAATCGTCTTATCTGAAACAGCCAGTTTACAAATGCTACTAGAAAAATATATATTAGATTCATCTTATTTGAAACAGCCAATTTACAATTGCTACTGGCAAAATATATAATAAAAATCGTCTTATCTGAAACAGCCAGTTTACAAATGCTACTAGAAAAATATATATTAGATTCATGTTATTTGAAACAGCCAATTTACAATTGCTACTGGCAAAATATATAATAAAAATCGTCTTATCTGAAACAGCCAGTTTACAAATGCTACTAGAAAAATATATATTAGATTCATGTTATTTGAAACAGCCAATTTACAATTGCTACTGGCAAAATATATAATAAAAATCGTCTTATCTGAAACAGCCAGTTTACAAATGCTACTAGAAAAATATATATTAGATTCATCTTATTTGAAACAGCCAATTTACAATTGCTACTGGCAAAATATATAATAAAAATCGTCTTATCTGAAACAGCCAGTTTACAAATGCTACTAGAAAAATATATATTAGATTCATGTTATTTGAAACAGCCAATTTACAATTGCTACTGGCAAAATATATAATAAAAATCGTCTTATCTGAAACAGCCAGTTTACAAATGCTACTAGAAAAATATATATTAGATTCATGTTATTTGAAACAGCCAATTTACAATTGCTACTGGCACAATATATAATAAAAACCGTCTCATTTGAAACAGCGAGTTTAGAAATGCCTGTGGAACAATATATAATAAAAATTGTGTGTTTTCAAACCGCCATCTTACAAATGCAACTATTACAATATATTAAAAATCATCTTATTTGAAACAGCTAGATTACAATTGACACTGTCACAATATTTAATAAAAATCGTTTTATTTGAAACAACGATCTTACAATTGCCACTGTCAAAATATTTAATAGTGATCGTCTTATTTGAAACAGCGATTTTACAAATGACTCTGGCACAATATAAAGAAAAAATCGTTTTATTTGAAACAGTGAGATTACAAATGCCTCTGGCACAATATAATAAAACACGAATTAGTCAATTGTTTACAGTGCTTACATTATCCGGACTATTGCCCTCACCTTTGACACATAGATGTGGACAATAGTCCGAATAATGTAAATACTGTAAATACTTCTTCTCAGAAATATAGACAAATACTAGTCAATTGTTAATAACAATTATTTATAAAATGTATATGATAAGTCGGCAATATTTGTACTTTTCAATCAGCGTAATTGAATGCTTTTTGCTTAAAAGACAGAAAATTTACGAAAAGTGATTAAAATTATTAGCAAAGGAAATACACACGTTCAGTCAATTTTGGATAATATTAATGTTCCCCTAAAGTATGTTAACCGAATATTTAAAAATTAGTTTTTAGACGGAAATTGGGACACAATTAAAAAATATTTGTAAACTCGGGATTTTTTTAATTATTTTTAATTATTTTCTCTTTTTTTTTTTTTGTTAATTATTTTAATGTTTCTTGCATGGCAAACTGCCATCCTCGTATGGTAAATGTGATGCTGCAAACAATAGAGCAGTTGGCACAGGATGTTCAACAGGTGCAGCACCTTTTCCAGTTGTCATCGTTTGTCTCTCATTAATAGTGCTTCTTCGATTATCGATTGATTCTTCCGTATCGGTTATTTTTAAACTGTCACGAGCATCGAATTATTTAACAAAAGTTCTAACCACGCAAAAGTAACATCTCTTGTATATTTCAAGGTTTTTATTCCTTGAGTTATGGAGCACCTTTAAATTTACGAAGGAAGCGTTCCAGAATTTGAGTAGAGTATTAAGAGACAGGAAAATTTCACTAGAAACAAAGAAGAAAGTACTGGATTGCTATGTGATGTCAGTTCTTCAATATGGCAGTGAATGTTGGACAATATCATCAAAGATGAAGGTTAAACTTGAAGCAACAGAAATGTGGTTGTACAGACGAATGCTGCGGGTATCATGGCTTGAGTATGTGAGCAATGATGTTTTTGGAAAGGATAGAAACGAAAAGGAAATTATTACAAATAAAAAGACAGTTAAAGTTGCTGGGACATGCAATGAGAAAGGATGGATTGGAGAACCTGATACTAACAGGCCAGATAGAATGAAAAAGAGATAGGGGAAAGCAGCGGATAACATATTTGAAGGACTTAATCAGGTGGATGACGGAAAGAAGGTTGCGTGGTGTAACAGGAGAAAGCATACTAAGAGCCACCAGACATAGGGAGACATGGAAAGTCATGATCGTCTACGTCCTGAAAGGACAGGGTGCATTATATTGCAGATCTACCTTTGGATTTTGTCAGGAACCTCAAGACGAGTAGCCGGATCATCTGACCAGATATAGCAACAGTATTCAATGCACAGGCGAATGGTAGATCTATACTTGTCCAAAATAGATTTTCTGGCGAGAAAAACATTCTTGCCGGACACAGTGAGCCAAACTTCGTAGTATTAGATACGGCTATGGACCCAATGTAGTTATTTCATTTGAGATCATATGAGAGAGTAAGGTCAAGGAGGCGCAGTGCATTGCTCTCTAGGAGACTAGCGTTATCAAGTCCGATGGTAGGCAGGAATGATTCCCTGTGGTGATTAAAGGAGAGCTGGTTTGTTTTGGAGATATAAGACTTTACTAACCACTTCCCATCACAGCTGGGGGGTCCTTTTGAAGTACACCAGCCAGGTTTACTATGTCAGCTTTGGTGAACTTTTTACAGAATACGAGTAACCATTAAAAATTATATTCAAACACACAGTCAGTTCAGTCAGTTAAGTGATACACGCATGGGCAGAATATTATCCCGCAGTAGGTTGCCATTTCTTTCTGCGGTAGACTGGTTGCCAGCCAAGGCTATAGAACCCAATCAGTACAGTTATTTGACTCATAGCTAGAGGGAGAAGAGATGTATTATATTATTACGTAGTAATTAGTGGGGGATCAGTTTAGTACTTCATAACAATAGAATACCGACCCTCACTTTATGCCCAGTAGAGGTATTAACTCTTTCCAACTATTATGTTCAGTCAGTTAAGTGCAATACGTGATACACGCATGGGCGATCATGTCTCGAAAGAGACATGACTGACTGGGCAGAAGATTATCCCGCAGTAGGTTGCCATTGCTTTCTGCTGTAGACTGGTTGCCAGCCAAGTCTATAGAACCCAATCAGTACTGTTATTTGACTCATAGCTAGAGGGAGAAGAGATGTATTATATTATTACGTAGTAATTAGTGGGGGATGAGTTTAGTACTTCATAACAATAGAATACCGACCCTCACTTTATGCCCAGGAGAAACATTAATTCTTTCCAACTATTATGTTCAGTCAGTTAAGTGCAATACGTGATACACGCTTGGGCGCTCATGTCTCGAAAGAGACATGACTGATTGGGCAGAAGATTATCCCGTAGTAAGTTGCCATTGCTTTCTGCGGTAGACTGGTTGCCGACCAAGGCTATAGAACCTAATCTGTCCTGTTATTTAACCCATAACTGGAGGGAAGAGACGGATTAATACCTTTCCCAAGGGTAATTGCAAAAATTAATTTACTAAAATAAATGATCCACACAATACTTATTTGATTTTTTATAATTACAATATACCTTAGTATAGTAGAATTATTTAATTCTGTCCGAAACATTCTAGCCACTTTAACACATGACGAATGATTAGAAACGATTTTCGTTTGAAAATGAAAATCATTTTCACAGCAATGAGTTAACATTGCCTGATGACGAGGTAAAATCTCGAAGCATAGAGATTTCCGTGTAGATTTCAGTTTTTCAGCCCTTTTATTTTAATTTTTACTTCGGGTTTGGCTCTAAGTAGGTATAATTGTAGCTCTTAGTCTCAGCCATGATACCATTTACTCAGGGGACTTATTTAGCCTTCACAATTCAGTTTACGACGACAAAAACTTATTTGATATCGATACCAGGAAATCAAAATTTGACTTACATCCATTCATTTTTCTTTTAGTCTACGGTTTCGCTTTAACTGGAAACAACTATTACTTTTTAGTCTTTCGTGCCAACATCCAAAGAATCTGAGTTCCAGGACCATGGATTAGTTTTAAAGCTTTCATTACACCCGAGCAACGCCGGGTTATACTGCGAGTGTTCTTAGCCTGGTTTTCTGTCGAGGTTCCCCCCGATAATCGAAAGAATCGGGTTATAGAAGGAGTGGTCAAATTTGATACACTCATAGACAAAGACATTCGAAATTCAGAAAGATATTCAAAGATATTCAGAAATTTCAAGGTTGCAGTTCTTACAATAGTGCAGAAAATCGATAATATATATATATATATATATATATATATATATATAATCGATTTTCTAGGCCTGATACATATATATATATATATATATATATATATATATATATATATATATCAGGCTAGATGTTTGTGTGTGTGTGTCTGTTTATCTGCCTGTATGTCCTTTATACAAATCTACAATTTTTACCCGATTCTCACCAAACTTCACAGAAATATTATTTAGGCTGAGTCTGAGCTCCAGGACCATGGATTAGTTTTAAAGCTTTCATTACACCTGAGCAACGCCGGGCTATACTGCTAGTTAAATATAGTTTTTACCTTTGTGTCAACTCATCCATGGCTAGCTTTACATGCTCTGATAGCTCAATCACGAAGAATAGCTCACCGGTGACCAGGCCGCATAAATTATGTTATGCAGTGAAAATATCCTTTCCAAATAGGAATCCGAAATCTTGCGACGAATGTTATGTCACACAAGCTACAAAGAGTTAAATCGTTTAAAACACAAGCTTGACGACATGTGCACCAACAGAAGATGAAAGAGATCCGTAGTTAGATTCATAATTTCTTTGACTGAAATGGAGGCTTTAAGTTTTGGCTTAAAATTCGCTACCTGATTAAAGTAGATGAATTTAGCACAACCTCTACCAAAAAAAGTTAAATCCAACCGTAACGAATCTGAAAAAGGATTTGTGCAAGTTATATGAGCAACCAACCTACACAAACACAAAGCAACATTTGGATATATATATATATATATATATATATATATATATATATATATATATATATATATATGAGAAAGATAGCCAAATAAAAAACTAATAGTCAAAGAAAAACTGAAAGGCCTCAATGTGAAAATCTTTGATTGCTAACGTTATTTGACTGGGACATCTTCTATAAATGAGAATGATTTTTCAAATAGCCAAAGAAAAACTGAAAGGCCTCAATGTGAAAATCCTTGATTGCTAGCGTTATTTGGCTAGAACATCTTCTATATATCAGAAAAATTTGTTAAATAGCCAAAGAAAAACTGAAAATCATCAATGTGAAAATCTTTGATTGCTAACGTTATTTGACTGGGACATCTTCTATAAATGAGAATGATTTTTCAAATAGCCAAAGAAAAACTGAAAGGCCTCAATGTGAAAATCCTTGATTGCTAGCGTTATTTGGCTAGAACATCTTCTATATATCAGAAAGATTTGTTAAATAGCCAAAGAAAAACTGAAAATCATCAATGTGAAAATCTTTGATTGCTAACGTTATTTGACTGGGACCTCTTCTATAAATGAGAATGATTTTTCAAATAGCCAAAGAAAAACTGAAAGGCCTCAATGTGAAAATCCTTGATTGCTAGCGTTATTTGGTTAGAACATCTTCTATATATCAGAAAGATTTGTTAAATAGCCAAAGAAAAACTGAAAATCATCAATGTGAAAATCTTTGATTGCTAACGTTATTTGACTTGAACATTTTCTACAGCCAAACGGGACAACAAAAGTAGAAATAAATACATTAAAATAAATAATTGCCCGTCTCACAAACGAAACAAATTTACCAAAAACATTCTGAATCCACCATGATCACCAATTAGTTACTATTATCTAAAAGTACATCATTTATGAACTTCGCGACGGGAATTAATTGATTAGATCTATACAGTTTGTCAACCCGCTGCAGGTTATTTAAAGCCAGAAAAATATTTGTTTTAGATTACAGGAATTTATTTGTGAATTATTATAGCGTTTATTTCTTTTTAGATAATAATAGGTTAGGAATATACGTCTTACTAATTAACCCATACCTGGGAGAAAATCGACGGATTCATACTTTTTCCAATTTCCTATATATATATATATAGGTAATAAATACAGGAAACGATTTTTTTTAAAAACCCCAATAGATCCTAATAATAACAGATTAAATATTAAAACTGATCTAACAGAAAGCTCAATGTAAAATTTATTTACAGAGCAAATATTTATTTAATAAGTGAATTCGGTTTTCTATATTAGGAGGGGAATAGTCTTTTCTACAGGCTCTCAAAAGCCCACTACATCAGCCCCGGTAGGAACTATATATATATATATATATATATATATATATATATACTATTTTTTTTAAACTTTCAGGTTAGTAGACAAATATATATATATATATATATATATATATATATATATATATATATATATATATATAAGAGTGGCAACCTGTGAAGACGAAGGGGAGGATAATCCAACAGATTTTATCTAATTAATATAAATTATCAGTTAGATAGAAATAGAGAGCTCAATGGATATTATCCAGAGAAAATATAATAATAAGAAAACTCAACAGAAAATTAAATGGTTATAAATCCAGAATTTATTTCAGCAATGTAAAGAACAATTTTTACAAATGCTTCGTTCATCAACGGTCAGAACAAGGCAATTGTCAAAAGAGTATTTCGTATTATTGTTAAAATAGATGCTGAATTTCGGATTTATAACCGTTTAATTATGCGTTGAGTTTTTCTTAATATATATGTATGTGTGTGTGTGTGTGTGTGTGTGCACGAGCGTGTGTGTGTGTGTGTTCGCACAGATTTTTCTGTGAAATTTTCTATTTCGAACGTGTTGAACATTCAGTGTAAAATGAATTTTCTCTCTCTTGTCTTCAAGCTCTTTCCCGTCATTATCAATAGCTGAGTGGTCTCAGGGTTTGTTGGCTACAATAGAATCCGGCAAAATCTGTTGAACAGAATTTTTTTTTTGTTTGTTAGAGGTTCGCTTGCGCGTAAAGAGAATGCTTTTAGAGAACGAAATGATAATAAGAAATAAGCAAATAAGCACTTAACTTGGATTAAATTATACCATATCATTCATTTACGTATATATATATATATATATATATATATATATATATATATTACGGAAATTCACGAATTTTAACGAAACTTGGTTATAAACAACCGACAATTTGAAATGATTGTTTTTACATTTGTTGACATTACGATACATTTCAGAGCAAATATGGTTGTTGCGATGAATCGAAAATTGTGTTACATAGGCTTGATTAAAACCTCATTTAGACTGAAGGTCATTCGTGATCGAGCAGTCTAAGACGTTGCCAGATCAAATGGTAGCTTCCCCCATGTAGACAGGTGTCGCAGGTTCGAATCCTGCCGAATGACACACATTTTCGTAATAAAAATTTATCGTAAATAATCATGCCATTAGATATAAGTATATAATAATGTTTAATTAAAAACAGAACATCTACTTAAATACGAGTATCAATAAAAAATAATGTTCAAACAATTTATTTCACATATATATATATATATATATATACTAGCAGTTTAGCCCTGTTTTACTCGAGTAGTTTAAGGAATAATAAGAATAAAAAGCCTATGATGAATTTACATAGCAACGATAACAGTCACCGAATAGCAGACGCAGTTCGTAAATTTGTAATGCGGTTCTATGACGTCACACCACGCGAGAGCCCGAAAAGTTAGCAGAGCCACATGTCTAAATGCAATGTATTGTGTTGTGACCAGATTGAAATGTGATTTTATTAAATGTGGAGTGTTTTGATTTAATGTAGATGGCCTCCAATATCTGAAGGTTCTTTATACTGCATGTATGCGTGAGTACTATTGTGTTATCGACTAAAATCTGTCTAATATTTCGTACATGGCTATGTTTTTCCAAGAAATATGTTTGATTGAACGATGATCAGAAAGATAGCAGGTAAGTCTACAGGAGAGCGTGGTTGTAGTAAAACCAATATATGTAGTGGGTCTATAGCAATGTCCCCGAATCAGTGTAATTTTTCTCAGAAGCAACCCTGTTCTCGCGGACGGAGCTACCACTGAGTCGCACTCTGTCTTCGAGGACAGAGACGCATCTGAGAGATGATTCGGTACCCACTCGACAAAAAAAAGTGGCAGGTAAATATTACCTTTATTCTTATTTTTTATTTAAAATTTCCTTATCAGTATATAATGACACCGTAACTGAACGTCATTTCACTGCCTGATGATGCTGAATTGGGCACCGAAACTTTATAGCCTTTTGAGATGCAGAATTTATTTTCCCATAATGTTTTGTTATCGCTACTAAGACGAGTGCCAAATTCGCTCGTTGAAATGGTTATACGTTTTGAAAAAATCATCATCTTTATATTTAATATAAAAAAATAAATCAATAATCTGTAAATTGTAAATAAATAATTTCTCTGTAAATAAATCAATCAATTTAAATACATTGAGCTCTCTGGCAGGATCAGTTTTAATACTTAACATTAATAGTATAAATATATAAATATATAAATAGTATAAATCTACCATCCGCCTGTGCATTGAATACTGCTGCCATATCTGGTCGGGTGCCCCTGCTGTTCTCCTCGGGCTTCTCGATAAGGTTCAGAGGAGGGTCTGTAATGTGATAGATACCGACTTGGCAGACCGCCTGCAGTCTCTCTCCCACCGGCGCGACGTGGCTTCCCTGTGTCTCTTCTATAAATATTTTCACGGCTTCTGCTCCGATGAACTTAGATCACTGGTGCCCCCTAAATACGAATTTGAACGAGATACTAGATTAGCAACTAGATCCCACCCTTTTACGGTGAAACCGATAAAATGCAGCCGTAACTTCTACTCCAACAGTTTCTTTCCTCGCACTTCCCGACTGTGGAATTCTCTTCCACACAATTGCTTCCCCGACGGTTACAATCTCCAGGAGTTTAAATGTAAGACACCTCCTAACACACTAACCTGCTCCTATTCTATCAAACACTCTTCCCATCTGCCCAACCCTCATCCTCGCTATCCTTACTCATCTGTCACCTTTCCTCCTGACATTCCCTATGTCTAACCACTCCTTCTCTTTACCTTCCCCTATGTAGCCCCATGCGCAATAGTGGCAGTGGAATGCATTGCTTGGGGTGAGATGATTTTTAAAAAAACACTCTTCCCATTTGCCCAACCCTCATCTTCGCTATCCTTACTCATTTGTCACCTTCCTCCTGACATTCCCTATGTTTAACCACTCCTTCTCTTTACCTTCCCTATGTAGCCCCATGCGCAATAGTGGCAGTGGAATGCCTTGCTTGGGGTGAGATGATTAAATAAAAAACACTCTTCCCACCTGCCCAACCCTCATCCTCACTATCCTTACTCATCTGTCACCTTCCTCCTGACATTCCCTATGTCTAACCACTCCTTCTCTTTACCTTCCCCTATGTAGCCCCATGCGCAATAGTGGCAGTGGAATGCCTTGCTTGGGGTGAGATGATTAAAAAAAAAAAATGTATCCTCTGGGACTTACCTCCCAGCCGCTTCCTTCGGATTTATAACGGATAGAATTTTTTTTTTTAAAATCATATCACACCGAGCAAGGCGGTAAAGCCACTGGTGTGCAGGGGTGGTACGTAAGAGTGAATAGATTGGACAAGAGAAAGCCGGAAACCACGTCCTAACCAGGGAACAAGGGATGAGCCTCTACACCTGTTCAATAGACGTGATAGATAAATAGATAAATATCCAAGTGAATAAGGAACGAAGAAAATATTAACAACCTGAAAACATTAATTTTAAACAGTGCTCAATATAAAAATAGAGCTATGAATTTTTATTATAGATTATTGTTTAGAACATGTATAAATTATCATCTACTACAAAGTGAACATTTTGTTTCGACATTGAAAGGACAATGTCTCATCAGGTGGTGTAAAGGGAGATGGAAAATTATTTTCCTTATATTGGTAAATTTGGTGTGAGAGGTTAAGTGGGTGGAAAATGGGAAATCAGAATTGGGAGGTTGTAAGTTTGAACAAAAAGAGGAAAGAGGAAAATGGGGGGAAAGGAGGAGAGAGGTGATTAATTGACATGTTGAAAATTTTAGAGACAGGTTTTACAGTAGAAGATAAGGTATGGTCCTTTACAGCTTTTTTATGACCAGACCTTTGTGTTTAACAAAGAGAAAGAAGTAAGAAAATATATTGGGGTGACAGGAAGTAAGGAAAGGATGGTCCAAGAAGAGGTAGGAATTGGTAGTGGATAAACATATCTGTATTAGTGAAGTATACTGCTACAAATACGTTTGTATTTAAACTTAATTTTTAAATTTAATATATATATATATATATATATATATATATATATATATTTACTCAATTTCACCCCGAGCAAGGCGGAAACGCCACTGAGGTGCAGGGGGCTACATAAATGTAAAAAGATTGATTAGAAAAGAGTGAAGAGTACAACCTAGTTAGAAAGGAACAATAGAAAGCTGAGAAAGCAGGTGCGATGACAGATACATAGGTGGAGAGAAAGGGAAGGTTATACGGGGGTGGGGAGAGAGCTAGAGTCCAGTGGTTAGTAGATGAGTATTGACTTTGCATTTAAATTTCTGGAGGTTGTAGCCGTCAGGAAAGCAAGAATACGGGAGCGAGTTCCACAGGCGGGAAGTGCGAGAGAAGAAGCTGCCGGAGTAGAATTGTCGTCTGCATTTGGCTAACCTGACAGTGAATGGGTGGGACCCAGTTGCCAGTCTGGTTGCACGAGTAAACACCTGTTGAGGAGGCATCAGTGACTTAAGTTCGTCTGAGCAGAAGCCATGAAAGTATTTATAGAACAAAGGGAGGCCACATTTCGACGATGGGGAAGTGGCTGCAGTCGAGCCGCCAGATCAGTACCTATCACATTACAGACTATCCTTTGGAGCCTGTCAAGAACACTGAGGAGAACGGCTGGGGCACCTGACCATAAACGGCAGCAGTACTCCATGCACGGACGGATGGTTGACTTGTAAAAATATTTAAACTTAATTTAAAATTTAAGAATTTTTTATAGAATGCTTTAATTATATCAATTTGTAGGTTGAAATAAAGGTAAAATTTGAGGTTAAATATGTATATAAGGGAAGAGATCATGCAGTTAAAAGTAAATGTCGTGGTACTAATATTAATAAAATAAAGGTTTATCGTTTCTAGAGATCCTAAACTTTAGATTTGGTAATTTTAGCATGATTATAAGTTTAGTTCTTTAATGTGTTTGCAATTTTTTTTAAATCTTATCACCCCAAGCAAGGCGATAACGCCACTGATGCGCAGGGGGCTACGTAAGAGTAAAAAGAAAAGAGAAAGCCGGAAACCACATCCTGACCAGGAAACAAGGGATGAGCCTCTTCACCTGTTCAATAGACGTGGGTGGAGTGTGAACCGGGCGATAGACTGTGGTTACAATAAATATATGGATATACATGCAAGTATACGCACATAATAAATATTTTTTTAGGAATTACTAAAACAGTTAATGATATAAGATAACTATGATGTATATATATTAAATACATATTATGGTTGACCATGGTTGACAATGTATGTCTTGAACTGACAATGTTGAAATAGCTATTCCCCTCACGCCTTAAATGTGATCTGAATTTACAGATAAATAAATAAATATCTGCTCTGTAAATTAAATTTACTTTGAGCTCTCTGTTGGGTAAGTTTTAATATCTAAACGATATTACTAAGATCCTTTAGGATTATTTACCAATCTTCTCCTGTATATATATATATATATATATATATATATATATATATATATGTGTGTGTATGTGTGTGTGTGTGTGTATAAAGTAAATGAATAAGTAAATTAAAACCCACTGTTCAAGCATTTATTTTATAAAGAGTGCTCGATACGCAGTAGAGCTTAATATTGTAATTTTGCCATGACAATGGTTTTTAAAAGCATAATATCACTACACATATATTTTCATGTTTCACAACAAAACTGTTCCTCTTCAGGTGATATGTTAAAATAAATGGTGAAAATGATATATTTTGAAAATATAAGATGAATTCATGATTATTTAAAAGATCAGTGAGTGGCAGTTGGTGACAATTATTTAAGTGTGTATATATACAAAATATTACGGGAAATTCAATTTATTCAAGTGTGTGTAAAAACGAAAGTAAAGGTATGTAAATAATTACATATATATATATATATATATATATATATATATATATATATATATACATGTAAAAAAAATTATATATATATATATATATGTATATATTTATTTATATATATATATATATATTTATTTGCATAACTTTTTCTTACTATATATATATATATATATATATATATATAGTAAGAAAAAATTATGGAAAAAAGAAGAATCTAGATGAAACCGGTTAGAATACTTTAAAAAAATCCTTCAGCGTCTCTCTGGATAAAAGGAGTTACTGTTTTTCTTTAAATAAGATTTATCAAGCATTCCGATCGGTGGAGGAAAATATATATCGGGTTTCAATCCTTGGTAAAAGCAATCGGATGTCTAACCATACTGAAGAGCTGTGATACATCAAAACAGGTCTGTCTTCGGATGACTATATATATATATATATATATATAGAGAGAGAGAGAGAGAGAGAGTGAGAGAGAGGGTAGGAGAGAATGTTAGAGAGAGAGAGAGAAAGATATATATATATATATATATATATATATATGAAGGTTTGAAAATTGAATAGATTACTCAATCTGTGCTTAAATATAAGTTCTATCCCGTATTTCCTTGAACCGAAAAAAAATTAATCATTTCTTTGAGGAAAATATTTCGTCATTTTGGGGTTGCATATCATTCGTTTTATTATTATTATTATTGGTCTCTTGTAAAGATCACCTTTTTTTTTTAACACTGACTACTTAATCGCGAACTCGAACCTGCATTCAGCAACTGGAGTAAACGTTCTTGCCATCTGAGCTGCCTCATTCTCCCCACAAGGCAAAACAAACGAAGGACGTGGGAGACTATCTTAATAGGCGTGGTCGGGCTGAGTGGTTGTCCTTTGTCGTAAAACCATTTAAGCCCAACCCTCTTTCGACAAGTTGGTCTCAGATTGGCTTTTAGATGTTTTGAACGATGAAAAAAATTATAAAGCGAAGCTCCACCTCTTTATGCATAGTTCTTTTCGTATATCTTCTTACGTAAAAAAAAAGGTTCCATCCACGTCTTCATTCCTGTCTCTTTATGTCTCCATTAAACGAGAAACTACTGAAAAATTCTCGGCCCGATTCAAGAAGAATCCCACTACCACAAACATTTCCGCCACACCAAAAAAAGAAGGTCAACTTTCAGGATTTGGGTCGAGCCGAGAACTTTTCAGCAACCATATTCATCAACTTTTTTTACTTTTTTACTTTACTTGCCAATTTACTGATGCATTACTCTCTCTGTCTCTGTCTCGCTCTCTCTCACTCTCTATCTATCTATCTATATATATATATATATATATATATATTGTCATCCGCAGACAGATCTGTTTCGCCGTATTTAAAGAAGCAAGTGGATGTGTCTAGCTACACTGATGAGCTGTGATACAGCGAAACAGGCTTGTATGTGGATGACTAATATATATATATATATATATATATATATGTGTGTGTGTGTGTGTGTGTGTGTGTGTGTGTATTAATGTATATTTGGGCAGCAATCTTTCATTTAAACATGTTTGGTGAAAAACGACCGACAAGGAAGATTTTGTGAATTTTTGAGTTAATTTTTCCATTATTCTTAAAGAATGTAAACATGTTCCATATTTTTCGACTTTCCGAGCGCTTTCAGCCTCTTCACAGAGATGAAGAAAGAGTTCTTTAAAGCTATCACGTGATGCTCGCGGCTGGGCATCCTGTGGAGTGTCTGTCTATTTTTAAAAAATCTTTCAAAACGCCTCTGTTTAAAAGTGTAAGATTGATGGTAGGAGATGTGCCTTTGATATTGTATTATGTTTGCCTGTAACGTAATGCTTATCACTTTTTTGAAAAGGAGTGTTCTTTAAAGCTATCACAATATATATATATATATATATATATATAAAAATGGAACATTGTCTGTGTGTGTGTGTCTGTGTGTGTGTGTCCGTTACTTATAGACTCCGAAACAGCTGAACCCGATTTTCTTGAAAATTTCCACAGTTGTACTATAAGCGTCTGCGAGTGTTCTTAGCTAGGTTTTGTGTCGAGGTACCCCCGATAAATATCAAAAATAGATAATCAAAAACATCAGGTTATAGAATGAGTGTTCCGATTTTAATCAAACTTGATACACTCATAGACAAAGACATAAGAAACGATATTTCAGAAGTTTCAATGTTGCAGTTCTTACAATCGTGCAGAAAATCGATAATATATATACATATATATATGTATAAAAGGCAAGATATTTGTGTGTGTGTCTGTTTATCTGTCTGTATGTCCTTTATCCTAATCCCCAATTTTTATCCGATTCTCACCAAACTTCACACAAATATTCTTTAGGCTGAGTCTGAGCTCCAGGACCATGGATTAGTTTTAAAGCTTTCATTATACCCGAGCAATGTCGGGCTATTCTGCTAGTATAAATGTATATGACTTCATCGATCTAAGTCTCTTCCAGTCCAAGCATCTATCTATCTATCTATCTATCTATCTATCTATCTATCTATCTATCTATCAGTCTCTTCATATCTATCTATCTATCTATCTATCTATCTATCTATCTATCTATCTATCTATCTATCTCAGTCTCTTCATATCTATCTATCTATCTATCTATCTATCTATCTCAGTCTCTTCATATCTATCTATCTATCTATCTATCTATCAATCTATCTATCTATCTATCTATCTATCTATCTATCTATCTATCTCAGTCTCCATATCTATCTATCTATCTATCTATCTATCTATCTATCTATCTATCTATCTATCTATCTATCTCTAGTCTCCATATCTATCTATCTATCTATCTATCTATCTATCTATCTATCTATATATATATATATGCAGAATCTCCTCCTATTGATTTACATATACAAGGTATGACAGATGAATTGTCTTCTAAATTAAGCAAAAATGAAAATAAAACTGACATCTCATTTTGACATATATATTTACTAAAATTACACAAAAGTATCTTAAAATAATAATGAGTAATTTTTTTCAATATCTTCAATCCAGACGACTTCGGAATCTCCTGCAACTCTTCTGGACGGTCTACTTGTTCAAGTTGGTGAATGCTGCCATAATCCTTGTCTTCAGTTCAGCTTTGGTGTTGCAAGAAGTTTTGTTGTTCTCTCGCTCAACTGTGCCCCACTCATAATAATCACGGGGGTTGCAGTCTGGTGACCAGATGTAATCTCCTGATTGTGTGGCATGTTACAGAGAACGGTTGTCAGACATAGGATCTTCTAGCAGCCACCTTCTTGACCAAGGCAACACTACCTTTTCAAGACACATTATGTAGGCTTCTGTGTTGAGGGTCTGATGCTGTCATCAATAAATTCGGGGGCTCTTTTTATCAAAACAATCAGAGTGAGATTTCTGAGAGGCCATATCTTCGTAATCACCATGAGACTCACCCAAATCTTTCCGAATCCACTACACAGTCCCCCGATTGACACCCAAACACTCCGAAATGTTTGTAATAGACCGTCTTGACGGAGTGAATTGCATCATTGCACTCTTTTTACCACTGGCAGTGCCCAACTGACCCTACTATAGTGTCTAGTCGATAAAAAACAAAAAAAAAATGCGCATGCACGTAATAAAATATATATAATGGCGATAATTTGACCATCGCAACATATCTATCTATCTATCTATCTATCTATCTATCTATCTATCTATCTATCTATCTGATTGTCTGTCTGTCTGACCATGTGTTGATTTATTTATCTATCTGTCAATCACTGTTTCATATCTATCTTTAGATTTAAATTTCTTCCTATCTATCTATCTATCTATCTATCTATCTATCTATCTATCTATCTATCTATCTATCTATCTCTAACCCGTTATGAAACGTAGTTTTCATCAATTTTTACGTAAATTGTGCATAAAAATTTCCCACATTTTTTTTTTGTTTGTATTATTAAAAAAATTTGACCTGTTTTTTTTTTTGTTTTTTTTTTTGTTTGGTTTTTGCTTTTTTTATTTATATATTTTCACTTCCTTTTATCCGATGAGGTAAATGACATATCTTTGGCCGCTATTAATGTCGTCATAATCAAATGCTCTGGTTTTCTTTAAAAAAAAAATCAAATCAAATAGATTTGTAATTGTTTTCATTCCTTTACACTAATTAATTGGCTATTTCAATGATGCCTAATCATATGACAACACACACCGCCGGACGCAAACATATACACATATATACATATACACATATATACATGCAATGTAGAAAATGAACCACATATATACACACACCCATAAAAAAAAAGAAAATTTTAAATTAAAAAAAATAAAAATAAACAGAAACGAACTTTTATACAAAAAATCATACACATTTTAAACTTATACGGTATTATTCATATATATATATATATATATATATATATATATGGAGATTTACATATTTCATACATTAGTGTGTGTGTGTGTGTGTGTGTGTGTGTGTGTGTGTGTGTGTGTGTGTGTGTAAAAATATATAATTTATAGGCCACTAAAACGGATTAAATCGACATGTTGAGAATGAATTGAAGGTTTGACGAGAATTTAAGAAACAAACAATATTTATGCCTACGTACATATTGACATGTATTTGATAAAATTTTTTCTGCGTATATTTGAATTTAAATCATTGTCAAACATTATTGATACAGAACTCGTTTTTTTGTACGCAGATAAGTGGCTTTGAATTGTAGCTTAAATACACAGCGATACCCTTTATAAGACTCGTCCGTAAAACAGACTATATATCATCATCATTAAGAAGCCTTTAACTTCACTACTTAAACTCAAATATTTTTTAAAGAATATATATAGGCTTTTTTAACGGATATATAAGTTTAAAATTTATAGTGTTTTTCATTTTCTTTCTCTCTAAAAAAAAACAAAAAACGAAAGAATAAAAAATCGACTCTTTAACCAGCACTTGTGGTCACGTTTGTGAAGAGTTACTTAAGAAACGAGATACTGTTGCTGCTAGTGCACTGTTATGATATTGTTTCTATCGTAAAAAATAAACTCTCTGTGAGAGAGATTTAAAAAGAAAGCACATATATTGCTGGTTTCTTGTGGGAGTTATCGAAACTACATCCCAAACAACTTTATTATGCACTTACACTTATAGCACAGGCGTGTATATATATATATATATATATATATATATATATATATATATATATATAATGTTATAAGCTTGCGTTCTCTAACAAACTTGTTCATAAACAGTTCTGACGCTCTCTTTCTCTCCTGACATCTACGAAAACGATCCAGAATTAACAACTCTCTCCTGTTTTTCTTTGACTCTAAAACACTTTCCTCTGCTTTAAAGACAAACCCCGACGCAAATTGACCCGCAGTTGGATTGCAAAGAACCAGAAAAGCCCAAACAACGTTGTTTAAAAAAAAAAAAGAAAAAAAGAGAGAGAGAGAGAAAAAAAAAAGGAAGCTACACAACACTTTATCGAAACCTCTTCACTTTATTTATGCGTTTTTTTTTCTGTTTCTTACCGTTTGCAAAATTCTTTCTTTTCCTTTTTTATTTATTTATTATTATTCTCTCACTAACCCTCTCTTTCGACATCTCTCTCTCACTTCCTCTCTCTTTCTCCCTTAGCCTGTCATTACTCTTAAACGTAACAAACATCGTTTCTGCCTCTTCTAAGTTGCCCGTAACATCCCCCAGTCAACCATCGCCGTACATACCCCAAAATTACATACGCAAACAAGAAAAATTTCACTCGACGACGTAAATATGTTTATTTCAACCCGGTTTGACGTCTAACTCAAGAAACTTATGGAGGACTAAACATATTACCTAGCAGGTAAGTTTAAACTCGCACCCCCGCAAGCTTAATGTACATTTCTAATATATATATATATATATATATATATATATATATATATATATATATATATATATAAGTTGTTTTGTTTAATTTATTATATACCGTTTGAGTATATGCTTCATGCATTTTTTTTTCAAACACAGGCAGATTTTGTATAAACAATTTTCAGCGCTATTTTCAAGACAGACTGACAGACAAACAGAATGATAAAAAAAAAACATAACGACCGATTTTAGACGGTAAACATGAGCGAGTATTTTACGGCGGGTCGACACAAGAAGATAGTGTTCGACCTGATACATGAAGAAAAAAAAACTGAAAAAGAGAAAACATTGACAGAACAGGTCATGATTTTGAATACTGACGCACCATAGTCTTCCTAAGCTATTTCTTCAAATTTCAATATATATTTATCAGAGTGAAAAACACACATGCAGAGACGCACCTGAAAACAGACACACATATATCTATATCCGTATATATATATATATGTGTGTGTGTGTGTGTGTGTGTGTGTGTATCTTTTAATATTATATTTATCATACATATTTTATCGTGATAACTTTCATCTTCAAATATATGTATATAAAATATATATGTAGTGCATGCATATATATATATATAGATATAGATATATAAACGGATCTCGACATGTAAAGTCACAAGTTTATTCGCCTGAAGAGAGTCAACTTTACACTTGAAACACGGGTAAAAATAACATTATGGACATTCAATATATAAAAAAAAAAGCAAGTAATCACTATAATAATTGCAACAATCAATATACTCTTTAAACAAAAATCTACTCTTTAAACAAAATATTCTCGACTTCTTGCACTTATATATATATATATATATATAAGCACAAACAAGTCCTAAAATTTAAAATTATGTGTGTGTGTGTGTGTGAGTGAGTGAATACTGCCTATGTATATACGTATATATAAACATTAAGTTATATAAATATATGTGTTTGTATGTTTACGTGCATAAAGAGTAGTGTTAGTGCGTTTGCGTGTCTCCATGTGAGTGTACAAATATATTAATTTGTGTGTGAAAACTTTTGAATATAGATATATTTTATAAATGTGCATATTCAATACACACATATATATATAT
>JBBBDQ010001462.1:2977500-2980000 GCA_037127315.1 Ascarosepion bandense | reverse complement strand
GGCAACCTAGTGTGAGTCATGTTTCTTTCGAGACATGATCACCCAAAGCGTGTATCACGTATGGTAATTAATTGACTGACCTTTGTAGTGAGCGCTTTCTTTTAGATGGTTACTCGTCTTGTTTTTTTTCTTTGGGTTTCGTGATGAGTTCTGTCCGAACACTTTAGACAGACTTCCATGTCCTAAGCTCTTTCTTTTTTTTTAAAGCATTTTTTCCTTCGTTCGAAAATTTTCGAGGAAGGTTTTCGAGACGTATATAACTATATATAATCACTGTTATATATATATATATATATATATATATATATATATATGACATTATTTAATGATTTAGATTTGGTCATAATTGAAATAAACCAGTTGTATTAAAAAAGTTCAATACAATTATATTGTAGAAGTTTTGAATATTTTTAATTTGTAAACAATTTATTACGCAATTTAGGGATGCGTAATAACTTGTTTACAAATGAAATATATACATGTATACATAACGGTCTTTATTATAATTGATAGGATATAGTAATATTTTTTCTACTCGTCGGCATAATTATTGCAACAACAAAAAAATAAGATAATAAAGCACTGTTGAAGGCTAAAAACGCGGCAAGAACTTTCATAACTGGTAGTAAAGTTTAATAAATGGTAATAAAGAGAATGAAATGAGTCGACACTGGTTCGGTAGAGTCTCTCTTTCACTGATTGTTGCAGGAGAAATATATATATATATATATATATATATATATATATATATATATATATATATATATATTCTCCCCATTTCATTAGAATTTTTTGTTTTTAGAATAAGTTTCCCAAAAAATTAACCTGAGAAGATTTGGAACAAAACCGGTTGTTGTTTTAGTTTTTAGTGTGTCATTAAATTTCCGCATATTCTACGGTAATATATATATATATATATATATATATATATATATATATATATAATTTAACAGTATATGTTTAGAAAATTATTTGCTGCCTCGATACACTAAATTATATATATATATATATATATATATATATATATATCGGTCTTTATTATAGTAGTGTTGTTTAGCACGTTTCTTTCACTATAAAACATTTTTTTTTAATATGTCAGTGGGGTCATTTATTATCGAATTTATTCGTTGAAATCTTTATCATTTTTTTAAAAATCACAATCCAAGCGAATACTTCTTCTTCTTTATGTGTCAGGTCCTTTCAGGACGTGGACGATCATGGACTTCCAATTGCCCCTGTCACTTGTCGGTCTCAACACTTTTTCTCTTGGTATCTCTCCCAAACACTGCTCCGACATCTACCTGCTCAAACCCATCAGTTATGTCTCGCGCTGCTTTCCCTTTTTCCGTCCTGTGAGTATTAGATTCTCCAAACCCTCCTTTCACATTACTTGTCCAAGAAATCTCAGGCTGCCTCTTCTTGATGCTAAGTATAAGTTTTCTTTTCGTTTGCATCCTCTCCAAAACCTTGTCGTTGTTCACGTGTTCGGTAAATGTTATCCTCAGCATCTTTCTGTAGAACCAAATTTATGTTGATCTCCTTCATCTTTGAGGAGATCGTCCAGAATTCGCAGCCATTTAGGAGGATAGATATCACATAACAGTCCAGAACGCGTTTCCGTGATTTCAACAAAATCTTCCTGTAACAAATTAAATAAAGCCTGTTATAATCACTTGGCAAATCAGTGTCCGGCGACTCACAAAAAGCAATAGTTTATTTAGCGTTTTACTTCTGCTATGTTCGTTTCTCGACTCGTGTCTACGTTCATGAAAACTACGCTAAGTTTTATTATTAGGCTATTTATAAATGCATTTTTATTCGAAAATATTCGAATTATTTTTTTTTTTTTTTGTTTTACGTCATTTTTTTTTCTTTTCGCCTTTCGGTTTCCCGAAGATATTTTTTTCGTTTTTCGGAATATAATTCCTGCTTCTGTTTTTTTGGCGACAGCATTCTACAAATAAATAAAACTATCAAAAACCGGACGTTTGCAACAGAGAAGCAAAGTGTGATGTTTTTTAAAGCCAGCGGCGATCATCAACATGTAAAAATTTCAATGTGACTTGACTACATTTTCGCCATAAGCGTAGAACATCATTGAAAAGATAGTATCTATGTGTATATCAACGGCACAATTAAAATAAAAACAAACTGTCGGACGGAAAGCGGTCCTGCCAATATACCTCAATTTGCTCATAAAATATCCATTTGCACATATATGTGATTATTTATCAATCAATCTATCGATGCACAAATAGCACATGAAAAATTTTCGAATCCATATCTCACTCCGGTAAGGAGTTATATATATATATATATATATATATATTCAAATGAAAAAGAATCTGAATGGATATATATATACAGTATTATATATATATATATATATATATTATGTATTTAGGCAGCAAAAAACTTGTTTCGACATTGAAAGAACAATCAGGTAGTCAACAATGATGGTAATTGCCATAATTGTTAACTACCTAATGAGACATTGTTC
>JBBBDQ010001462.1:2960000-2970000 GCA_037127315.1 Ascarosepion bandense | reverse complement strand
AACTAGTGAAATTTAAATATATTACAGTGACGACACTTGCTAATATATTCGTCACTTTTATTAAGAAGTACATTCTGATACTGAAATTTAAAAATCTTAATTTTTCAACTAAATATTTATCAGTCAGTCAGTTTAGGTGCCATACGTGATACACGCTTGGGCGATCATGTCTCGACAGAGACATGACTGACTGGGCAGAAGATTACCCCGCAGTAGGTTGCCATTGCTTTCTGCGGTAGACTGGTTGCCGACCAAGGCTATAGAACCCAATCTGTCCTGCTATTTAACCCATAACTGGAAGGAAGAGACGGATTAATACCTTTCCCAGGGGTATTTGCGCGTAAGTGAATACAATGAATTCAACTGGAATTCGAACTCGGCTCCACGGTTTCTCATTCCGAGCCGATATCCACTGTACCACAACGCACATTTATCACCTAGACTATTAGGAGTACGAGTCGTGCGTATTAGCTTCCACTATATATATATATATATTTTCATTCATTCATCATCCGTTACATCTAATGGTGTGTAGGGCAGCAACAAAGCTTCTCCACCTCTGCCTATCTTGGGCCAGACTAGTCAATGAACCCCAAGAGTACTGCATGGCTTTCATCTCATTCTCCATCGTACTTCTCCATGTCGTTCTTGGTCTTCCCCTCTTTCTTTTACCATCTGGGATCTAGTGCAGTGCTGTTCTTTTGAATGGCTGTGGATCTTTCCGGAGCACATGCCCAATCCATCCCCACCACCTTCTTGTAATGATGGTGGCCATCTTCTCTTGCTTGCATTTCTTCAACAGGTCTTCATTGGAGATCTTCTCTGGTCAACATATTCTCAGTCTTCGTCGGAGGCATATGGGGTGATATATATAATGGCTGGCCACTCGTATTTGAGGATACTCGTCTAACGGGGCGGCGAACTTATCCTCATTGTGGACGCCTGCTCAGGCACACATGTTGAACACCCACAGATCCCATTTGTGGTTTATACTACAATTATGTGCGTTGTGGTGCGGGATGTGCGTTGTGGTGCAGTGGATATCGGCTCGGAACGACAAATCGGCGTGCCAAGTACGAATTCCTTGCATTCACTTACGCACAAATACCCGTGGGAAAGGTATTAATCCGTCTATTCTATTCAGTTATTGGTTAAATAATAGGGCAGATTGGGTTCTATAGCCTTGGCTGGCAAGACGTCTACCGCAGAAAGCAATGGCAACCTACTGCATGGTAATCTTCTGCCCAGTCAGTCATGTCTCTTTGAAGACATGATCTCCTAAAGCGTGTATCACGTATGTCACTTAACTGACTGACTGAATATTATAGTTGAAAACATGATTAAGGCTTCTACTGGGCAAAAGTTGGGGATCATTTTTACATTGTTATGGAGTAATAAACTGAGATTCCACTAATTACTACTTAATAATATAATACATATGTTCTCCTTCTAGCTATGAGTCAAATAACAGGACAGATTGGGTTCTATAGCTTTGGGTGGCAACCAGTCTACTGCAGAAAGTAATGGCAACTTACTGCGGGATAATCTTCTGCCCAATCATTCATGTCTCTTTCGAGACATGATCGCCTAATGCGTGTATCACGCATGGCACATAACTGAGTCGACCTTAGTTATTGTTTCTAGGAGAGAGCGCATTATCTAGCATGAACAATACTATGAACAAAGCCAAGATGCTCAAACCATCGGTCACGATGTCTTGGGACTTCGAGCTAGCCGAACCATCGACCAAAGTGAGCCGTCTATCCAATTTCACTCAAAAGCTTGGATCAACCCTAGGTGGGGTTTTCAAGCACTTTCCAAAGGTGCCTGAGAATGCATGCAGTAATCGCTTTAACTAGAGTTCCTGGCCAAAAAGCTAACCTTATAACCACTCCGCCACGCGTGCCCCAAATACATTTTACATTATACGAAAGTGTCACTGAAATGGTATCTTCACTGTCTATAAATTTTACACTTCAAATGCTTAGATTTAACCGTAAGTTCTATTGTAAGAGTTCTTCTTTCGTACTTCTCGATTGACGAACTTGCTTCCGGCTTTTTGTTTTCTAGTTCAGTTTGATCTTCAAAAATATAAATCCAGTGTCATTTGTTTTCTTCTGTATCCTTAATTTTTGTTCTTTTATTGTTATTACCCCTGAACAAATACTATTTCACACTCAATAATTCCCTGCATCTCAGTCGCTTTGTTGCCTTGCTTGGGGTCAAATATGTGTATCTATCTATCTATCTATCTATCTATCTATCTATCTATCTATCTATCTATCTATCTATATAATTATTATTATTATTATTATTATTATTATTGAAAACCAAATTTGTTTTTTTTAGTAAAATGAATATATATCCAAAGAAGGATCTGACATGTAATCGATACTGACATGGCAGCCCACCCTCACTCACTTTCATACTGAAGTGATGTGGCTTCCCTCTGCCTTTTCTACAAGTTTATCATGGCGACTGCTATGACGAACTTTTACCTGGTTCCCTGACCACATGTATTTACACGTGCTACAAGATTGGCATCAAGGTCCCAGCCTTTTACCGTTGAAATAGTTAAATATAACCACATCTTCTACTCCAATAGTTTCTTTTCTCGCACTTCCTGTTTGTGGAATTCACTTCCATGCGCTTGCTTCCCTGGTAGCTACAACCTCCAAAAGTTTAAATGAAACGTCAAAAAACCATTTTATGTCTACTTGATTCCCATCCATGTTTTATCCTTTCTTCGACATCTCCTGTACCTTTTTTATTTCTCACTCTAACACCATGCGCACCAGTAGCATTCCTGCCCTGCTTAAAGTAAAATAATTATAATATATATATATATATATATTAACAGAACGGAATGCATTCTAAGTTATAGTTTTGCCAAATGCCAAATCAAGGTGTAGGCGGTCATGGCCTTCCACATCTTCTAATCCCTTGTCGCTCATAATACTCCTTATCCTGTCATCTTCGACAATCCCCGCTCCATCATCCATCTGCTCAAGTCAATCAAGTATGCCACGTGTTGCTTTCCCTTGCCTCTACTTCCCTCTATCCGTTCCGTGAGTACCAGATTCTCCAAGCCCCCCTTCCTCACTACACGTCTCAAAAACTTCAGCTGTCGTTTCCTGTTGTTAAATATCAGTTTTCTTTTCGTATCCTTCCTCTTCAAAATCTCATCATTGCTTACATATTCCGTCCATGGTATCCTCAGCATCCTTCTGCAGTGATAGATTTTTAAGTCTTTCCTCCATCTTTGATAAGATTGTTTAGCATTCGCTGCCATATTGAACATAACAATCCAGTACTCGTAAATTTTAATGCTTCTTGTTATCAATTAACCATCATAGACAATCGCTCCTACCTCCTATTAGCATGTACAGGATAACCTCCCTGAGAATAAAACACTACGCCTCCTTGGCCTCGCACTCTCAGCGGACCTCAAGTGGAATGACAATATCGAATCCATTGCTAAATCCGCTGCTATGAAAGTCGGTTCTCTATGCAGGGCCCGGAAGTTTTTTCCCGTCTGAGTTCATCCTGCACATATATAAATCTACCATCCGTCTGTGTATTGTATACTGCTGCTACATCTGGTCGGGTGCCCCTGCTATTCTCCTCGGGGTTCTTGACAAAATACAACGGAGAATTTATAATGTGATCGATACGGACTTAGCAGCCCGACTGCAGTCACTCTCTCACCGGCGTGATGTGGCTTCCCTGTGCCTCTTCTATAAATACTTTCACGGCTTCTGCTCCGATGAACTTTGAGCAACTAGGTACGAATTTGAACGAGATACTAGATTAGTAACTAGGTCCCACAATCAGTAGTTTCTATTTTTAGGGAACACATACTTTTTTTTCCTCCTTAAGGTTAAAAATAGGTTGACACTTTGTTTGTTAAGGAGGGAAAAAAAGTATGTATTCCCTAAAAATAGAAACTACTGATTGTGGGACCTAGTTGCTAATCTAGTATCTCGTGCAAATTCGTACCTAGTTGCTCTAAGTTCATCGGAGCAGAAGCCGTGAAAGTATTTATAGAAGAGGCACAGGGAAGCCACATCAAGCCGGTGAGAGAGTGACTGCAGTCGGGCTGCTAAGTCCGTATCAATCACATTATAAATTCTCCGTTGTATTTTGTCAAGAACCCCCAGGAGAATAGCAGGGGCACCCGACCAGATGTGGCAGTAGTATTCAATACACGGACGGATGGCAGATTTATATATGTGCAAGATAACTATACCTCCTCCTTTATTAGATTTGGTTAAAATGATATTTTTGTTCTTGAATAAATTATTTAATAATATATAATATATATCGCCTGGGTATGTGGTGTCATTGTTATTGGTGAGAGTTGCTGCTATTATACTCTGCATGAAACCTTTTTCATAATCCGTGTGGTTGAAATTATGGTTTTTAGTTAAGGCGATAACCAAATTTGATAAAGGAAGATGTATAGTTATAATAGATACAGACACTAAAATACAAACTTTCAACAAATAGTAAAAAAAACTATTAAAAATGAAAAGAAAAAGGTAGATAGATAGATGTGAACAGAGTACAATAGATAGGTAAGAATGGACTGAGATAGATAGAGATGGTATAGTTTCGTAGCAATCTCTATTTTAGGCAGGTATATATATATATATATATATATATATCTGCAGACAGATCTGTTTAGACTACGATTGCTTTTTAACCCAGGATTGAAACCCGACCAAATTGCCGTCAGTCGGCGATTCTACCTCTGGGCTATGGGCGTTCGGTGGAAGAACGCAGACTTTTTTGCGCATATATTATCATTATACGCGCCCAATAGCCAGAGTGCTCTAATTCATCCTACTGAATGACCGATATATATATATATATATATATATATATTATTAAGTAAATAATCGAGCTTTATATTCGACCTCAACAGAAAGCACAGGACGGCCGTTTCGTCCTATATGTGGGACTCTTCATCAGTGCGCATCCACTACCAGGAATCGAAACCCGACAGTTAGGTTATTAAGCTGATGTCATACCAACTGTGCCACGGGTGACGAAGAGGTAACGAATTAAGCTCGATTAAGCTCTTATATATATATATATATATATATATATATATATATATATATATATATATATATATATATATATATATATATATATATATATATATATTATTTTTTTTTTCAAGTGAAGAGGGCTCAAGGTTTTTTTTTATTTTGAGTTCTCTGACATTTATCTTATTATAAACAGTGCTCAATATAATGAGTATTATAGAGCTTCATATAATATAATATAATTATAGGGTTATGTAATTTTTCATATATATATATATAAGTGTAAGAGGCCGTGAACGTTTTGTTTAAAGTGTATACTTATTTTTGTTGCTATGTTATTATATATTTTATGATACTTTAAGTGTCCATAATGATATTTGTGACGCTACACGTGTTTCGTGTTTAAAGTTGACTCTCTTCAGGCGAATAAACTTGTGGCTTTACGTTTCGAGTTCCTTTTGTTTCTGAAGGTCAATGTGTTGTTGATAAATAATTAAGTAAGTAAAAAAAATTAAAAAATAATTAAATCAAATCAATAAAATAAGATAAAATAAATCAAATGTTGACCGGTTGAAATATTTGGAGATTCTTACATCAGCACGTATATAAATGGATGAACAGATAAATAAATAAATAAATAAATGCTTACCCCAACTTGAAATGATTTTGGTTTGGAGTTCCCTCATTAGTCCGTTAAAATTATCTTCTAGGCGCCTATCATATCTACAAGTGTCTCTGTAATTGTCTTCTATCGGCTATCTGGTTGTTTTTATTGCTTTGACGATATTTTGAACTTTGTGTGTGTGTGTGTGTGTGTGTGTGTGTGTGTGTGTGTGTGTGTGTGCGCGAGCTCGTTTCTTGATCTTTGTATTTCTGTGTATATATAATCATCCGCAGACAGATCTGTTTCGCTGTATCACATCTCATCAGTACGGTTAGACATCCGATTGCTTTTACCCAGGATTGAAACCCGACCGAATTGACGTCAGTCGGCGATTCTACCTCTGAGCTTTAGGTGCTCGGTAGAAGAAGACAGATTTTTAGCGTGTTATGTACAATGTACCCACGCCAGTAGCTGAGAGTGTTCTAATGCATTACTGTATGAACGATGCGTAGATATGTGTGTGTGTGTGTGTGTGTGTGTGTGTGTGTGTGTGTGTGTGTGTGTGTGTGTGTGTGTGTGTGTTCCTGAAGAGATATAAAACACAAAAGAATATCAGGCTAAAGAATGCACGACGTGCTCGTGAATTTTCATTTATTGTAACATAGCCTTATCCAATATTTATATATAAACACATATTTATATTTGGGGGTTTATAGCATTGATGTATATTTATTTGTAGGGATTTATAGCACTGATGCTATATTTGGGGAGACACCTAGTATCCGTCTAAAATTAAACGATATCAGAATGGAGGTGCATGCCTTTTCTAACGTACTTGTAAAGTTTCTAACGCTCTCTTTTTCTTCATAAATAAAAATAACACCAACACGCTTAACAGAATTTCGCGAAAGAAAGCCAGGTACCATCTGGTATCGAATAAGATTTGCAAACGTGATAACTATTCAACTTGTTTAAATCTCAACCGTTCTGCTACCAACAGCTTTTTATTCGTGTTTTTATTTATTTTTATCGCAAACGTGCGTCTCGGGTACTTAATTTAGATATGATGTCTGATATTTGTATCTCGTAATTTGTTGGCTTGCTTGAAGTTGATTTCTTTAATATTGTTATGCCATGGAAACACACACACACACACACACACACACACACACACACACACACACACACACACATATATATATATATATATATATATGTGTGAGTATATTTTTTTTTTAATCATTTCACCCCAAGCAAGGCGGAAATGCCACTGATGTGCAGGGGGCTACATAAATGTAAAAAGATTAATTAGAAAAGAGTGAGGAGTACAAACTAGTTAGAAAGGAACAATAGAAAGCAGGTGCGATGACAGATACATAGGTGGAGAGAAAGGGAAGGGTATACAGGGGTGGGGAGAGAGCTAGAGTCCAGTGGTTAGTAGATGAGTATTTTTTTTTTTTATTATAAGCGTTTCACCCCGAGCAAAGCATGTCACTGCCACTACTGCGCAGGGGGCTACGTAGAGTGGAGAAAGGATATATTATTATTATTATTATTACTTTATAACATGTGCAAAATACAAACTACTACAAAATTGTACATTTTGTTTCGATATTGAAATAACAATGTCACACCAGATTGTTAATAATCCTGATGATAACCGTTTTACTAAAAAAAAAAAAGAAAATTATATAAAAAAAAAGGGATTTCCCATTTTTTTTAATTATTTAATTTTTATTCATTTATTTTTATTTATTTATTTTTTATTTATTATTTCCTTTTTTTGTACGAAGTAAAAATATATAAAAATATATAAAAATATATATATAAAAATATGTAAAAATATATAAAAATATATATATAAAAATATATAAAAATATATAAAAATAAATATATAAAAATATATAAAAATATATAAAAATAAATATATAAAAATATATAAAAATATATATATAAAAATATATAAAAATATATAAAAATAAATATATAAAAATATATAAAAATATATAAAAATAAATATATAAAAATATATAAAAATATATATATAAAAATATATAAAAATATATAAAAATAAATATATAAAAATATATAAAAATATATAAAAATAAATATATAAAAATATATAAAAATATATAAAAATATATAAAAATAAATATATAAAAATATATAAAAATATATAAAACAAAGTGGGAAAAGAATAAGAGAAGAAATAATAATTAATAATAAATTTTTTTTTTTGTTTTTTTAATCATTTCACCCCGAGCAAGGCAGAAACGCCACTGATGTGCAGGGGGTTACATAAATGTAAAAAGATTAATTAGAAAAGAGTACAAACTAGTTAGAAAGGAACAATAGAAAGCTGAGAAAGCAGGTGCGACGACAGATACATAGGTGGAGAGCTTGCTCTATTTTCATATTGAGCAGTGTTTTAAATTAATATTTAGAATGTTGCAATTATTTTCGTCGTTCTTATTCATATATATGGATGTGCGTTGTGGCGCAGTGGATATCGGCTCGGAACTCGAAATCGGAGAACCGAGTTCGAATTCCAGTTGAATTCCTTGTATTCACTTACGCGCAAATACCATTGGGAAAGGTATTAATCCGTCTATTCCCTCCAGTTATGGGTTAAATAATAGGACAGATTGGGTTCTATAGCCTTGGTCGGCAACCAGTCTACCGCAGAAAGCAATGGCAACCTACTGCGTGATAATCTTCTGCCCAGTCAGTCATGTCTCTTTCGAGACATGATCGCCCAAGCGTGTATCGCGCATGGCACTTAACTGACTGACTGATTCATATATATATATATATATATATATTATAATGAATTATTTTGAACATTATTTTTACCGATACTCCTATTTAAGTAGATATTCTGTTTTTAATTAAACAGTATTTTATATTTATATCTACCGGCCTGATTATTTCACGATAAATTTTTATTACAAAAATGTGTGCTATCCAGCAGGATTCGAACCTGCGACCCCTATTTACATAGGGGAAGCTACCATTTGATATGGTACTGTCGTAAGCACTCGACAATGAATAGCCTCTTGATCAGACGAGGTTTTTATCATGCCTATATAACACAATTTTCGATATATCGTAAACAAACCATATCTGCTCTGTAATGTATCGTAATGTCAAACAAATGTAAACATGTTACGGAAATTAACGAATTTTAACGAAACTTGGTTATAAGCAACCGACAATTTGTTCAAAATAATTCATTATTGTCGTTTGCTTATAACCAAGTTTCGTTAAAATTCGTTAATTTCCGTAATATTTTATTATATATATATATATATATATATATATATATATATATATATATATATTATGTTTTAGAACATGTATATACTTTTTTCTATATATGTCCTCTTCTCTACAATCATATGTTTGTTTCAATGTTGGGACTCCAACATATCATCGGGAGAAGGAAAGAGTAAGAGTTTGGAATCATCCTCTGTTTATATTTGGTTCGTTGTTGCTGTGGGGTTGGTTGGGGTTATTGATAATTAAGGGAATGTGTCTTTCGTTTTGACAGTTAGACATTTTAAGAACCTGGTGTGTACCAAATATAAACAGAGGATGATTCCAACTCTTAATCTTTCCTCCTGATGAAATGTTGGAGACCCAACATTGAAACAATCATATGATTGTAGAGAAGAGGACATATATAGAAAAAATTATGTACATGTTCTAAAACATAATTTATAATAAATATTCACAGCTCTATACATCATATATCGAGCACTGTTTTAAATTAATGTTTTGGACGGGAAAAAAATTTTTCTTTTCTCTCCTCGTTTAATACTCACTCGGATATATATATATATATATATATATATATATATATATATATATATATATATATATTTGTTTGATTATTAATTAAATGTGGTGTTTAATTATAGAAAAAACAGAATATCCACACACATGCCAGTATCCATTAAAAATAATGGCCAAAAAATATATTCAAATAAATATGTCGGTTAATACAAATTTCGTAAATTTCCGTATATATATATATATATATATATATATATATATATATATATATATATATATGCATCTTTCATTAAAAATGGCAGTCAAGATATTATGGGGTTTTTTATATATATTTTTTCATATGATCTTATGAATTTTTCTTTTCAAGACATAAATTATACAAAAAATTTCCACCTGTTTTCTTTTTTTTATCGCTTTCGGCTTTACCTTTAGCCATTATTGGATTTTTATTTTTACGTGTTACGTGTAAATGTTTATGTGTGCATGTAGAGTCATGTGCTTGTTTTATATTTCGAACACGGAAAGTATATTGTTGCCGTCTTGATAG
>JBBBDQ010001462.1:2780000-2955000 GCA_037127315.1 Ascarosepion bandense | reverse complement strand
GTGTTGGTATTACCTATTATTCATAAGTATTTCGAGATCAGAATCTCATCTTCAGAATGATAAGAGAACCTGGTTTCAAATTGTCCGCCGCTGAACCTTGCCTTTAAACGAATGGCCCTCTTTCGCTGCTACTGCTGTCTTAATTGTAATTTGTTTTCATTTTCTCAGAAAATTCGTCGTTGCTCATATATTCAGTCCATGGCATCGTCAGTATACTTCTGTAGGACCATATTTCTGTTGCTTCAAGTATCTTCTTCATCTTAGAGACGTGCTTTATAGGGCCTCAATAACCAGAACCAGGATCGCCTTGTTTAAACCACGACTTCCTCTGCCCTTCACTAGCCAGATTTCGCGGACGTCAAGATGAGGATCACATTTGAAATCTTAATTGCTTATCCATACAGGAGTTGTAAAAATAACTTCAAGGCGTTGTTTTTCTTCTTTTTTTTTCTTTTTTCTTTTTTTTTTTTTAATCATTTCACCCCAAACAAGGCGAGACCGCTACTAGTGCGCAGGGGGTTACAGTGAGAGAAAATGTGTAGAATGGGAACAGAAAAAAAAGATAAAAAAGATAAAAAATATACGGGATTCAAAAAGATAAAAGATAGAAATTGATATTGCATTCAAATTTTTGATGATTGTAGCTATCAGGGAAGCAAGTAAATGAAAGGGAGTTACACTGGCGGGAACCGTTCGAGTAGAAATGGCAGTTACTTTCTTTGGTTTTCTGACAGTTACAATTTTCACAAGTTTAAATACAACGTCAGTTTTATTTTATAATCATATCGCCTCAAGAAAGGCATTTTTCTGTCACTGTTTTGCAGGGGGTTACATAGGAGGAAAGTTATGAGAAAGAGTGACAGGTTATAGGGGGTTTCAGGAAGTGGGTAAGAGAAGGATGAGAATACTGATGAGAGTGGAGTGGATGGAGAAAGGAGCATGAGAGAGAGTGAGGGGATGCAAGTTAGTGAGATAGAAGATGACTATTGACTTTACATTTAAATTCTTGGAGATTGAAGCTGTCAGAGAAGCAAGTAAACAGAAGGGAATTCCACAGACGGAAGTGCGAGAAAAGAAGAAAAATTACATAATATACATAATAATAAACATTTATAATTACATATATATTAGATGACATGAGGAAGAAATAGGGAATAAATTTATGAGCCTATGTAAATTATTTTAGGACCAATGAAAACATTGCCTTCACAAAGATTAGCTAAGAAAATGATAGAAAAAAATAGGGAGTATATGCAAAAATTTTTTCATATAAAATGAAAAGAAAAAATTAAATTAAAGAGAAGAGTCTCTGAAGTCATGCTAAAGGTTTTGTTTCACTTCCTCACAACCAGCATTAAAGTATTTGTCGATGTAAAATTATTCACTACTTATATTATCAGTCTGTAACCAGCACACAACACTTCAAAGAATTTTCTCTCAATGATCTAAGAAAGCATTTCAAACTATCTTCATCTACTTTTAAATGTATGCAAATCATATATCCCTTTGGTGAGCAGCAAATTCACTTACCTTTGTTTTAAACATTTTTTAATATTATTTTGAGTCAGAATGTTTAATCTGTTGTATGAACATTTGCTTCTTATTTATTGAGATAGGAGATGACTATTAACTTTACATTTAAATTCTTGGAGATTATAGCTGTCGGGGAAGCAAGTAAACGGAAGGGAATTCCACAAGCGGGAAGTGTGAGAAAAGAAGCTGAGGAGTAGAATTTGCGCTTGCATCTTATTGGTTTCATAGTAAAAGGGTGGGACCTAATTGCCAATCTTGTTGCTCGAGTAAATTCATACATAGGGGTACCAGTAAGCTAAGTTCATCGGAGCAGAAGCCGTGAAAGTATTTGTAGAAGAGACTAAGAAAAGCCACATTGCACCGGTGAGAAAGTGACTGAACCCAAGCTACCAAGTCAAGATCGTTCACATGACAGATTCTTCAATGGATTTTGTCAAGGATACTTAAGTGGATAGCAGGAGTACCCGACCAGATATGACAGCAATGTTCAATGCACGGGCGGATGGTAGATTTTTATATTTGCAGGATTGTTTCAGGCGGAAAAAACATCCTGGCCCTACTCAGAGAACCGACCTTCTTAGCAGCGGATGTAGAAAAGGATTCGATATAGTCATTCCACTTGAGGTCTGTTGTGAGAGTTGGTGCAGTGTTTTGCTTTCAGGGAGACTAGCCTGATCCATTACCATCTATCTTCTTGATTCCCATCATCTCATACGTTAACCCCTGTGCACCAATGGCAAGTCCTGCCTTGCTTGGGGCAAAATGATTATAAAATTAATGGCCCTGGTGATACCTTCAGTCTGAACTGGGAAACCCCATATCTTATAAGTACCATTTTTACCACAGTCTCTTGCAGATTTTCATACCACAAATTTTACACTGAAGCCAAAATTTAGGCATATTGTCTTTCCTGCCGTTCATTATTTCTTTCTTTGATATTTATTTTTTTCCGAGTCCCAAGCAGGGACCTAAGGCAGAAATGGCATTTTGACATTTTCCACTGAGTTAGTTAAGTCTATAATTAGAATTTAAGTTCGAGCCCTTCGTCGTCTAGCTTCAGAAAACGGACCTTAAACTGGTTTCTCAGCGGCAGAATAAATTTCTAAGTAATTCTACGTAGTAATCTTCCAGTGTTCAGTTTTTGTATAATATCTAGTCACTAAATTCAGGCATAACATCAGTCAGTTGATTGCCATACGTGATACACGCTTGGGCGATCATCTTGAAAAAACATGACTGACTGGGCAGAAGATTATCCCGCAGTAGGTTGCCATTCCTTTCTGCAGTAGACTGGTTGTCGACCAAGGCTATAGAACCCAATCTGTCCTATTATTTAACCCATAACTGGAAGGAATAGACGGATTAATACCTTTCCCAAGGGTATTTGCGCGTAAGTGAATGCAAGGAATTTAACTGGAATTCGAACTCGGCTCTCCGATTTCTCGTTCCGAGCTGATATCCACTGCGCCACAACGCACATCCTAACATAAAAGATGTTAGGATGAAATAACATAAAAGGCATAACATAAAAGACTAAAAATGCCGTGTGAAGAGAAAGTTTCCTTGAATATTGTGCATCCTTTCAACCAGTGATTCTCAACGTGGGGCCTATTTTTGCTTGCGTGGTCTTGAAATTATTTTAACGGCAAAAATGGTCCACAAGGTAGAAGAGGTTAAGAAAACTGTTTTAAATTCTGACATAACCAGTGATTCTCAACTTGGGGCCTATTTTTGCATGCGTGGTCCTGAAATTATTTTAACAGCAAAAATGTTCCACAAGGTAGAAGAGGTTAAGAAAACTGTTTTAAATTCGGGCATAACCAGTGATTCTCAACGTGGGGCCTATTTTTGCTTCCGTGGTCCGGAAATTATTTTAACGGCAAAAATGGTCCACAAGGTAGAAAAGGTTAAGAAAACTGTTTTAAATTCGGACATATGTTAAATAATTAAAATATCGTGTGAAGAGAAAGTTTATCTGAACATTACTTATCCTTTAAACCAGTGATTCTAGACGTGGGTTTATAAGCCGGCAAGAGGTTACTGATAATTTTAAAAATGCGGTCCAGATGTGTGGATTTTAAAGAAAGGAGACATGCCTGAAGCTGAACCCAGACTTGGAAGACCAACTTGACAAGCAGATAGACACTAGAAACAGTGTAGCCATTAGTCAATCAGTTAAGTGACATACATGATACATGCTTGGGCGATCATGTCTCGGAAAAGACATGACTAACTGGGCAGAAGATTTTCCCAAATAGGTTGCTATTTTTGCGGTATACTAGCTTCCAACTAAGGCTATAGAACCCAAAAGGTACTGCTGTTTAACCCATAGTTGGAGGGAGAAGCGACGGATTTATATCTTTCTCAAGGGTATTATCGCGTATGTGAATGAAACAAATTCAAGTGGAATTCGAACTCGGTTCTCCGACTTCTCGTTCCGAGCCGATATCCACTGCGCCACAACGCACATCCTAATTTAGTCATTAATCAGAATTTTTTTTACTTTATTTTGCTTTTGTAAATAAAATGTATTTCGTTTTATATGTATATATATTACATATATATCAGTGTTAGTATATAATGTTAATGGGATCCTTTGGGATTTACTACCGAGCCGGGTTTTGTTTTTCGGATTTATAACCATTATATATATGTACCGTCACTGTCACTTTATTTGCATTTTGGTTAGTGTATTACATAGTTATAATTAATATTGTAAATAAACATCCAAGTATGGTCAAATTTCAAGTATGAATTTAATTTCATATTTATAACACCTTTTTGGCAGTTAAAATCTTCACAAGTTAGTTTTCTGCTCATCTTTCTACTTCAAAGTAAAGAGGCTTATTCGAAATTGACGTGTATCGAAAGTGAAAGTTCATACATTGCTATAAAGGTCATGACTCACATTTTGCAGAAGAAGGGAAAGTAGAACGGTATTGACTTAGAGAAGCTGGCATTTAGGCTCAGTTTTTGACGAGCCTTTTGATCTCTAGCCGCTTCGCTTCCTTCACTGGATAAAAGGAGTTCTTTGACTTATGTTTCTGAAGACGACCCTAAATTTTTTAGTTGACTGACCACGACCTGTGAAAAAATCAGAAGCTGTTGTGTGGATTTAACTTTAGAAGCCTTTGAATGTACAAAAACGTAGGTTCAAAAATGTTTCTGCACTATTATTTTTTTATTTTATCTATTTTATTTCTATGTCAGAAAATACATTTGATATTTCGTATTTAAGCCTCCTATATATATATATATATATATATATATAGACATATATAGATATATATATATATATATATATATAGACAGATTTGTTTCGCTGTATCACAGCTCATCAGTACGGTTAGACATCCGATTGCTTTTACTTAGGATTGAAACCCGACCAAATTGACGTCAGTCGGTGATTCCACCGCTGAGCTATGGGCGCTCGGTAGAAGGAGGCAGACTTTTAGCGTGTGATATAACATGATGATACACGCCAGTAACTAAGAATGTTCTAATTTATGAACGATGAGTAGAGTAGCCACTGTTTTTTCAAAGGCTATCATTCTTCCAGAGTGCTCAGTCAGGGTGTGAGAGCGTATATATATATATATATATATATATATATATATATATATATATATATATACACGCACAGGATACATACCAATATATAAATATTAATCAGGTGTTAACCATAGAGTGCTCAATACAGTAGAACAGGCCAAAAAGCATATATATATAATAATATATATATAATAAAGATACATATTATCCTACCTTTGAGGCACAAATCGGAGTCTCACGCATTATGCAATCATCAGGAGCATATTATGAATGGAACGTTTTTCAATTCCTAAAACGCAGGATAATATATATATATATACAAATTAAAAAAGGATTAATTCAATGATGTTGAAAAATCCTTTCGGTTGCTGAGGTGATGTGTTATCCCCCGTGGGGACTTTCACATCGAAATGGTCATTCAACATCATTGAATTAATCCTTTTTTAATTTATATTTGCTCTGTAATATTTTATTACATGGAGCTCTCTTCCTGTATCATTTTTTAATATTAAAATAAAATTTTTAATATTAATTAGGATCGGGTTTTTGGAATTTACCTTCCTGCTTTTTTCACTTGGATTAAAGTATCTGAATTAATATATATATATATATATATATATATATATATATATATATATATATATATATATATAGGAAATAATGACAAACCCGTAAAAACAGAGAGGATAATAAAAAATGATCTAATTAATGGAGCAACACAACATGAAATATAAAGAAAAAAGCTCATCACGTAATTAAACGGTTACAAATCCAGAATTTATTTCGGCAGTTGTAAAAATTACAAACTACATTTTCAAACCCAAAAGCTCAACTAGTTTAATTTAACTCAAAAATTTTATGTTTGGCACAAAGAGAAAATAAGTTTAAGTAAAGGGTAGAGGTGTGTACAGTTAAACATTGAAGTAACTGATACCGGAAATGTCACAAAAATAAAGAGCACATACACATATACAAAAAAATGTTAAAGGAAAAATAATATGCAAGAACAAACAAGAGAATGGATATAACCGCACACAAAGACATGAAATTATAAGGCGATCTTCTAAGAGCAGCTTAGTTGTGGGGACAAGGCCGAAAATATGGGACACACAGTGAGGAGCGAACTCTCTGCTCAATTGTTATGGTTCTTCTGAGTCAAGATTGCTAACCTAGAGGTGTCCCAAAAGTTTAATTATAAGAAGTCGTATATGTACACAATAATATACATACAATAATACACAAAACTAAAAATAACCAAATATATTCTAAGTTAAACTAAACCGTTTGATTTTTCGGGTTTGAGGAAGCAGTTCGTAATTTTTACAATTTCCGAAATAAATTCTGGATTTATAACCAGTAATTATGTGTTTAGTTTTCTTCTCTCTGTGTCTCTGTCTCTGTCTGTCAGTAGGTCTGTTTTTCTTTCTCTTTCTTTCTCTCTCTCTCTCTCTCTCTCTCTCTCTCTCTCTATATATATATATATATATATATATAAAGTAAGTAAAAAATTTCATAATTTAATTTTGTTGTATGGCCATTTCAGCGAGAAAATTCTCGCTTCAGCAAAAGTTATTAATTAAAATATTTGAATTAATAATTTTTTCAATCTTTGCTGATGAAGCGAAAATTTACTAGATGAAATGGCTATTTATCGTAAAAACATTTCGGAATTTTTTCACTTACTTTATATATTTGGCTCTATAAATAGATAATGATATTTAAATTAATCCCTCCACCTTGATTAATTTTAATATTAATAAAATTAATATTAATAGGTTTTGGGATTCGACCTATTTGCTCATCCGTTTTGAATTTCCCCGACTGTGGAATTCCCTTCCACATGATTGCTTACCCGACATCTACAATCTCCAGGAGTTTAAATGTAAGGTCAATAGACACCTCCTAACACACTAACTCGCATCCATTCTCTCAAACACTCTTCCCATCTACCCAACCCTCAGCCTTGGTACCCTTACCAGTCTATCACCCTCCTTATGACATTTCCTATATTTAACCACTCTTTCTCTTTACCTTCTCGTATGTAACCCCTTGCGCAGTAGTGGCAGTGGAATACCTTGCTTGGGTGAAATGATTAAAAAAAATTATATATATATATATATTTCATTGAATAATATAAACATATTGTCTATTTTTATATTGATCTTTTCCAGTTTTCTGATCATTTGATGTTAAAATGAAATAATTCAAAGAAAGCGTTGTAGTTTTTTTGGTAGTACAAGTAATTTTGACCCTTTCTAAGACCATCTTCATTGATAAATTACTATGTTGAACTTATTGTTACCAGAATAAAATCCGTATTCCGTTGTGATGGTAATTTTTCAAAACGCGGTCTAGTTATTTTATAAGTTTTAATTTTCCAGTGACTTTATTCACGTCAAGAAGAAATGCAACCCCTAACAATGACATCCAAGATCAACGCAGGATAATATATATATATATATATATATATTAAAAAAGGATTAATTCAATGATGTTGAATGACCATTTCGATGTGAAAGTCCCCACGGGGGATAACACATCACCTCAGCAACCGAAATAATTCAAAGAAAGCGTTGTAGTTTTTTTGGTAGTACAAGTAATTTTGACCCTTTCTAAGACCATCTTCATTGATAAATTACTATGTTGAACTTATTGTTACCAGAATAAAATCCGTATTCCGTTGTGATGGTAATTTTTCAAAACGCGGTCTAGTTATTTTATAAGTTTTAATTTTCCAGTGACTTTATTCACGTCAAGAAGAAATGCAACCCCTAACAATGACATCCAAGATCAACGCGCCAAATTCCAACAACGGACAGGTGGTTAGTTCGACACATGCGTTTATTTCGAGAGATAGCTTCTTAATACTGTTTGAAATATTGCAACGTGTTCGGATTTGAGATGACATGTGTTTACACGTGCGTGTCATGTGGATATAAGAGCCTTCTTTTACTGTCTGCATTTGAGATGATAGGTGTATGCTGGGGTATATGTGTATCAGGGCACATGTGTCTGCGTAAGAGCGTGTCCTTGAGTCCCCCGTTATGCGGCAAGGACGTGGTAGGGGCTAGAGTGAGGTAAGTTGGTTAGTCTTCATTATTTCAGGTCTTATTCTGCTCGAGTTCCTCTGGGTGCATCTCAGGGTATTCAAAACAAAAACCAGGCGGGAAATTTGACATCTTCATGCAGATTGTATGTCCATTATCCCAGACATGTTTATAAATACATACTTACAGATATGAATCTACCCGTAAAGACAACAATACCCAACACCTACGTACGCATGAAGTGGAAGAAAGATACAAAACATTAAGCGATATATATATATACATATATATTGGTTATAAATCCGAAAGGTAAATCCCAACGGATCCTATTAGCATCAAATAATAAAGAGGGGGCTCTCTGTAATTAAATTTATTTATTTGCAAAACCAATATTTATTACATGTAAAAAAAATTCAAATTTAGAAAAAAACGAATGGCCATTTCAACGAGTGAATTTAATACCCATCTCATCAGCGATAACAAAGCATTATGGGAAAATAAATTTATTTGTTTGAGTGTGTGTAAAAAAACGGAAGATATATATGTATAGTCATCCGCAGACAGATCTGTTTCGCTGTATCACAGCTCATCAGTATGGTTAGACTCCGATTGCTTTTAACCCAGGAATGAAACCCGACGGAATTGGCTATGGGCGTTCGGTAGAAGAAGGCAGACTTTTTAGCGTGTATATTATCATTATACACGCGCAATAGCCAGAGTTCTCTAATCCATTACTGAATGAGCGATGCTCATATATATATATATATATATATACAAAAATATTTGTTTTTGCTCTACTATTATATCTTTTCTTTCGTACTTTGTATTGAGCACTTTTTCTTGTGTTTGGTTCCATTTGGGGTTTTTCTTTACTGCGGAGTATTGAATGTTTTGTTCTTGTTCCGCGGGTTTCTTTTTTTCTCCCCATTTATCCGACGTCTTAGTACACCGGATTGTAACGGATTTAGGTCCTGTTTGTTAATGGTTTTTTCGGAGGTTTATTTTAGTATAAATTTACGGCCGGCATACTTACAGAGTCTATGTAGTTATTATTATTATTATATATATATATATATATATATATATATAAAATCCAAAAAAGGAAGTGTATATAGGTAAACTCCCAAAAATCAGAGAGAGGGAGGGGAAGGGAGACAGAAACAGAGAAAGAGAGACAGAGAGAGACAGACAGAGAAGAAAACTTAACTCATAACCGATTATAAATCCAGAATTTATCCAGAATTTAATCAGAATTTATGTCCGAAATAAATTCTCTATTTGTAACCGCTGAATTACGTATATAAATATGTACATTATGTCAATAAATTCCGAAATTCATATTCCGTTGAATAGCTATTTCAGCGAGAAAATTCTCGATTTATCAGCAGCGATCGAAAACAAAAATTTATTAATTGAACTATGGAGCAAAAATTCACATACCGGAAGAAGCCCCAAAACAAGAAGAAGCCCCAAAATAAAAACGGATTTTATTAAATATATGCAGACACAATGTTTGCAATTTATTTAATCTGACATGTCTAAAAGAAAATTTGTGCCTAAATGCGCGCGCACACACACACGCACACACACGCACGCACACACACACACACACACGTATATATATATATATATATATATATATATATATATATATATATAAGTGAGTTCATCCCAAACAAGGCTGTAAAGCCATTAAGCCGTTGAGCGTGAGAAAAAATAAAAAATTAACACAATGCTAGAGAGTGGCAAAAAAGAAAATAGCAGATAGCGATTGACATTTATTTAAATTTTTGTAACTTAAAATTTACCAAAAATCATTGAGCCGGAAGAGAGTTCCACGAGCGAGGAATGCGTTGAAAAGAAACTGTCAGCATAGAACTTACGGCAGCATCTTGCCAACCCAGCAGTAAACTGATGAGACCACTAGGCCACTCTTTCTACCTCTGCGCAATGAACGCTAGATAGAAGAAGGCAGATATTTTAGCGTGTATATTATCATTATACACGCGCAATAGCCAGAGTGCTCTAATTCATTACTGAATGAGCGATGCGTACATGCCAGAGTAGCTACTGCTTTTCACAGTCTACCATTCTTCCAGAGTGTTCAATCAGGGTGTGAGAGCGTAAATATTCATCCTCAGATAAATCTGTTTCGCTGTATCACAGCTCATCAGTACTTTTAGACTCCGATTGCTTTTAACCCAGGAATGAAACTCGACCGAATTGACGTCAGTCGGCGATTCTACCTCTGGGCTATGGGCGCTCGGTAGAAGGAGACAGACTTTTTAGCGCATATATTATCATTATACATGCCCAATAGCCAGAGTGCTCTAGTTCATTACTGAATGAACGATGCGTACATGCCAGAGTAGTTACTGTTTTTCAAAGTCTACCATTCTTCCAGAGTGCTCAATCAGGGTGTGAGAGTGTAAATAGTCATCCGCAAACAGATCTGTTTCGCTGTATCACAGCTCATCAGTACGGTTAGCCCAGGATTGAAACCCGACCGAATTGGCGTCAGTCGTCGATTCTACCTCTGGGCTATGGGCGCTCGGTAGAAGACAGACTATACATATATATATGTGTGTGTGTGTGTGTGTGTGTGTGTGTGTGTGTGTGTTGTTGCCCACTCGATTCAGGAGTTGAAGCCATCAAGCAGGCTGTAGCGGATAAATTGGTTTCTCTTACCACCCAAGAATGTCCGTAAACCTTATGGTTCCCGTTTAAATGTTTATATTTCACTGACTATTTGCCCAACATTGTGCGGTCTCTCAGCTTTGGACAGCTTTGAACCGATGACAAGATAATTGGAGACAATCTGTTCTCCGTACGATTTCAATAATCTCATGGAAAGACACAGGCGATGTCGTTAAGCTCCGAATCAGATGAGAATTTTCTAATCTGCCAAAGCTCACAGTACCCTGTGTTCCCATGTAGGCTACCCATTTATCTACTGACCAGGGTCGACGTTGATTAATTTCGCTTACATTCAGTATGCTTTGCCCATAAACGCACACGCGCATGTCTTATCACACACACACACACACACACACACACACACACACACACACACATATATATATATATATATATATATATATATATATGTATATATGTATATATGTATTCATTCAGAAATTATAGCATAAATATGTTATAATATGACTACAAAAGCAGCTATTTTGTTTCGACACTACTTGTGTCTTCTCAAGTATTGAGGTTTATTTCAAGTTGAAGGGTTTTAAAAGTTTAAAAACAAGCCAAACCCCCTTAATCAGGGAGGCATAGTTGCATTGACAGTGTGGACCAAACAGAATAAAGTAACTTTTAATTTGAAGAATATGTGAGCAGACTCAAAAACAAATTTTGGGGGCATTAATATTAATATTTGAATAAATTGAGATCAGCATTATTAATCGACTGTTAGACTCACTTTATTTTTATTGCGAATTTTAAATTCTAACTTTAACATATAATTATTAAATTTAAAAAGTTATTCATATATTAAATGAGGAAAGGGCATGAACGCACACATATCAACCTACAAACATCCACACATGGACAAATAGACGAGTATACACACATACACTGGCAAACATATACAGATTAATATACGCCGGTATATATACATACACAAATTTCAAAATTTTGCTTTTATCGACTTGTCAATTTGACAGTTAAATTTAAAAGTCAAAATGTGTTAAAAAATAGACAGTGGTTGCTACAATATTGGAAACATGTAAGAGCGAATTTGTAAAATGACAATATAGTCTTGAATGAAAACACAAGTATCGTCGAAACAAAATAGCTACTTTTGTAGTGATATTATAACATAGTCATCTTATAATTTCTGAATAAATATTATTAGCTCTACTTTGTATTGAGCACTTTTTTAAGAACAGTGTTTCTTGGGATAAGAAATATTATTCCATCCATACCTACCCTATACTTGTATATATACGTATGTATATATGCATATGTCTCCAAATGAATAAGAAGGAAGAAAATAATTGCAACGAACATGTGAAAATCTAGAAACTACATCTTTTTCTTTTGTACACTCTTACTGGGTGTGCGCTGTGGAGCATTGGATATCGGCTCGGAACGCGAAATCGGTGGGCTGAGTTCGAATTCCAGCCAAATTCATTGCATTCACTTACGCGCAAATACCCTTGGGACAGGTATTAATCCGTCTATTCCTTCCAGTTATGGATTAAATAACAGGAGAGATTGGGTTCTATAGCCTTGGTCGGCAACCACCGCAGAAAGCAATGGCAACCTACTGCGGGATAATCTTCTGCCCAGTCAGTCATGCCTCTTTCGAGACATGATCGCTCAAGCGTGTATCACCTATGGCACTTAACTGACTGACACTCTTACTGCATATGAAGACATTGATTTAAATAATATACGGCTTTATAAATATGATAAACTCATGATATTAAATACATCAACTGGAGACAAGGTTCATAAAATTAATACATAGACTTCTTAAAACTTTTGATCTTATATTAGTGTGTAGACTGTCACATGTTCTAAGGTAATAATATATATATATATATATATATTACGTTTGAACATGCAAATGTATATATATATATATATATATATTATGTATTACGTTAGAACATGCAAATACATACATATATATATATATATATATATATATATATATATATATATATACTGTTAAATGTAACAGACAATTAATGTTTGTTATGATTAATATATATTATATATATTATATATATATATATATTACGTTTGAACATGCAAATGTATATATATTTATATATTATTTATTACGTTAGAACATGCAAATACATACATATATATATATATATATATATATATATATATATATATATATATACTGTTAAATATAACAGACAATTAATGTTTATTATGCTTAATCATGAGCCGTCCTAAACATCGTGTTTTGACTTTAATTTCAGGTGAAAATAAAGACAGAAATTGTCCAACATTTGCATATTTTTTATTATGCTGATTCGGCTCACATGAGCCATCTTCAGAGAGGTTACAGGGACGTTAACATAAAGACATCCACCATCAAAGATGATTTTATCATGTGTTGACATAAAACATTGCTAAGCAGCGAAGAATTTTCACCTGAAATTAAAGCCAAAATACGCTGTTTGTATAGATATATATATATTATTACGTTCGAACATGGGCAAACTACAAAAATTATACATTTTGTTTTGATATTGAAAGAACAATGCCTCATCAGATAGTTAACAATGATGGTAGTAAACGTTTTATTTAAGAAAAAAAAAGAACAACACTTCCCCTTATTTTTGGAATTTTTATTTTTTTCGTACGAGCTAAAAAAGATATTAAAAATGGGAGCAAAAAGAGGGAAGAAAAGATTTGAAAACAAGGTGAGAAATCAAGAAAGGAATAGAAAGGGGGGGAAAAGATAGCGAAGAACAAGAAAGTAAAGAGGAAATTAAGTTGGAAAATGTCGAGAAGAGCCAATGGAAACGGCAAAGAGAGAGACATTTTAAACATTGGCAGGAAGTGAATTGCAGACAAATATTTAAATCGGTTACAAAGATTTTATGTGTAAATTCATATTTTACATTTGAGGAATAGCTATTTCAGCATATCTACTAGAGACATTCATTGTTAAACCCAACTTGGTCGTAAATCTAAGAATAAAAACGAAATACATTCATTGTTGAGCCCAGGTCGGACGTAAAACGAAGAAAAAAACGAGAGACATTCATTGTTGAACCCAGGTTGGACGAAAAAACGAAAAATAAAACCGAAAGACATTCATTGCTGAACCCAGGTCGGACGTAAAACGAAGAACAAAAACGAAAGTCATTCATTGTTGGACCCAGGTCGGACGTAAGACGAAGAATAAAACCAAGAGACATTCATTATTGAACGAAGGTCGGACGTAAAACGAAGAATAAAACCAAGAGACATTCATTGTTGAACGCAGGTTGGACGTAAAACGAGGAAATCACAATTAGTAAAAAAAAAAAGTGCTAAGGAACGTTGGTCAGGAAAAGATCAACTAAATGAGAGAGGGATAACAGTAATACCAGCTTAATTCCTCGCAATCCTGGAACTCTCTTCTGGCTCCATGCTTTCCAGTTAACTTTGATCTTCAAAAATATAAATGCAATCTCAGTTCTTTTGATACTCTTCTACTTTTCTTGCTTTTTAACAAGGATTTTTTATTCTTTCTTATTTTTTCACACTGAGCAATCACTTGTGTCTTAGTGAGTTTATTGCCTTGCATAGAGGGATATAATTTTAAAAAATAGTCACTGCAAAATGTTACAGTCAACATTCTACGTCCAGGCAGGCGAAATACACTAATTTCCCCGTGTTCTAAATGTAAGAAAATGTTTTTTATCGCAAACCTTTATTTTTTTTTTTTTTTTTCACCGAGAACTGCAACTTTGTAGAACATTTGTATATGAATATTTCATATGCAAATTCATATTTTACATTTGGGGAATAACTATTTCAACATGTCTTCTAGAGACATGCATTTTTGAACCCAAGTCGGACGTAAAAAGAAGAAATTCTACTATACCGGAAATAAAGGTCAGTAAAGAAAAGAAAGTGGTAAGGAAGGTTGGTCTGGAAAAAGCCAAGAAAAATAAAGAGGGATAATAGTAGTCCACTTATGTGAGAGTGGAAGGTAGCAGTTTGCCCCACAGATCAAACTTAGTCGGTAGAAATAAACTTAAATGGTATCGAAATTTAAAATCTAACCAATATAAAAAATAGGCCAAACATATAATGATAAAATTTGAAGGAAGAGGATAGTTAAACATTTTTAAGGTCATGATGATGACAATTGATGACGTTACTTTGGTTAAGAAGCAAATTCTGACATTAATATATTAATATCCTAATTTTTTCTACTAAGCACACATTACATGTTTCATTCAGACTATTGGAAGTGTGTGCTGAGCCTATTAATATCCAATCTATCTCTGGGTTTAAGCTGGCTTTTTTCAGTTCCCAATATTGTCGGGAAAGGGCTGTCTGAAATTGTAATCTAGGATTCGTAAATGTGTGCCTATGAGAATAAAATCTTTGTTTCCAAACCCCCACCGAAATTCCAATGTACACGCTGTAATTTTCCTTGTTCTTTTATGGGGATATGGTAGCTTGTTAGACCACACTGGGATAGATAGATAGATAGATAGATAGATAGATAGATAGATAGATAGATAGATAGATAGATAGATTTGACGATATATGACCTTTTACAAAAACTCTTTCATTTCATTAGACCTTAATTGCTATGAATCTGACCATACTTTCAAATTAAAGACGATAATTTATAGAAAGGGCACTGATTTCTAAGTTTTCCACGGTAAAATTTCTTCCAGGTACAAGGTTTCAACTTTCATAACAAATCTTCTTATAGGATATTTAAAATCAGCAACGATAAAAACAAAAACACAGACAAAAGAGTTTGGAAATAGAATGAGATTGGTTTAGCTGTACGTCTAGACTCAGTGGACAATAGAAATTTTAGGATATAAATTTCCTATTAAACAAGTTATTTTGAAACTACTCATTATTCTATTATCCTTGCATATGACTGACTTTTTTCTTATTCCCCGCCACCTCTCGAATTAATAAATCTAATGTTACTTCGCAAGACACAATTTGGGAACAAATACCAGCTGCTTGGCAGGAGATACCAATAGATACATTGAAGAAGCTGACAGAATGAAGGCTGTCATCAAAGCAAAAGCTATTATACTAAATATGAAATTTATTTTGTAAGAAGTATTTTTTTCTGGTGAAAGTATTTGTTAAGGAAATCAAATAAAATTACTTTAATTAAACCGTTTATTTTCTGTCAATATGCCTCATAAAAGATAAAATAGTTCTTGTCCTAATACTTTTGCACAGTATTATATATATATATCTCCCAGTTTACACTCCACCCACGTCTGTTGAACAGGTTAAGAGGCTCATCCCTTGTTCCCTCTTTAGGATGTGGTTTCCGGCTTTCTCTTTTCCAATCTTTTCATTCTTACGTAGCCTCCTGCACATCAGTGGCGTTACCGCCTTGCTCGGGGTGATATAATTATATATATATATATATATATATATATATATATGTACTAGGTGCGAATGGTAAATTGTCGCAATCATTTTAATTTTTCAATGCGAAAGGTTAAATATTAATATATAATAAATTACTAGATATTAAATTTATTTTGTAACAAGTATTTTTTCTTGTTAAAGGATTTGTTGAGTAAATCAAATAAAATTACCTTAATTAAATTGTTTATTTTCTGTCAATAAGCCACATAAAAGATAAAATAGTTCTTGTCCTAATACTTTTGCACAGTACTATACGTGTGTCTATGTATGTGTCTGTGTACAAAAAATTAGATATAATTGCAAATATATCGTTAAAAAGACAATATTAATAAAGACAAAAGGAAAACGTTTCTTTACCGACGCGTTTCATTTGCTGGGGAACTTTAAAAATAATATTAGCTTAAACCCCTGGGGAAAATTCCTCTGGGTGGGACCTTTACTTTGGGTCATCATCCGGCGCCTGAAGCCTCTCCAAAACGTGAAGATGCCGAGGGGGCTTTAGCAATTTTCCACAATACTGCCTTTAGAGAAACCCACTTTAAACTGACCTTGTGTCACAATCCGATGCTAATTGCATCTGTTCACTCAAACAAAACGGTAAGATTGCCATTTAATCCTGTTACGCAATTGTCAACATCTTTCGTTGACATTTTACAAACTAGAAAAAAAATGAGCGAATAATGGGTTATAACTTTGCTTTCTACTGCTTATATTCAACAAAGATCGGGGGTTCCCGGCAGGGTGGGGGCAGCTACGATGAATCTAAATTACTGGTGGGAAAACTGTCACGAAAAATTTTTTTTTTTTAATCACATCACCCCAAGCAAGACGGTAACGCCACTGATGTGCAGGGGACTACATAAGAGTGAAAAGATTGGAAAAAAGAAAACCGGAAACCACATCCTAAACAGGGAACAAGGGATGAGCCTCTTCACCTGTTCAATAGATGTGGGTGGAGTGTGAACCGGGCGATAGTTTAGTCTATCTACTCCAATTAAACAAATATTTCTCATTGGTGCAGGAAGAATCTAAAAAAGAAAAAGCAAATGCAATGTGCCAAGTGGCAAGATAAGCCTCTTCATGATCAATACACCGCATGTAGAAAACCCGGCACCCATCAGTGGTTACGCAGTGCAGCGTTAAATGCTAAAACCGAAGGATTTCTTCTTGCTGCACAAGACCAAACATTGTTATGCAGAAATTACAAAGAGCAAAAATTGTTTTGACTCCCAATTTTTTTCTATAATCATATCGCCCCAAATAAGGCATTTTGCTGCCACTGTTGTGCAGCGGGTCGCATAAGAGGAAAGCTTTCAAATCGCGTTTTATGATGTCACGATACCGCAGTTATTGGTCGCCCAGCTCTCCATACAGGGGGGCTTTGGAAATGCGACTGTCTGGCATGCGTTGGACAGAATCTGCAGTCTGTAAGGAGTATGAGCAATGAGTCATTCTCCTGAAGGTTAGCATCAGATATAACATAGAATGAAGAGGAAACTTTGAAGCGTCTGTGAGTGTTCTTAGCTAGGTTTTGTGTCGAGGTACCCACGATAAATATCGAAAATCGATAATCGAAAAAATCGGGTTATATAAGGAGTGGTCCGATTTTAATCAAATTTGATACACTCATAGACAAAGACATAAGAAACGATATTCAGAAGTTTCAAGGTTGCCGTTCTTACAATAGTGCAGAAGATTTGATATCGATACCAGAAAATCAAAATCACTGGGGTATATCAACCGCGGATTTATGCAAGGAATGAGGATGATATACCTCATTGATTTTAATAAAAGGTTCGGTTCGAAATTTTCTAGCACCTGAAAAAGGCCGGAGCGTACAACGGTCGAAAGGTCGTAAAAATGGTAAGAAAGATGAGGACAATAGTCCGAATAATGTAAATACTGTTAAGCTAGGTATATGAAAAAAAAATTGTCTAGCATGACAGAGTGAACGAAATTTATTAGAAGACTGAGCATTCATTATCGTCATTCTACTTCATGTCAGCCGAGCCGTTAGATTTTGTCAAGAACCCCTAAATGATTAGTAGGAGTACACGACCAGACATGGCAGGAATATTCAATGTACGGGCGGATGGTAAATTTATATATGTCCAGGTTTGTTTCAGGCGGAAAAAAACTTCCTGGCCCTACACAGAGAACTGACATTCTTAGTAGCGGATTTAGCTATGGATTCTATGTAGTCATTTTAGTTGAGGCCTGTTGTGAGGAGGCGCAGTGTTTTGCTTTCAGGCAGACTAGCCTGATCCATGCTAGTTTATAATTATATAAAATAAATAAATATAGATTCTTTTTTTTTATGTGCTTAGTCCAGCCAGGCGCAATGAGTCATTCTCCTGAAGGTTAGCATCAGACATAACAAAGAATGAAGAGAGAAATTTGAAGCCGTCGTCGTCCTGTGATATTGGCCGAGATAGAACTCACTACACCTCTCTAGTATTCTCTGTGCATTTGGAACCCTGGCGCAGTTTATAGCGAAATTCATAATTTTGTCAAATAGCTGAATACTTGATGCATCGCCAGGGCTACCAAGGGTGTTTTTATTGTGTCACTAAATGGGTTGACTCCAGGCCACATTTTGTTATTTAACCCATACCTGGAAGGAAGTGACGGATTAATACCTCTCCCAAGGGTACCAGTACTTAATCGAATGCAGGGTACTCAACTGCAATTCGAACTCGGCTCACCGATTTCTCTTTGCAAGCCGACCTCCACTGCACCACAACGCACATCCGCCACTGAACGCTTACAGCGCCTGGTATTCCCAAGCGGTCACCCATCTAAGTAGAGACCAGGCTCACGTTGCTTAACTTCGGTGATCGACCGAGAACCGGTGTATTCAACGTAATAAGGCCGTAAATTTGAAGACTTCCTGATAATAATATTAATAATAATAATAGTGGAAAATGAAACACAAGTAAAACATAATAGACCATTTGCGGCTGAAGAAGCCTTAAAGGAAGAAAGCAAATCTAACCGACCAGATACAGAAACGATGCCAAGATGAACTTCTTAACGGTCAATACACTGCCCGTGCCAAACAATCTTATGTAGACAAACACGTAACCACCGTATGGCAGTGTTAAATGCCGAAATCGAAGGTTTTGTTCTTGCTGCACAGAACCAAAAATTGCTATCTAGAAATTACCAAGAGCACATACTCAAAAATTTCTGGCGCCAATTTTTTAAAAAATCATATTGCCCCAAGCAAGGCATTTTATTGCCACTGTTTTGCAGGGGGTTACATAGGAGGAAAGTTATGAGAAAGAGTGACAGGTTATAGGGGGTGTCAGGAAGTGGGTAAGAGAAGGATAAGAATATTGATGAGAGTGGAGTGGACGGAGAATGAAGTATGAGAGAGAGAGAGAGAGAGATGATGATGATGATGCAGGTTAGTGAAATAGGAGATGACTATTGACTTTACATTTAAATTCTTGGAGATTGTAGCTGCCAGGGAAGCAAGTAAACGGAAGGGAATTCCACGGGAAGTGCGAGAAAAGAAGCTGATGGAATAGAAATTGCGTTTTGGTTTCACAGTAAAAGGGTGAGACCTAGTTGCTAATCTCGTGGCTCGAGGAAATTTATATATAGAGGGCACCAGTGAGCTAAGTTCATGGGAGCAGAAACCTTGAAAGTATTTGTAGAAGGGACACAGGGAAGCCATATTGCGCCGGTGAGAAAGTGACTGTATCTGAGCTGCCAAGTCGGGATCGATCACATTACAGATTCTCCGTTAGATTTTGTCAAGAACCCCTAGATGATTAGCAGGAGTACCCGACCAGCTATGGCAGCAATATTCAATACACGGGCGGATGGCAGATTTATATATGTGCAGGATTGTTTCAGACTGGAAAAACTTCCTGGCTCTACACAGAGAACTGACATTCTTCGTAGTGGATTTAGCTATGGATTCTATGTAGTCATTCCAGTTGTGGTCTGTAATGAGGAGGCGCACTGTTTTGCTTTCAGGCAGACTAGCCTGATCTATGCTAATTTATAATTATATAAAATAAATAAATAGATAAATGTAGATTCTGTGATTCTTTTTATTTTATGTGCCTTATCTTTTGAGGACGTGGGCGATCATGGCCTTCCACGTCTCCCTATCCCTGCTGGCTCTTAGCACGCTTTCTTCCGTTACACCACGCAACCCTCGTTCCGTCAACCACCTGATCAGGTTCTTCAAATATGTTATCTGCTCCTTTCCTCTGTCTCTTTTTATTTTATCTGGCCTGTTAGTATCAGGTTCTCCAAGCACTCTTTCCTCATTGCATGTCCCAGGAACTTTAGTTGTCTCTTTCTGATACTCAATATTAATTTCTTTTTTGTTTCCATCCTTTCCAAAACTTCATCATTGCTCACATACTCGATCCATGATATCCGCAGCATCCTTCTGTAGAGCCACATTTCAGCTGCTTCAAGTTTTACCTTCATCTTCGATGATATTGTCCAGCATTCGCTGCCATATTGAAGAATGGACATCACATAGCAATCCAGTACTCTCTTCTTTGTTTCTAGTGAAATTGTCCTGTTTCTTAATACTCTACTCAGCTCGTGGAATGCATCCTTGTGCTTTTGTATCTCAGTCATATAAGTGTATAGAAACTGGTGTGACCACAAAGTGAGGGATCGGTTTATATATTGATAGTAGTATGGAATTGATCCCCCACTTTATATCCAGTATTCTTCTGTAGAACCACATTTCAGCTGCTTCAAGTTTTTCCTTCATCTTCGTTGATATTGTCCAGTAATCACTGACATATTGAAGAACTGATATCACACAGCAATCCATTACTCTCTTCTTTGTTTCTAGCGAAACTGTTTCTTAATACTTTACTCAACTTCTGGAATGCGCCATGCCAACTCGCCTTTGGATCTCTGTGTTGCACTCTCCGTCTTCTGTTAGAACACTTCCCAGGTATTGAAATTTTTGTACCTGCTTGATTTTAGTATCTCCCACATGTAATTGGGCATTTTAGGCTTCTTTTTTCGCTGATGACCATGCATTCGGTTTTCTTGCAGTTTATTTGTAGTCCTTTCTTGTCACTCTTTTCAGCTACCTTCTGTAGAAGGTCTTGTAGTTTCTTTTTCGTGTCTGCTATCAGCACTGTATCATCTGCGTACCTTATATTGTTTAAAATATGGCCACCGATGATGAATCCTGGCATAACTTCTAGGGTTCTCCGAATAGTCTCGCTGTACAAGATCCGGTGAAAAGACACATCCTTGTCTTACGCCCCTTTCAATCTTTGTATATCTGCTGAATTCGTTACCTGTCCGTATGGAGGCGGTTTGCTGCTAGTAGAGATTCTTGATTACTCTTATGTCTTTCCCAAATGTTGAGGTTGCTGAGCATTTCTATCAATTCTTTATGGCGTATTTTGTCAAACGCCTTTGCATAATCAATAAAACTAAGATACAAGTCCTTCTTCATTTGTATTGCCTTTTCAGAGAGCATCCTAATCATAAATATGGCGTTCCTTGTTCCAGCGTCTTTGACGAAACCGCACTGTTCTTGTCTTATCTCTCTCCTGATTCTGCTTCTGGCTATATTCATCAGGATTTGGACGATCAGTTTTGTTATATGGCTCATTAAACTGATGGTTCTGTGAAGTTCGCACTCGTTTGCTCCTGGCTTCTTAGGCAGTGCTATGAAAATAGATTTGCTGAGGTCATCTGGTATTAAACAATTGATTATCAAGTTATACGGTGTTAGCCCTAAATCAGCATAAAACTCAGTAATATAAGGTGCACTTAATATATGCACAAGAAAATATACAACTTTTACTAGTAGAAAACTAAAAGACACTGGTATGAACATTCCCTGATTACGGAGCTAGGACTTGTAGTAATTTTATATGCTTTTACAATACACCCAGACAGAACAATCTTGCTAATCGTTCAGACATTGTGACCAAAGATCACAAAAACAGAATGTGTTTTCATTTTGACATAGCATTCCCTGAAGAATTTATGTATCTTTGAAGATATTAAAAAAAACTATCAAAACACAAGGAACTTCAAGTAGAAATCTGAAATGTGTGGAAAATGAAGAAAATACAAATCTCAATGTTAAAAACAAAAACTCAAACCAAATATGTTTACACGCGGGTAAGCAAGGGCCGCGACCCTCAGAGAGTAACCATCCGGTGTCGAAAAATCTTTCACTGGAAAGTTCACTTCCACTAACACCGGGTTAATTTCAACATTAGACCTGGTGAATTAATGCTAAATTATCTAATAAAAAAAGCGAACGAAATGGAATCGTGAAGAGTATAAACAAGTCATTGCATCTATTTTCACTGCACTCAAAAATCTTCTTGCTTATTGGAACCTAGCTGAACTTATCTGATCATTTTAGTATTAATAATAACCCGAAGGAGGCAGAGGATTAGTTCAACTAGAACTGATTTACAAAACCACATGAAATAAATAAGAATAAAAACAAGAAACTTCATTTAGTAAAAAAGTAAGCCAACAAATTCAAAAGGTAATTTCAGCTGAATGAATAAGTGCAAAGAAATTATAATACACCTACTGCAGTGGTAAAAAAGATTGTAGTGCAGTTCGGTGCCGTTGAATAAATTCAAATATATCAGAAAGAAGTTTGTTGAGGTCGCTTGAAACAACTCCACAAAAATACTGCGCCTCCTTGGCCTCACCCTCTCAGCCGATCTCAAGTGGAACGACTACATGAATCAATCGCTAAATCTACTGTTAGAAAGTTTGGCTCACTCGCTCGCGCCAGAAAGTTCTTCTCGTCTAAATCCATCTTACATATATACACAACAACCATTCGCCCATGCACTCAATATTATTGTCATATCTGGTCGGAAGCCCCTGCTTTTCATCTCGGGGTTATCGACAGGATCCAGAGGAGAATCTGCAATGTAATTGATCCCGACCTGGCAGCTCGACTCTAGCCACTTTCTTGCTGACGGAATGTAGCTTCCCTCTGTCTTTTTTACAAATATTGTCATGGTTTCTGCTCCGACAAGCTTAGCTCCCTGGTGACCCCTCTACAAGAATTTAATCGAGTAACCAGATTGGCAACAAGGCTCCATCCTTTTACAGTAAAAAAAAAAACAAAAAAAAAAAACCAAATGCAGCCCCTGTCTTCTAATCCATGAGCTTCTTTTCTCGCACTTCCAGCCTGTAGAACTGCTTTCCGTATTCTTGCTTCCCTGACAGCTACAATCTCCAAGAGTTTAAATGCAATGTCAATTGCATTTCTTATCCCTTTGACTCCCATCTTTCTCCTCTCTTTCCCCCAACATTCTTGTATCTTGTTGTTCTCGCTTTTCACTCTACTCTCAAGCAACTCTCTTCACACCAGTATTCCTAGCCTTCTTTTAACCATTCTCTGACAGTTCATGTAACCAATTATTTTTACTCTTCGCTCTTCTATTCAGTCAGTTAAGTGTCATACGAGAAACACGCTTGGGCGCTCATGTCTCGAAAGAGGCATGAGTGACTGGGCAGAAGATTATCCCGCAGTAGTTTGCCATTGCTTTCTGCGGTAGACTGGTTGCCACCCAAGGATATAGAACCCAATCTGTCCTGTTATTTAACCCATAATTGGAAGGAATAGACGGATGAATACCTTTCCCAAGGGTATTTGCGCGGAAGTGAATCCAATGAATTCAGCTGGAATTTGAACTCGGCTTCTCGATTTCTCGTTCCGAGCCGATATCCACTGCACCACAACGCACATCGAATTATCGCTCTTCTATTATGTAACCTTTTGCTATCCTTTTATGAAGCCCCCTGCTTACCAGTGGCAGTACTGCATTTCTTCAGGTGAAACGATAAAAAATGCAAATATTAATAAACATTATTTCAAATAGGATTATTTGTGTGATGTAATTACAGTTTTAATCAAATTAATTGATGTGGAGCCTAAAATGGAAGAAGGTACAGTAAGCAGTATATAGTCCTTGGTAATCGACTGCGGTCATACGCACAGTGCTACTGTCTGTTTTCCCCACTTCTGCTATCACACACCTATTAATATAGCAGTGGGTGAGTCCATGTTGAGATGAGCCTGGGTTCCACAACATTATTAATATTTAAAAAATATGCAGAAAATGAATTCAAATTAAACTGTTCAATTAAAAACATTTCTTGTTCAACAAAATGTTCGTAAATGATTTGTTTGTTTTTATAGTTCAAAATATATGTGACTGTTTTCAACAAATCAAAATAATGAAAGCAGGAATATTCAAAATTTAGTTGAATTCATAAACTGTATATGGAATGTTATATATATATATATATATATATATATATATATATATATATATATATATATTTATGTTCGTAGAAAAGTGCTGATTGTTCTTTCAATGAAGCTGAGTTTGATTCAAATAAGGTCGATGTTCAGATGTTTATGACGGAAGAATTTCTGGTGCAGGTCTTTGTTAATTTTTTTTATGTAAAGATTTCTTCACAGAGAGAAAAGTTTGTTCATGTGTTAACTGTTAATTTACTTTAAAAATTTCTCATCGAGGTTAGTGAAAACAGTTGAGTGAGAGGAAGGGCTCATTGTGATAAGCAGTACTTTTCGGTTTCTATTTATCAGGGAAAAGGTTCGTTATACCTGTTTCTTTCAAAGTTGTAGCTATCACTGGGGATTCTGCTTGGTGCTACAGACTTTACACAATTTTTGATGATGTGACAGGATAAAAAGCATTTCGATTTTAGGCGCAGTTTACAACGTAAAAATATCTGCGCAGGTGTATTTTAAATATTAGAAAAAACTATCTTAGGTCAGAAATCGTATCTTTTTTTATATTTAATTTTTAAATATTTCTTCAAAAATATAAACAGCGATGGATAAATTGTCGCTTAACTGCGATTAAAAAATTGTCGTTTTATATTTCATGTATTTAACGATTTTATCGGCATTTAATAGTAGTTTTTTCTGTTCCTCTTAGAGTGGGGCTATTTAAAAAAAACTAAAAAAGAAAAGAAAAAGAAATGCAATATACCAAGTAGCAAGATAAGCCTTTTCATGATTTCTGTTCTGCATGTAGAAAACCTGGTACCCATCAGCGGTTACCTAGTGCAGCGTTAAATGCCAAAACCAAAGGAGTTATTCTTATTTCACAGGACCAAAGATGACTATCCAGAAATAACTAAGCACACAAAATACATGATAAATATCCAGAAACATTTGACCAACTTGAATCAGGTTGTACAGTGTTTGCACCAACTGAATGTAAAACTCGGTGTGATAGAGCGGGCCAATAGTTGCACTATAGAATATGTCACTCTTACGGGAAGGAACCAGCAAGAAACACGTATGAAAATCACCCTGACCTGGTTACAGTTTTATGGGGTTTTACAATACCCACAGACAGGGCAATCAAATCTAATCACCCAGACACCATGACCATAGACCACAAAAAGAGAATATGCCACGTTGAATAATGGCAATCTGAAGACATTATTTTTCATTTAAAGCCAAACACCACGAAAAATTTTATGTGCGTTGTGGTACGGATGAGCGGTGTGTTACTGTGTATATGAGCTCGGAAGGAGAAATCAGGGATCCGAGTTCGAATTCCAGTTGAATTCCTTGCATTCACTTACGCGCAAATACCATTAGGAATGGTATTAATTCCGTCTCTTCCCTCCAGTTATGGGTTAAATAACAGAATAGATTGGGTTCTATAGCCTTAGCTGGTAACCAGTCTACCTCAGAAAGTAATGGCAACCTACTGCGGGATAATCCTATGCCCAGTCGAGACATGATCGCCGAAAGCGTGTATCACGTATGGCACTTAACTGACTGACTGAATATAATAGTTGGAAACCTAATGAAAAATATACTGGGCATAAAGTGGGGGATCGGTTTTTTATTGGTGTGAAGTAATAAACTGATCTCCCACTTATTATACTTAATATAATAATGTAATATAATCTATCTCTTCCGCCTCTAGCTATGAGTCAAATAACAGGACAGATTGAGTTCTATAGCCTTGGCTGGCAACCAGTCTACCGCAGAAAGCAATGGCAACCTACTGCGGGATAACCATATGCCCAGTTAGTCATGTCTCTTTCGAGACATGATCGCCCAAGCGTGTATCACGTATGGCACATAACTGACCGACTAGAACATAAAAAACATGCATTCTTTTTGTTTCTTTTTTCTCTAAAACTTCGTCGCTGCTTTCATGTTTAGCCAATAGAATTCTCAATATCCTTTGGCAGAAACACATTCAATGCCATGTGGGAGGACCGATATAACATAACATTTTAACAAAAGATGTTTTCCTACTTCTTGATGCATACTTTAACTTTTGGAAGGCATCTTTTGCTATTGTTAGTGTCGCACTTTCCGTCTCTTGTAAAAACACCTCCTAGATATTCAAATGTTTGGACTGGATTTCACTGTTCCCATTTCGTGGTTGGCCCTTTTGATGACTTCTTGCAATTGACAGTCCTTTCTTCCCGCTCTTTTTTATACTATATTTTACACATCGGTGTATTTTGCTACGCAGTCAGCAAAAAGATATTGTCTCTTATCATCCAGAGAGAAACGCTTTGAAAATTTAAACTTCCCTGTATTACTGCTAGGATAAATGACCTGTTTTTTTGAGAAGAAATCAGAGACCGGCTAGCAAAAAGTATGTCTCTCAGGATATATATATATTTATATATATATATATAAAATAAATTTCGAAGTTCAAAACCGTTAAATGATCATTTCAACATGAAATCCCTAAGAGAGATTTCACATCTCATCGGGAACTCTCAATATTCAAGATGAAATAAAAAAATGAAATAAAAAAATTAAGATTTTACCGGCGGAAGTTAAAAAATTTACGTCACAAAAAACTAGATAGCAATCAATGTCTATTTTTAGATTTTGGACAACATTACTTTTAGATTGAGTTGTAAGTGAAAAATTTTGAAATTTGGCTTTGTTTAGCTTTACAACGGGGAAGTGGGGGTAACGGAAGGAATAGGAAGTGGTGTTTGACTGAGAAGTGAGCTAAACAAAATGGAACGAGAGGGAGGAAAAACGAAAAAGAAAAGAAAAAAAGAAAAGTTTCATATTCGTAGAGACGCTAGGGACGTGCTAACAAAACTAGCGTTTAAATGGGTTGAATTATTAGAAAAAAGATATGTAGAAAAAAAACTTTATATGGGAGAAAGAAAAACTGATATATGATTTATTTAAATTTAATTAAATTCATCTAATTAATTATTTATTTAATTAATTATAAATCTGAATATCGTTTCTTATGTCTTTGTCTATGAGTGTATCAAATTTGATTAAAATCGGATCACTCCTTCTATAACCCGATTTTTTCGATTATCGATTTTCGATATTTATCGGGGGTACCTCGACACAAAACCTAGCTAAGAACACTCGCAGACGCTTATAGTACAACTGTGGAAATTTTTAAGAAAATCGGTTCAGCTGTTTCGGAGAGTATAGGAAACGGGGACACACACACACATAGAGACAAAGTTCCATTTATAAATGAGTTTAGATATATAGTTTAATTTCTGACGAAGTTTTGATAAAATGTGAAACAAGTTAAATAAGTTTCTAAGCGCTGCTAAGATGTGACACAATGTATGTGGTACCCAGTAAGAATCGAAATTACTACTCAGTTGTTTTGGACAGTAGCAAAATAAGCTTGTTAACCATTACACCACGCCGAGATGTCCCTTAGTTTAGAGTGATAGAGATTTGTTCTTTATTCTATAATCCACTGAGATCTATGACTTATATATATATATATATATATATATATATATATATATATATATATATATATAAGTCAATTTTTGACAATTTTAGCACGGTGTTCAACTTCAGATTTTGCGGTGATTTTGGATAGTCTGAGTATTATTTCTTCTAGTTGGTTTGAGGTAGTTATATCTTTCAGTTTGTTGTAGAGGTCATGTTTGTTCTTGTATAATGTGTCAAGATTTTCTTTCGCTATTTCAATTTGCCTTTTCACAAGGCTCCATTTATATTTCAAGGTTGTGATGGTGTGTTGGGCTGCTGGATCATGTAATTTAAATTGTGTGTATTTTGGCAGCATTTTTTCATTAATGCAGGTTTCATTGAATAATATAGACAAGTTTTGTCTATTAATTTTGTGTAGGATCCGTTCATACCGTCTGATATACTTGATGGTGATGTCGTTGAAAGACAACAAAAAATCACAGTATTTGTTGATAGATAGAATTGCTTGTTGAATAAATTAAAATAGATAGATAGATAGATAGATAGATAGATAGAATGGCTTGTTGAACAAACTGAGATAGAAAGTGGTGGTCAAACAAATCAATGCTGAATAGTTCCATTGGATCACCAAAATTTTCATTACTAAGCAAAAAATGAAAGATAAGTTTAAATTATTACAGCGCAGGTTTGTTGGACGTCCACCAATTTCGCAATCTCTTACGGTAAACTGACGCCGGACATCATAAAAAAAACTGTACCTGTTCTCTTCACAAAATTACTATTGATACAATGTGGGACAATTAAAAGCTTTGACGGTAAATACAAAAATTAAAACTTAACCGACAAAAACTTGAATTCCAATCGGCTCTACATCTAAATTTTAAAATTTAATGTTTCTAATGTCTCTGTATCCTCTAATTCTCTCTAGAATTCACACTGGTATTTTATATACACGGTCTATTAAAAATACTTTATGAATTATTTTTTTGATGGTGGATTTCTTACACCAAAACTAGAACAACTGTAAATATATATATATTGTTTTTTATAAGCGTTTCACCCCGAGCAAGGCATGTCACTGCCGCTACTGCGTAGGGGGCTACGTAGAGTGGAGAAAGGATGATTAAATATAGGAAATGTCAGAGGGTGGGTGATAGGCGGGTAGCGATACCGAGAATGGTTAAATATAGGAAATGTTAGAGGGTGGGTGATAGGCGGGCAAGGATACAGAGAATGAGGGTTGAGTAGATGAGAGTGTTCTGAGAATAATTGGGAATTAGTGTGATAGGAGGTGTCTATTGACCCTACATTTAAACACCTGGAGATTGTAGCTGTCGGGAAAGCAGACTTGTGGAAGGGAGTTCCACAGGCGGGAAGCACGAGAAAAGAAGCTGTTGGAGTAGAATTTACGGTTACATCTTATTTGTTTAACTGTAAAATGGTGGGACCTAGTTGCTAATCTAGTATCTCGTGTAAATTCATGCTTAGGCGGCACCAGAGATCTAAGCTCATCGGAGCAGAAGCCATGAAAGTACTTGTAGAAGAGGCACAGGGAAGCCACATCACGCCGGTGAGAGAGTATGTGTTCACAAATCCTTCGTTTTTTAATGATTAAGTTTAAAGAAAATCTACGGTATATGGGGATGTGTTGGGCTGTAGACTAGGTTATATTTGTCACTCCTGTACATTTGTTGCTATTCTGTGATCAACATACAGTACTGTGCAAAAGTATTAGGACAAGAACTATTTTATCTTTTATGAGGCATATTGACAGAAAACAAACAATTTAATTAAGGTAATTTTATTTGATTTACTCAACAAATCCTTTAACAAGAAAAAATACTTGTCACAAAATAAATTTAATATCTAGTAATTTATTATATATTAATATTTAGCTTTTCGCATTGAAAAATTAAAATGATTGCGACAATTTACCAATCGCACCTAGTATATATATATATATATATATATATATATATAGTACTGTGCAAAAGTATTAGGACAAGAACTATTTTATCTTTCATTAGGCATATTAACATAAAACAAACAACTTAATTAAAATAATTTTATTTGATTTACTCAACAAATGCTTTAAAAGGAAAAATTACTTGTTACAAAATAAATTAAATATATAATATAATAGCCTTTTGTTTTGATCACAGACTTCATTCTGTCAGGCACTGACATCACAACCTTCTTCAATGTATTTAATGGCATCTCCTGCCAAGCAGCTTGTATTTGTTCTCAAAATGTGTTTTGCGAAGTAACATTAGATTTATCAATTCGAGAGTGGGGGGGGAGGGGAGAATAAGAAAAAAAGTCAGTCAATTCCAAGGATAATAGAATAATGAGTAGTTTCAAAATAACTTTTTTAGTAGAAAATAGGAAAAATTAAACATCTTTTTAATATATTTCCTTTACACCTAGTTTAAAATAATCGATATTTATTAGCAATTTACTTGGCTTTTCACCCTGTATTTGAATTGAGGTTTTTAGGAAAATCACACCTGTCCTAATACTTTTGCACACTACCGGTAGTGTGCAAAAGTGTTAAAACAGGAGTGGTTTTAAACTTTATTTTGATGCCTCATAAAAGATAAAATAGTTCTTGTCCTAATACTTTTGCAGATTACTGCACCCGTGAAACTATTCAGCACCGTGTGGGAGTTTTTGAAAGAGACCGCCAGACGTGTATATGTTTGTAGAAACAAGCTGGGTACATATTGAAGATTAGTTATGTGTTGCTGTGTTAAGGTACAACGGTAGCCTTTTGAACATATATTTCTACGGACTTTTTGCGTAGTTTTTGGAGCTAAAAAACCACTCCCAAAATTAATGAAAGTATTTTTAATAAACCATATACATATAGTCATCCACAGACAAATCTATTTCGCTGTATCACAGCGAATCAGTACGGTTAGACATGTGATTGTTTCGAGCTAGGATTGAAACCCGACCGTATTGACATCAGTCGACGATTCTACCTTTGAGCTATAAGCACTCGGTGAGAGAATATGGACCTTATCGTTTTATATACAATGTAAACACACGCCAGTAGCCGAGAGTGTTCGAATTCATTACTCAATGAACGATGCGTAAATGTGTGAGTAGCTACTTTTTTTTAATGTCTTCCATTCCTCTATAGTCCTCAAGCGGGATGTGAGAGCGTAAATATATATATATATATATATATATATATATATATATATATATATATATGAGTGTGTGTGTGTGAGGGTATGTGTTGATTGAATGTGGGTAGGTGTGTGAATACTGCGAAGTACTACGGTTGTTAGGCTAAATGATAAATTGATAGATAGATATGAAAAACATAGATAGATAGATAGATAGATAGATAGATAGATAGATAGACAGACTGAGATAGATAGATAGATAGATAGATAGATAGATAGATAGATAGATAGATAGATAGAAAAAATGAGTTCGAGAAAAAAACGTGTCAAAATGCATAAGTAGCCCCTATCTGTCTATGACCACAATCGATACTTAGACAGACGCATGCGCAGATATGTAATCTCAATCGTTCGCCAAGCAGGTGAAGATGAACTCTTGTAAAATACACTCAGAGGGAGGTGCAGCAGTAACAGAAAAAAATGTGGAACTCGTGAAGGACATGATGAATAGGCAAGAATAATAATATTAATAATAATAATAAAAATAATAATAATAATAATAATAATAATAGTCCTATTTTATGTTGAACATTTTAAGAACCATTTTCGTCGAAAAGGAAAAAAATGCCCCTTCGTATGCAGCTGTTCTCGCTCTACCCCCTCTTCCTTCTGCTATTTCTATCACCCCCCCTAAACCCCACCCTCGCTCCCACATCATGTTTCATCTCTTCATCCACCCTACCGATACTTTCTCTTCGTTTACTGTTATGTCGAAAAAAGGCGGGAAGATATTATATTTTCTCCACGCAAGGATGCCGGATTTTACAAGTAGAAAACAAGATCATTACTAGAGGGATTTGATAGTTATTTCTTCTTTTTGCTCTGTTTGTCATTTAAGGTTCTCCACGACTTCCTATCCTTTGTAGCTCGGAAAAATGTTTTTATTTTTACTCTCAAAACTTGTTCTGTTGTATTTTTAACCAGGCCCCATAAATGCATTACTCCTGTCGCCTTTAATATATCCTGTGTGTGGTAATCTCTCCTAACATGCTTTCCTCGTTATATACCACAGGAATATCAACTGTCACTTTCTGATTCTGTGCAAACGTGTCCTATTAGCTCGCCCTAGGAATGACGATAAACTACATCCGGCAGCATATCAACATCTTTATGGGTCAAAATCTAAATATTTAAAACGTAACTTGACGCTTTCAATTTATTTTTTTAATCATTTCACCCCCAGCAAGGGGCTACATAAGAGTAAATGTTTAGATAGGAGGAGAGCGAAGAGAAAGATGAACCAGTTACAGTCGATGTCAGAGAAAGGGTAAAAGAAAAATGTGAACACAGGAGTAAAGACAGTTGCAAAGGTAGAGAGAAAGGAAAAATATACAAGGTGATGTAGAAAGAACTGGAGTCAAGTGGTTAAGAGATGGGTATTGACATTGCATTTAAATTCCTGGAAGTTGTAGCCGCCAGGAAAGCAAGAACATGGACGGGAGCTCCACAGGCGGGAAGTGCGAGAAAAGAAGCTGATGGAGTAGAATTGTCGGCTGCATTTGGTTGATATAACAGTAAATGGGTGGGACCTTGTTGCCAGTCTTGTAAAATTCTTGTGGCGGGGCACCAGTGACTTAAGTTCGTCGGAGAAGAAGCCATGAAAATATTTGTAGAATAGACAGAGGGAAACCACATCGCGTCGGTGAGAAAGTGGCTGGAGTCGAGCCGCCAAGTTGGGACCTATCACATTACAGATTCTCCTTTGGAGCCTGTCGAGAACACTGAGATGAACAGCAGGGACGCCTGACCAGATATGACAGCAGTATTACAGATACTGTGTTTACTCGTACAACCAGATTGGCAACTGGGTCCCACCCATTCACAGTTAGATCAACCAAATGCAGCCGACTATTCTACTCCAACAGCTTCTTTTCTCGCACTTCCCGCCTGTGGGACTTCCTTCCATAATCTTACTTTCCTGATGGCTACGACTTTCAGGAATTTAAATGCAATGTCAATACCCATCTCTTAACCACTTGACTCCAGTTCTTTCTACATCACCCTGTATATCTTGTTCTTTTCTTTTCTCTCTACCTTCGCAACTGTCTTCACACCTGTGTTCACATCCTTCTCTTGCCCTTTCTCTGAAACCCATTGTAAGTGTTTTGTCTTTCCCTTCACTCTTCTTCTATCTAAACATTTACTCATTTGTAGCCCCCAGCGTATCAGTGGCAGTACCGCCTTGCTTGGGATGGAAAGATTAAAAAAAATAAATTGAAAGCATGAAATTGCGTTCTAAATATTTAGATGTTCACAATTAATAACCCATAGAGATGTTGATATGCTGATAAACTTAATCAATCAACATTTTTGTTCTCATTTTTCTTTAAAAAATTTTTATTGTTTACATGCTCCGTGCATAATATTCTCATCATCCTTCTGTAGAATCACAATTCTGTTGCATCAAGTTTCTTGTTCATCTTTTAAAAGATTCTCCAATATTTGCTGCCATAAATTTTACATTATTTTCCTATTTTGTAATCTTTTGCTTTTGATAGACACATTTTGCCAATGCAATGCTTCTTCGGATTTCTGTACCATATTCTCAAGTGTTTGTTTTCAAACTTCCCAGATAGTTATTCTACTCGCCTGAATTTGATATCTTCAATTAGTAGTTCATATCTTGGCCTGCTGCAATTGCTGTTGACACGACATCCTGTCTTTTTTCATTTTTTAAAAATCGTATCACCCCGAGCAAGGTGGTAACGCCACTGATGTGCAGGGGGCTACATAAGAGTAAAAAGATTAAGTAGAAGAGAGTGAAGAGAAAGACAAACCAGTTAGAAAGGAGCAAGAGAAGGATGGGAATACAGGTGTGATGACAGTTGCAAAGGTGGAGAGAAAGGAAAGGATATAGGGGGTGGTGAAGCACTAGAGTCAAGTGGTTAAGAGATGAGTATTGACATTGCATTTAAATTCCTGGAGGTTGTAGCCGTCAGGAAAGCAAGAATAAGGAAGCGAGTTCCATAGGCGGGAAGTCCGAGAGAAGAAGCTACAGAAGTAGAATTGTCGTCTGCATTTGGTTAATATAACTGTGAATGGGTGGGACCCGGTTGCTAATCTGGTTGTACGAGTAAACACCTGTTGCAGAGACACAAGTACGTTGGAGCAGATGAAAGTATATAGAACTAATCTTTTCTTCTCTAATCTTTTCTTCTCTGTTCAGTCAGTTAAGTGCCATACACGATACACGCTTTGGGCGATCATGTCTCGAAAGAAACATGACTGACTAGGCAGATGATTATTTGATCATTTTTTCAGTGGAGTTCAACCTGTGCAAGGCTCAGGAGCCACTCAGGATAGAGAGTTACACAATAAGAGATGCAGATTTGGGGGATATGTTGGGAAGATAGCCATTAACTCTAGACTTGAACAGGTCAAAATTCCTGTAATCGTTGAAGCATTCTCTTGGGGACTGTTTCACAAAGTAGTGGTTCATTATTTGCCTATAACTGGGACCCTTACAAGTGCCACTACACCGAGTCAGGGTGAATCTGAGAACAACAGCAATTAAGAAGTTGTTCCTCAAAGCTTTCAATCTCCCGATCAGAGGCCTTGCTACCGGATGGAGTTTATCGCCATTCCTAGGGCGAATATTTAAGCTTTAAATGAATTACCACCCCTGTTTTATGTTAAATATGTCTTAAATTTAAAGAGCAGCCGAGTTCATTTTTACATTTTCACACTTGAAAGCGGTCAAGTTTATTGCAGTTATTTTTTCTGATTTTAATAATCATCTGGGGTTATGGGGGTAAAAATAGCAGAAGGAAAAGGGGGTTAAGCATAGAACAGCTATATACGAAGAAACATTTTTCCGCTAATCGATGAGATGACGTTGGTATTGCCTTAGGGGAGGTTTGCTGTCTTTGACTGCTCTTTCTGGTTTATATTATTTTTATTAAAATAACTTTGTGAAGGGTTTGAATTAATCCCATTTCCCTCACCCCCTCAGCTATGAGTTTAATAACAGAACAGACTGGGTCCTAACCAACTACCTTGGTTGAATTTTTCCACAATAATTACAAACTTAACCTGTGCAAGTTACAGAGCAGTTACAAGCAGTCAAGGTGACAGTTAGAAGTAGTTAGTTACAGCAGTCAAGTACAGCAGTTAACGACAGCTACTAGTCAGGCAGCGTAATAATACTTTCGGGCTTTTTATAGTCAGTCAGTCAGTTAAGTGCCATACGTGATACACACTTGGGCGATCATGTCTCTTTCGAAACATGACTGACTGGACAGAAGATTATCTCGCAGTAGGTCGCCATTGCTTTCTGTGGTGGACTGGTTGCCAGCCAAGGCTATAGAACTCAATCTGTCCTGTTATTTGACTCATAGCTAGAGGGGGAAGAGAGAGATTATATTACATTATTATATTAAGTATAATAAGTGGGGGATCAGTTTATTACTTCATACCAATAGAAAACCGATCCCCCGCTTTATGCCCAGTATATTTTGATTAGGTTTCTAACTATTATATTCAGTCAGTCAGTTAAGTGCCATACGTGATACACGTTTTTAGTGATCATGTCTCGAAAGAGACATGACTGACTCGGCAGAAGATTATCCCGCAGTAGGTTGCCATTACTTTCTGCGGTAGACTGGTTGCCAGCCAAGTTATAAAACCCAATCTATCCTGTTATTTAACCCATAACTGGAGGCAAACGAAGGATTAATACCTTTACCAAGGGTATTTGTGCGTAAATAAATGCAAGAAATTCAACTGACAACCAGTCTAGCAGAAGAACAACAACCGTTATCTTCCCTATATATCTTCATAAACTGTGTAACAAGCTACCTCGAGTGCCTTCCCGTCCTGGTACATAGGAGACCACACTTAAAAAAGAGGTTTGACATTATGTCTTGAACATAAAAACAGATACAAAAGATGCAACAGCAATTGTAAGAAGAGAGAATGTCGTGTCAGAAGCAACTGGAGGCTCGTATCACCCCGAGCAAGGCGGTAACGCCACTGATGTGCAGGGGGCTACGTAATAGTGAAAAGATTGGAAAATAGAAAGCCGGAAACCAGATCCTAAACAGGGAACAAGGGATGAGCCTCTTAACCTGTTCAATAGACGTGGGTAGAGTGTGAACCGGGTGATAGATAGATCTGTCTACTCCAATTGAAAAAAAAAAAACAAAGTGAGAAGATTGGAAAAGAGAAAGCCGGAAACCACATCCTAAACAGGGAACAAGGGATGAGCCTCTTAACCTGTTCAATAGACGTGGGTGGAGTGTGAATCGGGCGATAGATAGATCTATCTACTCGGATTGAAAAAAAACAAAGTGAGAAGATTGGAAAATAGAAAGCTGGAAACCAGATCCTAAACAGGGAACAAGGGATGAGCCTCTTAACCTGTTCAATAGACGTGGGTGGAGTGTGAACCGGGCGATAGATCGATATATCTATTCGAATTGAAAAAAAAAAGTGAGAAGATTGGTAAAGAGAAAGCCGGAAACCACATCCTAATCAGGGAACAAGGGATGAGCCTCTTCACCTGTTCAATAGACGTGGGTGGAGTGTGAACCGGGCGATAGATAGATCTATCTACTCGGACTGAAAAAAAACAAAGTGAGAAAATTGGAAAATAGAAAGCCGGAAACCAGATCCTAAACAGGGAACAAGGGATGAGCCTCTTAACCTGTTCAATAGACGGGTGGAGTGGAGTGTGAACCGGGCGATAGATCGATCTATCTACTCGAATTGAAAAAAAAACAAAGTGAGAAGATTGGAAAATAGAAAGCTGGAAACCAGATCCTAAACAGGGAACAAGGGATGAGCCTCTTCACCTGTTCAATAGACGTGGGTGGAGTGTGAACCGGGCGATAGATCGATCTATCTACTCGAATTGAAAAAAAAACAAAGTGAGAAGATTGGAAAATAGAAAGCCGGAAACCAGATCCTAAACAGGGAACGAGGGATGAGCCTCTTAACCTGTTCAATAGACGTCGGTGGAGTGTGAACCGGGCGATAGATAGATCTATCTATAACAAGATACTAAAAAAAGTGTTAATGATAAGTAATATAGAAATAAGTAAGTGCGAATGTATTATTACGCTCCCTGACTAGTATCTGTCGTTAACTGCTGTACTTGACTGCTGTAACTACTCTGTTGACTGCTCCCTAGAAGTCACGCAGGTAATTTATATATATCAAGAGGAAGTGTTCTTTCCTCGTAGGTGGGCACCATAACAAAAGTCATATGCCAAGTATGTCTATTAGGCACCTCGACCTGATTTAATGATTAAGCAAGGTTGAATTGCAAAAACAATAACGAATGCGTAGTCAGATCCTCACTGAGTGTCCCATACTTTCGGTCCTGTGCGACATATAAGCTGCGTTTAGAAAATCACCATATGCTTGATGGCTCCAGCTCATATGTTCGGTTGTTAGCATCTTTCTGTAGAACCACAATTTTGTTGCTTTGAGTCACTACTTAACCACCATAGACAACTACTTAAAAACCATAGACAACCACACCTCCCTCCCATTAACATGGTACAGGCTTGCCTCCCAGAGAGTAAAAAACTACGCCTGCTTGGCCTGACACTCTCAGCGGACCTCAAGTTGAATGACTACCTCGAATCCATTGCTAAATCCTCTGCTATGAAAGTCGGCCCTCTGTACAGGGCCCGGAAGTTCTTTCCGTCTGAATCTATCCTGCACATATATAAATCTACCATCCGACCGTGTAATGAATACTGCTGCCACATCTGGTCGGGTGCCTCTGCTATTCACCTCGGGGTTCTTGACAAAATACAACGGAGAATCTGTAATGTGATCGATACCGACTCGGCTGACTGCGTGACGTGGCTTCCCTGTGCCTCTTCTATAAATACTTTCACGGCTTCTGCTCTGGTATGAATTTGCACGAGATACTAGATTAGCAACTAGGTCCCACCCTTTTACAGTGAAACCGATGAAATGTAACCGCAGTTTCTACTCCATCTTCTTCTTTTCTCGCACTTCCCGCCTGTGGAATTCACTTCCGCATACTTGCTTCCCCGACGGCTACAACCTTCAGGAGTTTAAATGTAAGGTCAACAGACACCTTATAACACACTAACTCGCACCCATTTTCTCAAACACTCTTCCTATGTACCTCCTTACTCGTCTATCACCATCCTTCTGACATTTCCTCTATCTAATCGCTCTATGTAATCCCCTGCGCTATAGTGGCAGTGGAATGTCTTGCTTGGGGTGATATGATTAAAAAAAAATCTACTTCATCTTTTAGGAAATTGTTCTACATTCGCTGCCATAGAGAAAAACAATATAACATTCTGTTTTTTTTTTGTTTTTTTTTTGTTTCCAACTAGGTCCCACCCTCTTACAGTCAAACCGATAAAATGTAACCGCAATTTCTACTCCAACTGTGTAATTCCCTTCCACATGATTGCTTCCCCGACAGCTACAATCTCCAGGAGTTTAAATGCAAGGTCAATAGACACCTCCTAACACACTAACTGGCACCCATTCTCTCAAACACTCTTCCCATCTACCCAACCCTCAGCCTCGGTATCCTTACCCGACTATCACCCTCCTTTTGACATTTCCTACATCTAACCACTCTTTCTCTTTACTTTCCTCTATGTAACCCCCTGTTCTATAGTGGCAGTGGAATGCCTTGTTTGGGGTGATATAATTAAAAAAAAAAAAGCTACTTCATCTTTGAGAAGATTGTTCTACATTCGCTGTCATAGACAAATATAATCTAACATTCCAGCATTCTGTTTTTTTTTGTTTTTTTTTTTGTTTTTTTTTATTCCAACGAAATTTTTCTGTCTCTTAATACTCTGCTTAGCTTTGAAATGTGCCTTCGGATTTCAGTTTTGCACTTTCCGTCCTCTGACAGAACACTTCTCAGGTATTTAAATTTCTGCACCCCGAATCTATCCTGCACATATATAAATCTACCATCCGTCCGTGTATTGAATACTGCTGCCACATCTGGTCGGGTGCCTCTGCTATTCATCTTGGGATTCTTGACAAAATACAACGGAGACTCTGTAATGTGATCGATACCGACTCGGCTGACCGCCTGCAGTCACTCTTTCACCGCCGTAATTGACATTTTGGGTTCCTCTTTTTGTTAATGATTATGCATTCATTATTTTTCTTTTTTTTTTTTTGTAGTTAGTCCTTTTTTCTCACTTTCCCTTCTTTAAGAGGTCCTGTACTATGTAAGGATAAAACACCGTTCCCCTTCTAAGTACTGTCAGATTTGCATAAACAATATAACGCAGATGTAAAAACCGATTATAAATTTTGAAAGATCTTTATATTAAAAGAAAGCAACCCTTTATCAATATTTCTACAATCTAGGTGCTGTGCGTTAAAAAGTATTAATGATTATGCATATAATAATAATTGTGTTAAAATGCTTTAAACTGCAAATTAATTTTTCAAACTATCGCTGAATTCTACTTCATTTTGAAATCACGTGAGCTCATGTCCGTTTTTAAGCTATAGTTCACCAATTATAAGGCCCAAGAGACAGTAAAGATAGAGGCATATTGAATGGGGTTGTTTCATGGACGTAAGAATTGTTGTTAATATAAATAATATGAAGGATAGATAATGGTTGATTGTATACGTGACGGTTTTTTTTGGGGTTTTTTTTTTTTAGATCAGAGAAGCTTCCTCTCGGGAGTTTATTCAGTAGCAATTCTTGTGATGAAGCTGTCCGAATGAGACGTTCTTTTTGATAATGGAATACGAACGCGATGGAGAGTGTTCGTATTATGTTAGTGAAAAAGGAAGTTTCATCCTTATTAAAGGTTTACAATGATTCCAACGTAAATATTATCCTTGCTATTTTTAACTTGAAAATCACCACCACCTCCCCCATCAGCCTCGCAGCAGGTTATACGTCTTTTTCAAATACTTCCATGACGGACGGGACATTGTTATTTTCTGCTATGTCTTACCACCAAGCCACTATATATCCGTTGATTTCAGTCTCTGGGAATATCTACTCAAAGTCCCCACTTCCCCAAATCGTACAGATGTGTGCTGGGACTACTTCTTAGTCAATAAAAAGGAACAATTGTTAGTCTTACCCCATATTTTATTTTATTCTATTTTTTTTTAATGCCTAGAAAATAAATGACTATAGCCACTGTATTTCGTTTGAGTCTTACCGTTGTTTCTATTCAGTCATGTTTTTTTTATTTTGTTGAAGTCGGGTGTGCGCTGTGGAGCAGAAGAGGGAAATCGAACGAGAAATCGGAGAGACAAGTTCGAATTTGTTGCGGAGTAGTTTTCGCACTGAAAGTTATTTTCGTGCTATGTCGGTTGCTAATTGACTTAACGCACCCAAAATGTTAGGAACTTGGTAATCTTCCACTGAAAGCTGACTCCTTAGTATTCGGCTAACCGCCGACTAATATCAACTGCCTTAGTCCAACTATGTCTAAACTGGAACTAATAGAACTCTAAACAACTTCTAAGAACTCCTAAGAATATCCCAAGATCTTCTCGAGTTAACTTCCTGTTGACTCTTATTAATATAAGAGGGAGAGGCCATTATCTGAGGAATCGGTGTTTCACCATAACAGAATTCCAGTTGCCCCCATTAATGTACTTATGCGCAAATACCCTTGGGGAAAGTATGAATCCGTCTCTTCTCCCTCCAGCTATGGGCTAAATAACTATCGTAGGACAGACTGGGTTCTATAGCCTTGGCTGGCAACCAGCCTACCGCAGGAAAAATGGCAACCTACTGCATGAAAATATTCTGTCTAGTCAGTCATGGCTCTTTTAAGACATGATCACCCAAGAGTTCATCGCATATGGCACTTAATTGATTTATATTTGATTTATCTTACCTGTTGTTCAGTTCTTATTTCTGTTATAAGAACAGTGTAAATTATTTTTATTTTCGTTGTTTTATTAAGATTCTTTGAAATTTGGCGATTCCACTTAAAAATGGCCAATTATTAAACACCGATCCAGATTTAGCAATTTAATTTCAGTCATTTTCTCACCGACGGGAAGTGGCTTTCTTGTCTTTTTTACAAATATTTTCACGACTTCTGCTCTGACAAGATTCTTTACCTGGTAACCCAATCACAAGTTTTTACTCATGCTCCTAGATTAACATATCGGTCCCTCACTTTTGCCGTCAAACTAGTTAAATGTAACCGCCACTACTACTTCATTAGTTTCTTTTCTCGCACTTTCCGCTATGTGGAATTTCTTACAAGATAGCTACAATCTCCAAAAATTTAAATGCACGTCAGTTGCCATCTTCTATCTGCTTGATTCCAATCTTTCTGCTATCCTCTCTTCGACATCCACTGTTTTTGATTTTTGTCTTTTTATTTCTCTTTTATATTGTGCACCAATAGACTTACTTGAGTTGAAAGAATTAGAATTAAAAAGATCTCGTTCTCTCTAGAAGTTACGACATTCAAACAACCTTTTGCTCCGCTTGTTATCTTTTCGTCTTACTGTCATTTGTCCCCACCTCATCTTATTTGGAAGATTCTATTTACCAGATTTGTTCCATGAGGTTCTACTTTTGGGCTTTTGTTGGTCGGTAACTTTTCATAGAGATTCTTTCGGCTGTATATAATAATCCTCGAATGAAATGGAAAGCTGGAGTTCATAATGCGAGAAATTCCCTTTTCAAAACTGAAAACTCTCTTTAAAAAACCTATTTCTATAGGGGATAGCACCAAATTAACATATTTCTCGAATCATCTAGATTTATTCAATTGACTTTCTGGACCCCTTACCTCTTTAATTTCGTTCCTAGTAATTCCTATTTATTTTCACTGATTTTCGTGAATGTTTTTACATATTATTTTCGGGTAACTTTATTAATATCTCTGTTTGCTATCTCTTGTCGGCATGATACATTCATTAGAAACTTTCCGTTTTGGGGATATTTATTTGCTATTCGTTATTTTCTTTTTCGTTTTTCGAGTACTTTCGATTTGTCCATTGTCGTTTTAACATGTTGTTTTATTTCTTCTTTAATGTCATCACCTGTCCTAAAGAGACGCGATTCTAGATTTCAGCTTTTTCATTCATTTTATGACCTTTTCCGTATTTTCTTTTCATTTCTATTCATTTTAAAATAATCCCCTGTACAGTTAATTTATCACTCACACACACACATACACAAACATATATATATATATATATATATATATATATATATATATATATATGTGTGTGTGTGTGTGTGTGTGTGTGTGTGTGTGTACTAAAAAGTGGACGAACATACCAGAAAGAGTAGTCGCGATTAAAGATCCCAAAAATTAGGTGCAACTCGGATTTGTTATTAAATAGGGTAGGGTGGGAAAATGAACTCTTCTTCTTCTTCTATCTGGCCTGTCCCTTTAGGACGTAGGCGATCATGGTTTTCCACGTCTCCCTAAGTGGCACTTAGTATGTTTTCTCCTGTTACACCTCGCAACCCCGTTAGTCATCCACCTGGTCAGGCTCTTTAAATATATTATCCGCTGCCTTCCTCTGTCTCTCCTTCCTTCTATCTGACCTGTTAGTATCAGGTTCTCCAAGCCCTCCTTCCTCATTGCATGTCCCAGGAACTTCAGTTGTCTCTTTCTGATGCTCACTATTATTTTCCTTTTCATTACCATTCTTTCAAACACTTCATCGTTGCTCGCATGCTTGGTCCACAATATCCACAGCATCCTTCTGTAGAACCACATTTCCGCTGCTTCGAATTTTGTCCTCATTTTTTATTATATTGTCCAGCATTCACTGCCGTATTGAGCAACTGACATAACATAGCAATCCAGCACTTTTTTCTTTGTTTCTAGTGAAGATGTTTAAAAACCCCAAATCGGCAATGAAGGCAGGACATCACTGAAGAGCTCCTTTAAGCACCAAAAATATATTTATGAACTACAGTGTTGAATTTTGATTATGTTTGGTGCCAATATTGCTGATCTTCAATGTTTTAGAGATAAAAAGATTTTAGGAACTTTTTTGACATAAAGTGCTCGATATAGATCGTAAACAAGATTAATGTAGAGAAGTTTGTCATATAACTGAGGAGAGTTATGCTGACATCGAAGTTTCGTAAAGACACCATTATGATGTCTTCACTCCCCAAGACAGCCCTATTATCGAGGAAATCAAAATGATGCCTCCACGAAACGGCGAAGTCGTGTTACGGGGATGGATTTCTATATAAAAAATATTAATAAAGTCAACAAAAAAGTTAAAATTTGTTGAAAGGGATTCTACTGAGTCCTACTTGTTGATACAAAAAAAGTTTTAATTCATGAAGTAGTTCTAAAATAGAGAAATTAGAAATAGGACATTTGGAAGACTCTAGATCATTCCAGTATATTCGAGAAAAATCTAGATGATTCGAGAAATATGCTAATTAGGTGCTATCCCCTATAGAAATAGGTTTTTTAAAGAGAGTTTTCAGTTGTGAAAAGGGAATTTCTCGCATTATGAACTCCAGCTTTCCATTTCATTCGAGGATTATTATATACAGCCGAAAGAATCTCTATGAAAAGTTACCGACCAACAAAAGCCCAAAAGAGAACCTCATGGAACAAATCTGGTAAATAGAATTTTTAAATATTTTCTTGACCAAACAAAAAATTATTCTACATATACACTAGCAGTATAGCCCGGCGTTGCTCGGGTGTAATGAAAGTTTTAAAACTAATCCATGGTCCTGGAGCTCAGGCTCTTTGGACGTTGGCACGAAAGACTAAAAAAGCAATAGTTGTTTCCAGTTAAAGCGAAACCGTAGACGGAAAGAAAAATGAATGGATCTTAGTCAAATTTTGATTTCCTGGTATCGTTATGAAATAATTTTTTTTCGTCTAAAACTGAATTTTGAAAGCTAAATCAGTCCTCTGAGTAAATGGTATCATGGCTGAGACTAAGAACTACAATTATACCTACTTAGAGCCAAACCTGAAGCAAAACTAAAATAAAAGGGCTGAAAAAATAGAGACATACAGGCAGATAAACAGACACACACACAATATCTTGCCTTATATATATATATATATATATATATATATATATATATATATATATATATATATATATATTATCGATTTTCTGCACTATTGTAAGAACTGCAATCTTGAAACTTCTGAATATCGCTTCTTATGTCTTTGTCTATAAGTGTATCAAATTTGATTAAAATCGGACCACTCCTTCTATAACCCGATTTTTTCGATTATCGATTTTCGATATTTATTGGGGTACCTCGACAGAAAACTTAGATAAGAACACTCGCAGACGCTTATAGTACAACTGTGGTTCAACCGTTTCGGAATCTATAGATAACTGACACACACACACACAGCTACACACACACACACACACACACACACACACACACACACACACACACAGTTCCATTTATAAATAAGTCTAGATATATTTGTGGATTTCCAGTAATAGCACATACATTACTTCGCTAGCTCTAACGTGTTAAAAATAACTGACCCTCACTTTCTCCCCTCATCAGTAGACCTAAATCCATACGTTTTCTCTTTTGATTGCCACAGTTGTATTTTTGTACATATTTTATTTTGCGTTTTTAGTCAATTAAATATTTGTTTGTAATTCAGCTCTATGTTTTGATAAACCGTTTTCTTTTCTTTTGTTACAACTTCCAACACATAACAGTCGAGATAACGTATTTTTTCACTACTGCCTGAGCCAGGTATCGAACTCACAACTCTTTGGATGAAGTCACTAGAACTAATCAACGCCCATATCCACAAGGCCATGTGCGCTTCAATTACCTGTCTACACTAGTCGTGAACAAATAACTTAGAGAGATGAATTAATAGGAGATAACTACATGACATCCGGAAGTGGCATTTCACGCAGAATAGGAATGATATGCTCCAGTGATAGAGATAAAAGGTTTCCTAGCATCTGAAGAAAGCCGCAGCGTACAACGACTGAAACGTCGTAAATACGACAATAAATGATGAGGACAATAATGTGAATAGTGCAAATAAATAAATATTACCTCATGCCAGAAGTATAGTCAGTCAGTCAGTTAAGTGCCATGCGCGATACACGCTTTGGGCGATCATGTCTCGAAAGAGACATGACTGACAGGGCAGAAGATTATCCCGCAGTAGGTTGCCATTGCTTTCTGCGGTAGACTGGTTGCCGACCAAGGCTATAGAACCCAATCCGTCCTGTTATTTAACCCATAACTGGAAGGAAGAGACGGATTAATACCTTTCCCAAGGGTATTTGCGCGTAAGTGAATGCAAGGAATTCAACTGGAATTCGAACTCGGTTCCCCGATTTCTCGTTCCAAGCCGATATCCACTGCGCCACAACGCACATCCAAGTAGTATAGACAACTATTAAAAAATATTTATAGTGCATATTCTGTTGATCTATGAAAGGGCTCCTTAATATGGAATTCACGAATCCATTTCAGGGGTTTGTGAGGATTAGGTAACAATTAACATTGATATTCGCTATACAGTCGACGATTCCCCATTGAATTTTCATAACAGCCCCGATGAACTTTTTTCTCTGGAGCCTCGTCCGCGCCAATGTAAGCGTACTGCTAAATTGGCATCTAGGTCCCACCCTTTTATCGTTTAAATATTTAAATATAAACGTCACTTCAACAGTTTCTTGCACTTCCTGTCTAAAGATTGCTCCCTGTGTCAGCTAAGTGTCATACATGATACAAGTTTGCACGATTATGTCTCGAACGAAACATGGCTGAAAGGGTTAACGATTTTCCCGCAGTAGATTTCCATTACTTTTTCTGGTAGGCTGATTGCCAACCCAGGCTATAAAACCCAATTTCTCCTTCTATTTAACCCATAGCTGGAGGGAGAAGCGACGGATTAATATCTTTCCCAAGGGTGGTTGTGCGTAAGTGAATGAAAGAAATTCAACTGGAATTGGAACTCGACTTTCCAAGCTGATATCCACTGCGCCAAAACTCACATTACATAACAGATTCTTTTTAGATCTTGTTAAGAATCTCGAGATGTACAGGAGGAGTACCATGTTTAAATGAAAGATTTCTGTCCAAATATACAATATATATTTTTGTGAATAATTTTAACCCATTCATGCCAACCAATGCTATAGAATCGAATCTGTCCTGCTATTTAACCCATAGCTGAAGAAAAGAGACTGATTAATACCTTTCTCAAGGGTATTTGCGCGTAAGTGAATGAAACTAATATTTATTTAAATTCGTAAAATCTAGGTACCATAGAGGAAAGTTCAGTTAGTTAAGTGCCATACGTGATACACGTGTGGGCAGAAGATTTTCTCGCAGTAGGTTGCCATTACTTTTTTTGGTAGACTGGCTGCCAACCAAGGTTATATCTGTCCTGTTATTCAACCTGTAGCAACGGATTAATGTCTTTCCCTAGGGTACTTGGGTACTTGTGCGTAAGTGAATGCAACGAATTCGACAGTGATTTGGTCTGAGGAGCGGTTGATAAGAGAGCCTCGAAATATTATTAGGTTGTCCCAAAAGTTCGTAAACACAAAATTGTAATTTTACTTGCAAAAACAACAAAAATTATTGCTCAAAATAAAGACCATTATTTTGCAAGATTTTCTGCCATCGATCTGCAAGCTTTCGGCTCTGGTCAAAGTACCATTCAACCGGCTTCGAATCAAAGAATTTTTGACACGCTTCCTCGACTTCATCAAACGGCGGCCCTTTAGAAAGTGTTGCATTGAGCGGAAAAGGCCGTAATCTGATGGAGCAGAGTCAGGACTGTAGGCTGGATGTGGCAGAACCTCAACGCCGTCCAGCTTTTCAAACTTGTCTTTGGTCTTCCTGTCGGTGTGTGGCTTGGCATTGTCCTGCTGCATCAAAGCGCGCTTTCGGTTGATCAGAGCCGGGTACGTTTGCTTCAACTTTTCATAGGCCCGTTCAAGTTGCTGACAGTAAAGTTCGGCACTGATGGCACGAACATTTGGAACCAACTCAAAATGCACGATTCCTCCAAAGTTCCACCAAACGCCCAACATGACTTTCTTGCCGAATCGATCATTTTGGAACCGACGGTGTCTCTTGCCCTTGTCTCGATTTTGCTGGACCGGATAGACCCATTTCGCAAGTGTTTACGAACTTCTGGGACAACCTAATATATTACCAATGGATTTATAAAAAAAATCCAACTTATGTTCTTTAATTATAATACTCTTAAAGTTATCTTTGGATCTGGATTTTTACAATTGTAACCAATATGCAACAAAGGGTTAAAGCGTGGCTGGCGGGAAAGTGAGGTGCATACTGTGTGCATGAGGGTGCAGTTTAGGAAAATGCGGTAAAAAAACAATCAGACATGTGAGTATCTTATTGTCTGTCTATGTGTGAAGGAATAATTCTTGTCGGGGTTTGTGACTCAAAAAAAGTTTAGAATCTCTGCAATTTGATTGCTTGATTATGTTTAACAGGATATCAACCTCTAGTTATTATTTAATGCCAATATCCAAATATTTTGTACATATATTTATATTTTCAGACTAAAGGTATGTTATTTTAAATATATAGTTTGCAGATCTGTTATGTCGCCAAGTATAAATGAATAACTCAACAACAGAATCAGAATATAAGTTGTATTCCGCGGAAAGACGGTTAGTATGTACAGAAGTGATTAGTAATATTTACAATAGAAAGATACAAGAGTCCAATCCGTCGTAAGACGTGTGTATAAGTGATTACTTCCGGTACTTGCTATTTAACCCATAGCTGGGGGAAAGAGATGAATTCATACTTTTCCCAAAAGTATTTGCGCGTAAGTGAATGCAACGAAATCAACTGGAATTCGAACCGATTTCCAGCCGATACCCATTACACTGCAACGCACTTGCCAAATTTACAGTGCCAACTGCCAAGCGTCTCCTAACCAATTAAACGTGTGTCATTATTCTCTACACGACCGCCATCTTTTGCGACTCCATAAGAGCGTATGATAATTCTTATTTTTCACGGTTTATCACACCTCGCTTGTCTTCTCATACACTGGTGAGGATTAACTAACGTTGATTTGAGTTTTGTTTTACGGCATATCAACCTCTGTGGATTGTTTAATGTCACAAAGGTAGGGTTTTAAGATCTTTTTTTTAATATTCAGTTATAGTGAAAATGTTGATTTAGTCAGATTTTGATTAAAAATTTTATTTTTTTTATTTATTTTAGAAAACTGAACATGTCTTCTAGTTTTGTATTCAAAAATGTATTGCTGGTCATAATTTTCTTCCTTCAGAAATGTATTATGGCAATAATTCCTTTTTTGTTCTTTTTTCCGTAAAAATCTGCTATCGTAATTTTTTTTCTTTAAAAAATGTTTTGTTTGTAATATTTTTCCTTCAAAAATGTATATTTTTCTATAAAAGTCTATTTTTATACTTTCATAGTGTTTTAACCCAACTTTGGGGATATACTGAAATATATCAAAATGAAGGAAAGAAGAAGAAAACAAAGAAAGAAAATAAAAGGAAAGAAAGAAAGAAAGAAAGAAAGAAAAAAGAGTGTCGGGAGCCCGTGTGGATTAGAGAAGATGTTGGGCGTTTGCAAATATCTACAATTCCCACACGGGCTTCTGCTGTTGCAGGCTGGAAATTTACGGATTTTTTTAAATGCCCACCCCCACCTAGCTTTTTGACTTGTAAACACTTGTCAATGACCCGCGGGTTATCTCTACTCGAAGATGGAGGTCAGTTGCCTATACAAATAAATGCACTCATCCAGAGAGTGACAGGGAGAAAAGTGGGATCGGATGCGGGAAAAAAAATGGCCTGAAGTGGGATTAACGAAAATACATAAACACATTCAGGAATTAACGATTTTTATCAGTATATACGTCACACGCATATACGCATGCGCAGATCGCACACACTAAAATATATATATATATATATATATATATATATATATATATATATATATATATATAATTGTTTAGTTTTTGGTCATAATAAAATTAGACATTAGTATTAAAAAGTGTTCAATATAATTATATTGTAGAAGTTTGGAATATTTACCATTTGTTATTACGCCACCTGGGTTTCTACCATGAGTGGTGTCTTCAGGCGATTTGCAATAACTAATTTTACCGTTTACCGTTTATATATATATATATATATATATATATATATATATATATATATATTTGTGTCTGTGTGTGTGTGGGTAATCATTTGACCCATAACAATACGGGAATTCTACTAGTACCCAGAGGGTTTCAGATAGTGAAAGTGAATGATGATGATGATGATGATGATGATGATGATGATATTCGAGGGCGTAACTGTTCTGATGATTTGGATGTTTTTTTCATTTTTCTTGGGAAGAAAATTTGGATGTTTTTTTCATTTTTCTTGGATGTTTTTTTCATTTTTCTTGGATGTTTTTTGCATTTTTCTTGGGAAGCAAGGCAATAAAGCCACTATGACACAAGAGGTTACTGAGTGTGAAAGAATAAAAAAAAAGTGAAACATTATTAAGGAGTGAGAGCAATAGAAAAGTAATCTAGAGGACAAACAATAACGATTGACATAATGTTTAAACTATTGAAGGTAACAGTTGTCTGGAAAACAAGGAGCCAGAAGAGAGTTCCACTAACAGAAAGTGCGAAAGAAGAAACTATTAACAGAGAACTTACGGTTAAATTTAGTTATTACAACTGTAATAAGATGAGAGCAATCTAATCAGTCAGTTAAATGTTATACGTGATATAGGCTTTGGGCGATCATGTCCCGAAAGAGACGTGAGTGACTGGGCAGAAGATTTCCCCGCAGTAGGTTATCATTACTTTCTGCTGTAGACGGGCTGCCAACCAATGCTATAGAATCGAATCTGTCCTGCTATTTAACCCATAGCTGAAGAAAAGAGACTGATTAATACCTTTCTCAAGGGTATTTGCGCGTAAGTGAATGAAACTAATATTTATTTAAATTCGTAAAATCTAGGTACCATAGAGGAAAGTTCAGTTAGTTAAGTGCCATACGTGATACACGTGTGGGCAGAAGATTTTCTCGCAGTAGGTTGCCATTACTTTTTTTGGTAGACTGGCTGCCAACTAAGGTTATATCTGCCCTGTTATTCAACCTGTAGCAACGGATTAATGCCTTTCCCTAGGGTACTTGGGTAATTGTGCGTAAGTGAATGCAACGAATTCGACTGTGATTCGGACTCAATTTTCCAATTTCTTGTCTGGCTTACGGCCATATCACGTTGAATACACCGGTTCTCGCTCGATCACCGGAGTTAAGCAACGTTGAGCCTGATCAGTACTTAGATGGGTGACCGCTTGGGAATACCAGGTGTTGTAAGCGTTTAGTGACGAATGTGCGTTGTGGTGCAGTGGATATCGGCTCGGAAAGAGAAATCGGTGAGCCGAGTTCGAATTCCAGTTGAATGCCCTGCATTCACTTAAGCACTAGTACCCTTGGGAAACGTATTAATCCATCCCTTCCCTCCAGTTATGGGTTAAATAACAGGGTAGAACTTGGAGACCCTGCCCTTAAAAACAAATCCCAATGAATCTTGATACTTGAAAAGAAAAAGTATTACTAGACACAAAACTTATATAAAAAAAACAACAATAAATTGTTGAAAGAAAAAGGTATTGCCAGTTGGCAATAAATGACCCGCCGGGGTTTATATGCCATAAAAACAAAACAACCAACCAACCAACCAATTTCTTGTTCCGAGGTCATATGTACTGCACCACAACACGCATAGAACAATTACCATCAAAATATTTATAGAAATATCGTAGAGAAGCTTTATTCGGACAGTTGCAATGTGCTTGAAGCCCAGATACCAGTTCAGGAGTGATAACATTGCAGATTTTTATTTGTATTTTATGTTTTTCTGTTTATTTAGGCAGTAAATGTTATTTTACAGATCGACTTTTCCAAAATACAAATAATCCTTCTCAGTCAAGGAGGAAATGTCATTAGAAATTGTATAATGTCTAATTCAATGAAAACTCTAAAAATATGGTCCAAGCTTTCGACTTTCTTAAGTCATCATGGAAGGAAGAGACAATCATTAGTAAATAAATAATGTTGACATAAATAAAGAATGTTGACGCAGGTTCGAATGCTCCCTGAAGGCACATTTTTTCCTAACAAGATTTATCAATTATTCAAACCAGTGTATCTAATTAAATATACTGTTTAATTATATAAAGAAAGAAAACCAAAACAGAGCATCTATTCAAATACGAGTATCCTTTAAAAATAATGTATAAACAAAAATATTAAATTTGATCCATTTCGTTACGGATTCAGTAAAAAAAAACTTCAACCATCCGACCGTGCATAGAATACTGTTCTCATATCTGGTCGTGCGCCCCTGCTGTTCATCTCAGGGTTCTCGACAGGCTCCAAAGGAGAATCTGTAATGTGATTGGTTCCGACCTGGCAGCTCAACTCCAGACATTTTCTCACTGGTGAGTTGTGGCTTCCCTCTGCCCTAATTTTCATGGCTTCTGCACCGAGAAACTTATTTCACAGGTGACCCCTCCACAAAAATCTACTCAAGGAACCAGACTGGCCCGGTTCACACTGCACCTACGTCTATTGAACAGGTGAAGAGGCTCATCCCTTGTTTCCTGTTTAGGATGCGGTTTCCGGTTTTCTCTTTTCCAATCTTTTCACTCTTTTCTTTTTGTATTTTTTTCAATTGGAGTAGATAAACTAAACTATCGCCCGGTTCCCACTCCACCCACGTCTGTTGAACAGGTGAAGAGGCTCATCCCTTGTTTCCTGGTTAGGATGTGATTTCCGGCTTTCTCTTTTCCAATCTTTTTACTCTTACGTAGCCCCCTGCGCATCAGTGGCGTTATCGCCTTGCTTGGAGTGTTATGATTAAAAAAAAAAAATATCCGACGCTTTTATAGTTAAATCTACCAAATGCAGCCGACAGTTCTACTCAACCAGCTTGTTTTCTCGCACTTCGCATCTGTGGAACTCCCTTCCGTATACTTGCTTTCCTGACGGTTACACCCTCCAGGAATTTAAATGCAATGTCAATCCCCATCTCTTATCCATTTGCCTCCAGTTCTTTCTACATCACCTTGTATATCTTGTTCTTTTCCTTTCTCTCTACCTTCGCAACTGTCTTCACACCTGTGTTCATATCCTTCTCTTGCCCTTTCTCTGACACCCACTGTAACTGGTCCGTCTTTCTCTTCACTCTCCTCTTATCTAAACTTTTACTCTTATGTAGCCCCCTGGACATCAGTAGCGGTACCGCCTTGCTTGGGGTGAAACGATAAAAATAAATAAATAAACCGCATCTGTTTAAGTTAGGATACAAAAACAGATCAGATATGAATATTTCGAAAAATCGGCAGAATGTGTGTTTAAAAGTAAAATTCAGGCTTCGTTAGTCCTACGTAATTTTACGTGGTCTAGCGGTTAAGAAACATCAGCTCTAATGACGGGTTTTCCTAGTGGACGCAGGTTCGTATCTTGCCAGAAGCGTTATGAGTATTGTGTCAAGGATCATAATCCTGCTTACTATTTAATTTTACTAGAATTTAATATTGTTTATGAAAATCTTTAATGCTACTATGATCCTTATTTTGCGTATTAAACCGAATGCATAGTCATCAGTAAAAAAAGTAGCCCCAAATGCCAAATACAGGTTGGGGATACTAGAATCAAGTAGGTACAAAGATTTAAATACCTGGCAAGTGTTATAACTGAAGACAGAATCTGTGACACAGAGATTCGTATGCGAAATAGCATGGCGAAGGAAGCATCCCAGAAGTTGAGTAAAGTGTTAAGAAACAGGACAATTTCACTAAAAACAAAGAAGAGAATACTGGATTGCTGTGTGATGTCTCGTCTTCATTATATCAGTGAATGCTGGACAATATCATCAAAGATGAAGGAAAAATTGAAGCAACTGAAATGTGGTTCTAGAGAAGGATGCTGCGAATATCATGGATTGAGCATGTGAGCAATGATGAGGTTTTAGAAATGATGGAAACAAAATGGAAATTAATAATGAGCCTCAGGAAGAGACAGCTGAGGTTCCTGGGACATGCAATGAGGAAGGAGGGCTTGGAGAACCTGATACTAACAGGCCAGATAGAGGGGAAAAGAGACAGAAGAAAGCAGCAGATAACATATTTGAAGGACTTAATCAGGTGTATGATGGAACGAGGGTTGCACGGTGTAACAGGAGAAGACATGCTAAGAGCCACCAGAGATAGGAAGACGTGGAAATCCATGATCGCCTACGTCCTGAAGGGACAGCGCACATAGAAGAAGAAGAATGTACTATCTGATTGCGGTATGGTGTGAAAGTTGGCAGATGAGTCTCCGTGAGAGTGTGGCTGTGGTGTATCCTATTTAAGATGATTTGCGTTTTTATATTCTCCACGTTGGGGCTATTCATATTGTTGTATCGTAGAATTAAATGATACACAGAGAAATATAGATAAACTACTTTATTACCAGAGTGGTACAATCAAGATGTATATACAATATTTACAGTCCCTCGAAGTAGTAGGTGTTACTTTCCGAAGTCCGTGACAATGACAACTCCTGTGTTAAGCGCACATTGTCTTTTATACATCCGGGCGACCGGATGTCACATGGTACGAACCACAGCACAACACATATATAAACAGATTAATATTAAAAAGGAGATAAATATATCCATTCTGCACAGAAAACAATACCGTTAATGAAACTATTTCTCTTGTCAATACCTTGAAGTGATTTTATGCTTGTAAACAACTTTTACGTAATGCATCGTTCTTAACAAAATAATAGAAGACAGTTGTGTCAGCCTCGTTAATACATTGAATAAAAGTTTGTCTTTCTTACTGATTTACGCTGCGCGTGGCCGAAATCTAGCCAGTCGCGAAGAGGGTGCAGGGTGTGAGCAACAATGGACAACATGTGATCAGGTGCCTCCAAGCGACACAATTTTGGTCATTCTTTCTTTTCGAACCCTTTTCCTCTATACCCAAGGATAGATAATTCAGTGAACTCGAAATGTCAAACTCCTGAACAGCGAGCGAGGGATACAGATAAAATAGCTGTTACTTTTCGCTTCAAACTACAATGAAACAAGACTTTGATGTATTTTGCAAATAAAAGCTCCCATTTTACGAACACTTTTCCACTCGTGAAGGCCTGTCGGCTACAAGGATTCCTAAATGTGAGTGCTTGTAAAATCTTCACATTTCAATGGTTTCAATTTTGTCCGGGTATTTGAGAAGAGTTGATTAGTATGAAGACTTGGAATCTAAAAAACTGATTTGGGTGTAGGAGGAGTAGGAAGACGAGGATGGGAGGAGGGGCCTGAGTTAAAGAATAAGGAGGGGCAAAAGGAGGAGAAAGTGAAAAAGTGGAAGAATGAAGAGGAGGAGATAAAAAACAAAGCAATAGTAAAAAGGTAAAAAAAGAGAGAGATAGAGCGAGAAAGAGAGAGAGAGACGAGGTTTAGACAAAAAAGGAGAGATCAAAAAATAAAGAGAGGGTGGGGTAAAAATAAAGAAGTAGTAAGAAGAAAAAAAGAAAAACAGGTAAAAAGGTTTGGAAAACAAGGAGACAAAAGGTTTAGACAAATGTAAACGATATTAAGAGGGAGGGAGAGGGGGAGGGGGTATAATGAAGAAGAGGGGAGGTAAGACAAAAAAGAAAAAGAAGAAGAAGAAGGGGTGCAAAAACAAGGAGAGGAGGTCCAAAAAAAGGAAAAGAAATAAAAAAGAAGCAGAAGAAGAAGAAGAAGAAGAAGAAGAAGAAGAAGAAGAAGAAGAAGAAGAATGGTGGGAAAACAAGGAGGGGAGGTTCGGAAAAAGGAGAATAAATAAAAAAGAATAGAGAAGAAGAAGAAGAAGAAGAAGAAGAAGAAGAAGAAGAAGAAGAAGAAGAAGAAGAAGAAGAAGTGGTGGGAAAACAAGGAGGGGAGGTTCGGAAAAAGGAGAATAAATAAAAAAGAATAGAGAAGAAGAAGAAGAAGAAGAAGAAGAAGAAGAAGAAGAAGAAGAAGAAGAAGAAATGGTGGGAAAACAAGGAGGGGAGGTTCGGAAAAAGGAGAATAAATAAAATAGAATAGAGAAGAAGAAGAAGAAGAAGAAGAAGAAGAAGAAGAAGAAGAAGAAGAAATGGTGGGAAAACAAGGAGGGGAGGTTCGGAAAAAGGAGAATAAATAAAATAGAATAGAGAAGAAGAAGAAGAAGAAGAAGAAGAAGAAGAAGAAGAAGAAGAAGAAATGGTGGGAAAACAAGGAGGGGAGGTTCGGAAAAAGGAGAATAAATAAAGAAGAAGAAGAAGAAGAAGAAGAAGAAGAAGAAGAAGAAGAAGAAGAAGAAGAAGAAGAAGGTAAAAAAGGGTGGAAAACCAAGGAGGTAGACGGGTTAGATAAATGTGAAGAAATCAAGCAAAAGAAGGAGATAAGCTGAAAAAGAAGACGTTTGTAAAATGACTGGCAGCGTTTTTTAAAGAAATAAACCGTCTTGGGTCGTTGCTTTCAGCGCTCTGCTTGTGGATACAATAGGGAAAATTTGATCATTTTACTGTTATTGAAACATTTTGTTTCTCATTGTTATTTTCAGTTCTTGCTCATACTTCCGCCTTGAATACATAGACGTGTATACAAGCAAAATCACGTCGATATGGAGTGACTTTAGTACAACGGCCCATTAATACGAAGCAAGGGTGCAGGACAAACGCCTGTAACTACACAGTTTGATGGATAAATTGTTGTCTAAATCATACAAAACTGAAAATAACACTAAGATCTCATTTTAAAAGGTCAGTCAGTTAAATGCCATACGTGATACACGCTTTGGTTGATCATGTCTCTTTCGAGACATGACTGACTGGGCAGAAGATTATCCCGCAGTAGATACTTTCTGCGGTAGACTGGTTGCCAGCCAAGGCTATAGAACCCAATCTGTCCTATTATTTAACACATAACTGGAGGGAAGAGACGGATTAATACCTTTTCAAGGGTATTTGCGAGTGAGTGAATGCAACGAATTCAACTGGAATTCGAACTTGGCTACCCGATTTCTCGTTCCGAGCCGATAATCACTGCACCTTGAATGGGTCTTTGGAGCGTGAGCTTTGTTAGTTTCGTAGTAGATCTGCTACTAGGGTGAGTCATAGTCTTTAACTGAGCTCATGAAATAAGTTTAGTTAAAAAAATAATAAAAAAAGGTTTTTCATGTTATAATAATAATAATAATAATAATTAGAAGAAGAAGAAGAAGAAGAAGAAGAAGAAGAAGAAGGGCAAAAAGAAGGAGGAGGAGAAGAGGGACGAGTAGGAGAAGTAAGAAGAGAATAATAATAATAATAATAATAAGAAGAAGAAGAAGAAGAAGAAGAAGAAGGAGAACGAGAAGAAGAAGAAAAAGGGCAAAAAGAAGGAGTAGGAGAAGAGGAACGAGTAGAAGTCAGAAGAGAATAATAATAATAATAATAATAAGAAGAAGAAGAAGAAGAAGGGCAAAAAGAAGGAGGAGGAGAAGAGGAACGAGTAGAAGAAGTAAGAAGAGAATAATAATAATAATAAGAAGAAGAAGAAGAAGAAGAAGAAGAAGAAGAAGAATGGCCACACATATCCGAAGATATATTAAGATATTATTATTATTATTATTATTATTATTATTATTATTATTGAGTGAGAAATCAATACGCCAGTATAGTGATACTGGTGTACGCGCGTAAGTGTATATATGGTAAATTTATTGCAACCAAATATGCATCCTTCCTCGAGTCTATAATTTCTTTTTATATATAATCATATCACCTCCAAGCAAGGCATTATACTGCCACTGTCGAGCAGGGGGTTACATAGGAGGAAAGTTATGAGAAAGAGTGACAGGTTATAGAGGGTGTCAGGAAGTGGGTAAGAGAAGGATGAGAATACTGGGGAGAATAGAGTTGACGAAGAAAGGAGCATGAGAGAAAGAGAGAGTTGTGGAGTAGTTTTCGCACTGAAAGTTATAATAGTGCTATGTCGGTTGCTAATCGACTTAACGCACCCAAAATGTTAGGAACTTGGTAATCTTTCACTGTAAGCTGACTCCTTAGTATTTGGCTAACTGCCGACTAATATCAAGTGCCTAGTAATTCTACTGAACTACAACAGAACTCTAAATATCTCTCTAGAACTTCTAAGAAGTCCTATGAACTTCCCAAGAATGTTTCACGAACTTCTCGAATTAACTTCCTGTTAACTCTTATTATTATAGGAGGGAGAGTCCATTATCTGAAGAATAGGTGTGTTTCACCACAACATAGAGGATGCAGGTTAGTGAGATAGGAGATGACTATTGACTTTACATTTAAATTCTTGGAGATTGTAGCTGTCGGGAAAGCGAGTAAACGGAAGAGAATTCCACTGGCGGGAAGTGCGAGAGAAGTTTATGGAGTAGAATTAGCGTTTACAATTTATTGGTTTCACATTAAAAGGGTGGGACCTAGTTACTAATCTTGTAGCTCAAGTAAATTCATGTATGGCGAGTACCTGTGAACTAAGTTCATCAGAGCAGAAGCCGTGAAAGTATTTGTAATAGAGACACAGGGAAGCCATACTGCGCCGGCGAATTTCAACTTTTGCGATATTTTCTGAATGTGCCTAGATTCTTGAGTGAACTCCTCGTATTTCTTTATCAGTTATACTTTTGAGACCAGCATATCTATTATCTCATAAACGTTATTATTATTATTATTGAGTGAGAGGACAACACGTCTATAAAATGATGTTGGGGTAGAATATTATGGAGCCATTCCATCACGACACCCAGTTTGATAAGAATATATCAGTCACATGCATCGCAGTCAAATGATATGATGACAGGTTTCGATAAAAGCAGTGCATATCCTTGTAGGTGGGGTCGAGTCAGAAATACCTACAGATCAGGTAACCCAATCTCTTCAGATGTTCCGTCATTCAGGGTGTTCCCACGTATGTAGATGTGACTTCCAAGTCGCCTTGGTTATCTCTCCACCAAAATTAAAATAAAAACAATTCTTTTTTTTTAATCATTTCATCCCAAACAATGTAGTACCTCCACCGGTGCGCAGGGGGTACAATGAGAGAAAAGGAAATAAAAAGAAACAGGGAAGAAGTTACCGGGGATGTCGAAGAAAGGATAGGAGAAAGTTGGGAATAAAGACAATAGAAAATGGAAATTTATGTTGCACTTAAATCTTTGGAGATTGAAGCAATCGGGAAAGCAAGCATATGGAAGTAATTTCCACAAACGGGAAGTGCGAGAAAAGTAACTGTTAAAGTAGAAGAGTAAAAACACATTTGACTATTTTGATGCTGAAAAGGTGGGACCTAGTTGTCAGTAGTAGCACGGGAAAATTCATGTGATCGGAGCATCAGGGAAAGAAACATGTTAGAGCAGAAGCCGTGATAATATTTGTCGGGCTGCTATATCGGGATCGATTCCATTGCAGATCCTCCATAGAATTTTGTTAAGCACCCCAAGATGAATAACGGGAGCCACCGACAAGACATGGCAACTGTATTCAATGCACGTTTTCATGGTAGATTTATAAATGTGCAAGATAGATTCTGATGAAGAAAGCCTCCTGGACCGACGCAGTAAACCGATCTTCTTAGCAGTAGATGTAGCTAGATTCAATACAGACGTTTCACTTGAGGTCGATTGAGAGAGTGAGGCCGAGGACACGTAGTATTTTGCTTTCTTAAATACTATTGCGGTCCATAAAAACGGAGGATTGAAAAGTTTCTCTTTGTTAGTTAAGGGAGAGCAGCTTCGTTTTGGAAGCATTAAAATTTTCGAGTCATTTTCTACCCCAATCCATCAGAGATTGAGGTCTTTTCCGGGAACAGCAGGAAGGTTTACATTGTCAGCTTTGACAGATTTCTTATCGAGACGGGAGCAATGTGATACCTAGCCATGATATACCCTAATTACACGAGCTCGTGAACCGCAGAGTGCATTCGCCAGGGCAAGAGCAAGGGTCTCGCTGGCCCATTACGAATGTATGATGCGACCCACCGAATCTATGATACAAAGTCCCACCCCCAATCTACCAAATCTCAATTTTCATAAAGTCGTAGCCATATAAAATAAGAACCAAATTTTATTCTGACCTAAAATAATTTATCATGCGCAATATAAGTGAAAAATTCGACTAAAAAAATGAAAATAAATGTATCCAAATACAAATTAGAGTCAGTTAAGTGCCATACGCGATACACGCTTTGGGCGATCATGTCTCGAAAGAGACATGAATGACTGGACAGAAGATTATTCCGCAGTAGATTGTTATTACTTTCTGTGGTAGACTGGTTGCCAGCCAAGGCTATAGCACCCAATCTCTCCTATTATTTAACCCATAACTGAAGGGAAGAGACTGATTACTACCTTTCCCAAGGGTATTTGTGCGTAAGTGAATGCAAGAAATTCATTCATGTCATAAGAGATCGTTTCATCTTAAATAAATCAAGTATTGCGACAATTATCCAGGAATGCATTTGTCTAGGGGCGCAAATGTCTTGGTACACAATTTTCAGGGATGCATATATCTTCTACGCAACTGTCCGTCCACCGAATCTATGGTACGAAGCCCCCCACCCACTCTTAATATTCAAAAGATCGTACTCAATATAAATTTTTTATTCAAATTGTATAAAATAATGGATTATACGGAATGTAGGTGAACAATTCAAGTAGAAAAATTGAAAACAAATACAATCTATATAGATACAAATTAGAAATTAGTCGTAAGACATTATTTCATCTTAAATAAATCAATTTTTTTACTCAATCTTGGTTTTTTTTTTAATCAATAATTTCAACTGTTGTGGATCCCTTGAATGGGAACCGCACAAAATAAAGGAACAACAACCAGAATTTGAAGTAGAAAAATAAGTATATTAACGTAAAGAATACAAACTTAAATGCAGGTTAGTAATCTAAGAATACAGTTAGTACTAAGTATATATATATATATATTTTTTTTAATTTAATCATCTCACCCCAAGCAAGGCATTCCACTGCCACTATTGCGCATGGGGCTACATAGGGGAAGGTAAAGAGAAGGAGTGGATAGACATAGGGAATGTCAGGAGAAAGGTGACAGATGAGTAAGGATAGCGAGGATGAGGGTCGGGCAGATGGGAAGAGTGCTTGATAGAATGGGAGCAGGTTAGTGTGTTAGGAGGTGTGTATTGACCTTACATTTAAACTCCTGGAGATTGTAGCCGTCGGGGAAGCAATCGTTTGGAAGAGAATTCCACAGTCGGGAAGTGCGAGGAAAGAAACTGTTGGAGTAGAAGTTGCGGCTGCATTTTATCGGTTTCACTGTAAAAGGGTGGGATCTAGTTGCTAATCTAGTATCTCGTGCAAATTCGTATTTAGGGGGCACCAGTGATCTAAGTTCATCGGAGCAGAAGCCGTGGAAGTATTTATAGAAGAGACACAGGGAAGTCACGTCTCGCCGGTGGGAGAGAGATTGCAGGCGGTCTGCCAAGTCGGTATCTATCACATTACAGACCCAAATAAATATAAATCCCTGAAGTAAAACTGTAGTAGGTTTAGTATGTCCACGTCGGAAGCTGACGGGTTCTGCATGATAATATTCCTTCTGAGTGAAGCTCAGAGCTACTATGAACTACTAACGCTGTATTATCCGTGAAACGTTGGTATCTTTCGGTATGTTCCGGTATATCTCGGTATGTGGCGTATCTGATGTATCTCACTATAGCAGGAGTATATGCATACTTTAGACGAGTTTATGTTCCTGAAAAAGAGGAGACCCCACAACATTAACAAATTCAACATTATAGATAAAAAAAAATAGGGAATTTTATATATTGTTTTTTAGAAATTTAGCAGGAGCGAAAAAAATTGACAGGTTTGGATAAAAAAAAATCCAGTTAACGTCAAAACCTCCAAAAACAGTTTCATCCTTGAAGTTAGTTGTTCTTAGTTAAAATAGATAGGAATAAATATAGGATAAAGAAAAACTATATTTTCCTTATATATATATATATTGAGAGAAAAAAATAACATATATGTATACGCTTATACAGGATTTATTACGACAATGTAATTTTATTTACATTGTCTCTTTTAGACCGTGATATACAATTAATACAATTAATTTATAACTATATATAGACCCATATTCAGGCTTGATCCCGCCACCATACTTTCAAATAAAACTTCGAAAGTTATATACGTCATATTGTCATTTCGGCGAGAAAAAACCTCGCACTTTCAGCAACAAATTCTTCATTATTGAAATAGAGAACAAAATTTATATATATATATATATATATATATATATATATATATATATATAGTTAAAATGTTGTTAGAGTAAAATATTAGGAATGCCGACAATTTTTTTCAATTTTACAGATGGAAACTTTTCATAAAAAATAGATTTGATTGAAATAATATTTAAGCATAAACATTTTATTATTTCAGTTTTGAATTTGATGAAGCCTTGAATAGCAAAATGCCTATAGAAATCAATTATCAATCATGTATGAACTCGACCCAAAATCATTTTACTCGACCGACTCCATTTTCTTAATAGTCGCCTTACGTATACATAGCCTGAATCGCTGATGAAAAACAAAAGCTTAAATTTTAATTAAAATTTCGAACGTGTTTGAAAGGATTTAAAATTTTATTAAATAATAACAACAAAATTTGATAATTAATTTAATAATAGTATAAATATTTTGATGTTAAAACATTGTTTTTATTAATTTTGAGTCCTTTTAACATTATACTGTGTTTTTTTTTTGTTTTTTTGGGTTTTTTTGACAATTGAATGGTGGTACCTAAATTCGTAGGTTCTTTGTTTGACTACAACCTCTACCTCATAGATGATAAAAAAATAACAAACCTGATTTTCACAACGATTTTCTATAAAAAAAATTACTAGTATAATTTGTTTTTCGGTTTGTGGTTGAAAGAAATATGCGTATATTTTCTTTCTTTCAAATGTTTGTTTTTACTTTTCGTAAGGTTTCTAGAAATCTGTTAACGTTTTTAATCTGGATGACAGAGACATTTTGGCTTCACTCGGAAAGCGTTAATTAAACAAATGTTTACACTGACCGGGATGATAAAAGCCAAGAGTTGAATAATGCCATTGTAGGTCATTCTAAGTAACTTCTGAATCTTCAATGGCATACTTTTGGATTGTAAAAGTAATCAGATTTCCTTTTTCTATATTTGAGAGATTTTTCATCAACCGCGGGGGAGTAAAGCAATAAACTTTAATCGCCCAAATAAGTTTTTAATCGACTGAGTCGATCGGGCGAGTGAAATCTCAAAGGCTGTCTATATATGAGTTAGGTATCGAATCCGACAAGATTAATATAATAAGTAAAAAACAGGTAGGTAAAAAGTGTCTTAAATCTAACATATAACAACCTTCTTCAGAGATGTTTTAAAGTCAAACGAATTTTTTTTAATTTATTAAAATTAAATTATCCACAGAACCAGTATTCTGATTGAGGTTTGATTTCATTGGTTAGATACGTGTCACATGTAATAAACGTGTTCCTTTGCCTATTCTATTCATATCTATCTATCTATCTATCTATCTATCTATCTATCTATCTATCTATATATGTGTGTGTGTGTGTGTTTCTTTACTTATTCTATTCATGTATATATATATATATACATATATTTATATATATATGCTTATTCTATTCATATATATATATATATATATATATATATATACATATGTTTGTTTAATTATTATATTCATATATATATATATATATATATATATATATATGAGTAAAATTTTTTCATTTAGTTGATTGATGTAACCTTCAGCCTCCCGACTATATATATATATATATATATATATATATATATATAGTCGGGAGGCTGAAGGTTACATCAATCAACTAAATGAAAAAATTTTACTCATATATATATATATATATATATATATATATATATATGCAGATTAATGAAACATAACGTATCATTATTTTTTATGCAAGGAAAGATTAATATAATGAAGGCATTACTAATAAAAAAGAGAAATCCTACATTTAATAGCATTAGTTATGAACAAGGTAACAATGTTGTGACCGTGTTCGGAACTTAACGTACACATGACTATATACATAAATGTTACACATATTTATTTGCAAGTAAAACAATATTCATTCTTGATAATGGCTAAAACCTTTAGACAATTCTTATATAATTTGAGTTCTGAAATGAAACAAAAACCATAAAAACACATGAAATATTTAAAGAGAAATTGTTGCCCAAATACACAATATATACATATTTATATAAGATAGATAGATAGATAGATAGATAGATAGATAGATAGATAGATAGATAGATTGTTTAATACTAAGTTTTTGGTCATAATAAGATTAGACCAGTACACATTTGTATTAAAAAGTGTTCGATACAATTATATTGTAGAACTTTTGAATATTTTCCATTTTTGAACGTGTTATTTTGCTACCCAGGTTTCTACCATGAATGGGGTCTTCAGGGGATTTTAAAAACTTATTAAAAATGTTATTAAAAATCGCCTGAAGACACCACTCATGGTAGAAAGCTGGGTAGCGAAATAACTCGTTTTAAAATGGAATATATATATATATATATATATATATATATATATATATATATATATATATATTATTCAGATACTTTAATCCAAGTGGGAAAAGCAGGAAGGTAAATTAAAAAAAACCAATCCTAATTAATATTAAAACTTTATTTTAATATTAAAATATGATACAGGAAGAGAGCTCCATGTAATAAAATATTACGGAGCAAATATAAATTAAATAGGATTAATTCAAGGATGTTGAATGACCATTTCGATATGAAATCCCCACAGGGGATAACACATCACCTCAGCAATAAAAAAATCCTTGAAACTGGAGAAACTTTTCTCCAGTTTCAGAAAGGATGGCTATCTAAAAAATGAACCTTAATACTCACATTAACGTATTATTGATAAAGTGTATCAGTTAGTTTGAATTTTGGCGATAAATTAGAAAAATTCGGTACTTCTATTTTAAAATTTTTAACTCAAAAAGACTTTCTTTCTTATAAATATAGTTTATTTCAGGTGGTTGATATCAATTGCTAGGCCTACCTGAAAACTGATGAGTTTCTACGACCTTTATTAACTAAATGATGCGATTAGCCAAGATTGTAAATTGATCTTTTCTCCAAAAATGAGTCCAGCAAAAACGGTAGTTAATCATGAAAATATAAGGTCATTTTTGGCACTAAAAATTGTGTTGACCATTGATATTTTCATAAAAAATGAACTGGACAGAACTTTGAACAAATCATTTAACAAATACTTGTCTATATTTCTGTGATGAAGTACTTTCATTGTTCAGATTGTTGTCCTTATCTAGGATAAAAACGTCGTGAATACGACAGTAATGTCTTATTAACGACGTTTTTCGCCGTTTGTACGCTTCGGCCTTCTTCAGGATATGTCTATATTTATGAGATGAGATATTGCAACTATTTATTATAGAACTAGTTGTTTCATGCGTGTCTACCCTGTTTATATTTTCCATTATTTCGAACTGTTGTTAACATCTTGGTTGACACGACGTTTTGAGTAATTACCTTCTAAGGTGTCCTTTGTTAATATCTGTCAATTACTGTGCTATTTGTCCTTGTCATTTCCGTTCGTATTAAACCACTGTTTCGTTACCTGGTCCAGATCGTCCTGTGTTTGGCAATATATCCGGTTTTAAGGCCTCTGATAGGGAGACTAGAGGATTTCAGGAGCTTGGAACTACCTCTTAATTCCTTTTGTTTCCAGATACACTCGGGGTCGTAGCACTTGTTAGGTTCACAGCAAGTTTTTTTTATAATCATATCGCCCCAAGCAAGGCAGTCTGTTGCTACTAGTGTGCAGGGAGTTACTTAGGAAGAAAGTTATGAGAAAGAGTGAAAGGTTACAAGGCGTATCAGGAAGTGGGTAAGAGAAGGGTTAAGATATTGAGAGTGTAGTGGACGGAGAAAGGAGCATGAGGGAGAGGATGCAAGTTAGCAAGATAGGAGATGACTATTGACTTTACACTTAAACTCCTGGAGATTGTAGCTATCGGGGAAGCAAATAAACGGTAGGGAATTCTAATAGCGGAAAGTGTGAGAAAAGAATCTGATGGAGTAGAATTGGTGTTTACATTTTATTGGTTTCACACTAAACGGGGGTGACCTAGTAGTTAATCTTGTGGCTCAAGCAAATCCATGCATAGGGGGAACTAGAAAGCTAATTCATCGGAGCAAAAGCCGTGAAAGTACTTGTAGAAGAGACACAGGGAAGCCACATTGCGCTGGTGAGAAAGTGACTGTATCTTGTCTGCCAGGTCGGGATCGATCTCATTACAGATTCTCCTAAACAAAAATTTATGGTACATTTTTAAAATAAAATGATTAACAATACATTTTTATAGCAAAATGGCGACTAATGCACACTAAAAAATATAAAAGTACATTTTATAATAAATTGTCAACTATATATTTTATAATCTGCAAACTATATATCTAATAAAACGTTTACTCTGAAAGTATAAAGTATAAAATTATGTACAAAGTATCTGTAGATGTGATGTGGACCTGGGAAAATGTCACAAGAAAGACTTGGAAACGGTTTACGGTTGGAAGCAATATTATATTACAAAAGAGGAACAGTGTACAGAGAATATAGATTATAAGAGTACTTAGAGCCGGAACAGTGTACTAGCAAATAAGTATCGTAGCTGCAGCTCCTTACTACTACCCACGAGAGTAGATAACTCTCGGTATTTATGTAGTCCGGTAGAGTTCATATTAGTGTGTAGGTAATTCCCCACAACAAGTTCAAAGTATAAAATTATGAACAAAATGTTTAGATTCCAGTTTAAAATAATTCATGGATCAGTTGATATACTCCTAAACAAAAATCAACGTGTTCCGGAGATTGAACTCAGATTACAGTAATACGTATATAAAAAACACCTATATTTACTTGGTCGCCATCCCGAGGGACAGCTAAGTTGTCTTTTTTGAGCTCTTGCTTTCAATGTCAAATGATTTCAATATATGTTTTATGTGTGTGTGTGTGTGTGTGTGTGTGTGTGTGTGTGTGTGTGTGTGTGTGTGTGTGTTTTCGTTTAGTTTTGTTTTTTGTTTTTTGTTTTTTCTGTCTAAATATATTTAGTTCGACCGTTGATTTGTCCATTGTTGACATTTCTAGTCACTGGTGAGAGACACCGGAAGTAAAATCCGCAAAGATCCAGCACTCCCCTCAGAATTCAGTTTGACTCGCCTCGGCAATGAGGTCTGCTTGCAGACTGAGTAATCGGTCTGGAGCAAACACTCTTGTTCGCCTCTCTGCGTCCGAGCAGAGAGGGACCCAAGCGGGGCTACGCTGAAGAGTAGAGTCCCGCTTGGGTTCAGAAGGCAGGAGCCCGATCCAGCCTTAAGCTGCGTCTACGGGATATATTTGGCTGAGCCTAACGACTCGGAATCTAAAATTATTTATAAATGGAACTTTGTTTCTCTGTGTGTGTCTGTGTGTGTCCGTTACCTATAGACTCCGAAACGGCTGAACCGATTTACTTGAAAATTTACACAGTTGTACTATAAGCGTCTGCGAGTGTTCTTAGCTAGATTTTGTGTCTAGGTACCCCCGATAAATATCGAAAAATCGATAATCGAATAAATCGGATTATAGAAGGAGTGGTCCGATTTTAATCAAATTTCATACACTCATAGTCAAAGACATAAGAAACGATATTCAGAAGTTTCAAGGTGGCAGTTCTAACAATAGTGCAGAAAATCGATAATATATATATATATATATATATAAAGCAAGATGTTTGTGTGTGTGTCTGTTTATCTGCCTGTATGTCTGTATTTTTTTCAGCCTTTTATTTTAGTTTTTGCTTCGGGTTTGGTTCTAAGTAGATATAACTGTAGTTCTTAGTCTCAGCCATGATACCATTTACTCAGAGGACTTATTTAGCCTTCAAAATTCAGTTTACGACGAAAAAACTTATTTGATATCGATACCAGGAAATCAAAATTTGACTTACATACATTCATTTTTCTTTCAGTCTACGGTTTTGCTTTAACTGGAAACAACTATTGCTTTTTAGTCTTTCGTGCCAACGTCCAAAAAGTCTGAGCTCCAGGACCATGGATTAGTTTTTCATTACACCCGAGCAACGCCGGGCTATACTGCTAGTTATATATATATATATAGTAGTCCTTATTACTTTATTAAAGTAGAGAGGATGAGGCATTGCCTTTTCATGGAGTCAAACAAGCACTTTTCAAATAAACCTTTATCGACACGTTGCTGTTGTTTACTGGTTTGTTGCGTTTAAGGAACTCTAAGCGAATTATACCCCATGATTCCAACAGACGCATGACATTTCCTTTTTGTCAGGGACCTCGGTTGACGGGGTCGATCGTGGAAGTTTATAATGCTAACCCACTCTCTTTGTCGTTAAACATTGTCGTATATCAAGAAACTGTAACCTTATTTTTAACTACCACCAATAATTAGTGACTTAAGAATATACATTCGTCATTGTAATTGCTTCTTAAAAAGGGTTATTACTTTTGATTTCAAAGTTGAGCCTGTTCAGTAGCTAGCTTGGTGACCTCTTGGGAATATCAGATGATGTAAGGTTGGATGTGCGAATGGTGGAATTGATAACAGCTTGGAATTGGAGAATCGGGGAGCCGAGCTCCAATTCCAGTTGGTTTCGTTATTTTCACTTACGTACAAATATCCTCGGGGAAGTTATGAATTCACCTCTTCTACCCTCAACATTATTTTTGATCGATACTTGCATTTAAGTAGATATTCTGTTTTATAATCAAACATTATTATATATTTATTTCTACCAGCCTGATTTTGTTACAAAAATGTGTGTCATTCGGCAGGATTCGAACCTGCATATATCCATATATCCATATATGACAAACCTTAATTATTAGATCTTACATCAGTAAAAATATTCATCATCTTCAAACAATTGTAACAACATAAAATTATTTTCTGGTTTTAAATACACTTAAAATATATTTTCTTTCTTTAAATACCCTAAAAGGGTTGATAACAATAAAAAATGAGTTAATACGAACTCTAATAAATTTTTACAGTTTATATTAGATTCGGTATTAGTATTTGTAATATTCTGTATATATGGAGTATAAATAAACATTCCCCCAAAATTATCTTATTCTTTCAGTTATAGCAATCAGATTCCCCCGTTCTTAGATGCTGTACAATTTATAGATCAGCGATAACTGTAATATATAGGAACAAACCCATTACAATTCGGACCTTTTAAGTCTAAGATCAACCCTAATCTTAATTTTCCCTGTTTTGTTGTGTAGTGAATATCGGATCGGAATGGGAAATCAAAGATCCGAGTTCGAATTCCAGTGGAATTCATTTCATTCACTAAGGCAGAAATATCACGGGAAAATGTATTGATCCATATCTTTTCCCTCCAGCTATGGGTTGAATAGCAGGATTGATTGAGTTCTATAGCCATGGTTGGCAACCGGTCTACTGTAGAAAAAAGTGTCAACCTACTACGGGAAAATCTTCTGCCTAGTCAATGTCACTTTCGAGAAAGAGACATGATCGCCCAAGTGTATATAACGAATGGCAATTTACTAACTGACGTCAATACAAGGAAATCGTTCATTAACTCTCTATCTTCAATGACTCTATCTTGAATGACTCTTGGTTCTTTTATTGAGTGAAAATTTAATTTAAAAAATTAATCTTCAAATTTGTAAAGTCAGTTTCACATTCTCGTGGCTAATAATCACGATTTGTTTGGAGCCACAAGCCTGAAGAACCCAATCTATTTAAATAAGGTTTACATCCGGGTAAGGATGTGCGTCGTGGTACAGTGGATATCGACTCGGAACGAGAAACCGGGGAGCCGAGTTCGAATTCCAGTTGAAACCATTGTATTCACTTACGCGCAAATACCTTTGGGAAAGGTATTAATCCGTCTCTTCCTTCCAGTTATGGGTTAAATAATAGGACAGATTGGGTTCTATAGCCTTGGTCGGCAACCAGTCTACCGCAGAAAGCAATGGCAACCAACTGCGGGATAATCTTCTGCCCAGTCAGTCATGTCTCGAAAAAGACATGATCGCCCAAGCGTGTATCACCTATGGCACTTAACTGACTGAATACATGCAGAAGTGGGATCGAGTGTATGTTTTGTTTTTCTTTCTTTCTATTATTGTAATCTTTGCAAACAGAAAGCCAATGAAAATAAGGTGCTTGTGAATAAAAACCAGTAAAAATATTCGTTGTTTTCAAAATTCTTGTGTACAGGCATTCGGGTAGAAATCCCCCGACATCCCAAAACGGTGATTCAAATTTTGAATCTGACTGAAGAAAATACATTATTTTGTTTAGAAAGAAAGAAAGAAAGAAAGAAAGAAAGAAAGAAAGACATTTCGGAAAGAAAGAAAGAAAGAAAGAAAGAAAGAAAGAAACTCGGTACAGATAGATGCGAAAATAGATAGATAGATAGATAGATAGATAGATAGATAGATAGATAGATAGATGAAGAGGTTGGACTAGATAGATAGATAGATAGATAGATAGATAGATAGATAGATAGATAGATAGATAGATAAAAATAAAGAAGAAATCTCAGGAAAGAAAGAAAGAAAGAAAGAAAGAAAGAACTCGGTACAGATAGATAGATAGATAGATAGATAGATAGATAGATAGATAGATAGATAGATAGAGAAGAGGTTGGACTAGATAGATAGATAGATAGATAGATAGATAGATAGATAGATAGATAGATAGATAAAAATAAAGAAGAAATCTCAGGAAAGAAAGAAAGAAAGAAAGAAAGAAAGAAAGAACTCGGTACAGATAGATAGATAGATAGATAGATAGATAGATAGATAGATATGAAGAGGTTGGACTAGATAGATAGATAGATAGATAGATAGATAGATAGATAGATAGATAGATAGATAGAAGAAATCTCGGGAAAGAAAGAAAGAAGGAAAGAAAGAACTCGGTACAGATAGATAGATAGATAGATAGATAGATAGATAGATAGATAGATAGATAGATAGATAGAAACATTCTCCGATAAAATGAGTTATCACTGAAATGCCGCTTGTTACGAATTGTATGATAAACCGATGACTCCATTCATATCTGCTTGAAAATCTCTTTACGTTTCGCCAATTCCTGTGCTTAAAATAAAAACAAATAGTACAACCTGCTGAAATCGAGTTGTAAGTTGCGGTACGCAAAATAGACAAAATTTGACCTTAATTTTCTCAGCTACGAAGGTCAAAATGTAGATGGAGGCTTGTACGATAAAGCCGTTTCTTATGCGGCCTGCTTTTACAACGTAGTTAGATTGTTACTCCTGATTTTACAAGAATATAAATAATAGACGTTTGTTTTGTTCAACTCGGTTGAAGAGTTCTTATAGATTGAATTATGGATTAATTGGAATCCGATAATTCTGAAAAAATGACCATTGTTTAATTGTCCATAGTTGTGTTTTTCTTTTGTTTTATATATATATATATATATATATATATATATATATATATGCTGCCTAAATACACACACAATATATATATATATATATTGTGTGTGTGTATGTGTATTTAGGCAGCATTGTTTCATTAATGCATGTTTCATTAAATAATATAAACAAGTTTTGACTATTTATCTTATGTAAATTTTTTTAATTTTCTCTGATAAGCTTAATCTACAATATAATTTGACATCTTTGAAAATGGATTATGTAAACCGAAAGCGTATCAAAATTTATTATTAAAAAAATATGTATCAATATTGTAATTTTCTTTCTTCATTTAATGATAATGCTATTAAGCTTATCAGAGAATATGAAAAGAATTATATAAAATAGACAAAACTTGTCTATATTAATTAATAAAAATGCATTAATACATATATATATATATATATATATATATAAATTTGAAAAGAGTATATATATATATATATATATATATATATATATATATATATTTTAATTCAGATACTTCAATCCAAGGGAAAAAAGCAGGAAGGTAAATTCCAAAAACCCGATCCTAATTAATATTAAAAATTTTATTTTAATATTAAAAAATGATACAGGAAGAGAGCTCCATGTAATAAAATATTACAGAGCAAATATATAGGGTTTTTGAAAGGATTTTTCTGTTGCTGAGGTGATGTGTTATCCCCCGTGGGGATCTTCATATCGAAATGGCCATTCAACATCTTTGAATTAATCCTTTTTTAATATATATATATATTATTGATATATTACATATGCGCGGTACTTATTTGAAGCGCTCAATATCAGGGATAGAGTTGACATATTCATATAGATAAGTGTGAGTTTGTAACAATGGGTTTCACGCTCTTCCGATCGTCAGCGTGAAACCCAGAATCACAAACTCACACCTATCTATCTATCTATCTATCTATCTATCTATCTATCTATCTATTATTTTTATTTTCAGAACTTCCCTCTTCGTGTTTTTCCGACTGGAATCTCTTTTTCACTTTCTGTCTGCTTTTTCATATGATGTTTCTTGACACTGTCAACATGTCGATGAAGTTTTTGTCAGTGTTGATTATTTCGAATCACAAATATTACAGTTGCCGGGTGGACTTTCGATGAGTTACGGAAACATTCGTATCTCTCAAATGTAAATTAAAGATAGTCACTTTTTTCCTTTCCTTTTTTTTATTTTATCTTATTTTTTACGTTATTTTTAAGTATTTATTTATTATGTAAATTCTAAGTAATTTGTATAGGAAAAACTGCTAACAAGTTGTAAGTTTAAAAATGTATTTTTTGGACAGTATTTGCTTATTTCTATTATTATATTTTATATTTCAGACCGTCCTCGGTCCGTCATCAGAAACAAATGATTTTAAAATTTAAATTAGAAACGTATTTCGCGAGAGCGTTCGTTGAGAGATTGTTTACATCACGTGACGCAGAAAGCGACAGATTTTTTTTTAAATATTTGTAAACGTAAACCTATCTTTAATAATACTTATAAATTTTGTTTTAGAGAAAAAAATTTTTTAATAGCTAAACATTTTTTAGATACAATTAAAAATAATTTCAAAATCAATTGTTTCTGATGAAGGACCGAGGACGGTCTGAAATATAAAATATAATAATAGAAATATACAAATACTGTAAAAAAAATACATTTTTAAACTTACAACTTTTAGCAGTTTTTCCTATACATATTAAGACAGTATACGTGGATCATCAATATGTTATAAGTAATTTGTGTTATAGGAGAACCAACATAATGATGAATCGTACCTACAACTGACATCCTACCTACAACTGACACATGACAGCTAAAAATAAAATTAAAGTATAATAACACACCTTAGTTTTTGTACGATAATGGCAACGTACACAGAGGATTAAATGATTGATTGATTGATTAATTGATTCATTGATTCATTGATTGACTTTCTATAACTTATCAACCATTTTCAGATTATTAAAGCCGGAAATTATTTTTAGATTGCAAGATTTTTTTTTTTTTTGAGGTTATAATGATTTAGTGATACAATCAGTCAGTCAGTTAAGAGCCATACGTGATACACGCTTTGGGCGATCATGTCTCTTTCGAGACATGAGTGACTAGGCAGAAGATTATCCCGCAGTAGATTGCCATTACTTTCTGCGGTAGACTGGTTGCCAGCCAAAGTCTGTCCAAGTGAATGTAACGAATTCAACTGGAATTCAGACTCGTTTCCCCGATTTGTCGATCCGAGTCGATATCCACTGCACCACAACGCACATCCTAGAATCTTAGTGATACAAGTCTTACTAATTAACCCATAGCTGCAGGGAGAAGGTGTGGGTCACATATTTCCTAAGGCTATTTGCGCGTAAGTGGATATAACGAACCCAAATGTTTATTTTTATTTTTATTTTTTTTTTTTGTTCAACACACAGAGAACCATCCTGTGGTTTATACTGCAACGATGCCTAGTTGGTATTACTTTCTTTGTTTTTTTTAAACTAATATTCACCTAATATGAGGCCTAAGAGTCACTCAAGGTAGTGGGTTACTGTGTGGTGTATGAGCATAAGAACAAGAAGTAAATTTCATGGGGTTCCTGCAGAAAAGATAATGGCTAACTCTAGACTAGAAGAGGTGAAGATTTAATTGGTAAATAACATTGCCACTTCCATGAAAAGTTTTCGGATGAACTACATTTCTTGGTTCCACTAGTTCTAATCTTCATGGCAAGGACCTGCTCTGCCACTTACATTGCAGCAACCTATTCAAATTCCCTCTGTATTCCATCGGTGAAAAGTAAGTTCCACTCAAACAGCTTCTTCACACGAACAACTGCTTTGTGGAACCAACTACCAATATGTTTCCCTGATCTCTACAATCTTAACCTGTTCGAGGTTAGAATTAACCGTTATCTTCCTCTTCCATCCGTATAAACTACCTCTTAACGTAACCCTCTGCCTCGAGGGATCTCTGGACCCTATAGAAAATGAGCCTTATTGTGTAAAAAAGACAAAAACAAAAAGTCTCGATATTTTTTTTTTTATCATATCACTCCGAGCAAGGCGGTAACGCCACTGATGTGCAGGGGCTACGTAAAAGTGAAAAGATTGGAAAAGAGAAATCCGGAAACGACATCCTAAACAGGGAACAAGGGATGAGCCTCTATACCTGTTCAATAAACGTGGGTGGAGTGTGAACCGGGCGATAGTTTAGTCTATCTACTCCAATTATGTGGTGTTTCTGAACAGTCAGGTCAAAAGGCCTGCTTGGAATTAGGAGAGAGATATAACTGAATAAAACTGTACATTATTTTTAAGAAAACTAAACTAGCATCCTCAGCAGACGATCATTCAGTCATTGAATTGCCATACGTGATACCCTATTAGGCGAGACATGACTGACTGGGCAGAAAATATTCATCCAGTAGGTTATCATTAGCTTTTTTTGGTAGACCCGTTGCCAACCAAGGCTATAAAACCCAATCTGTTTTGCTTTTCAATATTTTTATCCAGTTCAGTGCCGCACGTGTTACAGGATTGGGTGATCATGTCTCTAAAGAGACATGACTGTCTAGGCAGAAGATTTGTCCACAGTAGATTGACTTTACGCGATAGACCGTATGCCAACAAAAGCTACAGAGCCCAATCTGTTTTGCAACTGAACCCATATCTGGAGCGTGAAGAAATGGATTAAAACCTTCCCCGTGGGTAAGTGATTGAAACGAATTCGACTGGAATTCGAACTCGGCTCGCCGATTTCTCATTCCAGGCGGATATCCATCACACCACAACATATACCTTACTGTCAAAAATAAAATTAAAGCTACAATAGATTCTTTAAAATAAATGACCTGCAAAGAAAAAACTAAAAAAAACTTGACCAGCAATAGATTATTGAAAAAAAAAAATCTTTCTTAAGCTCCTAAAAAAATTAAATTTCAGCATTAAATGACCCATAAGGTGTTGATATGCCGTTAAACAAACAAAAGTAGAACGCTTTAACCTAATCCCAAAACTTGACCAGTGCCTACTGACAAAATGACGGTTTTAATAAACTTCAAAAATTCATAACGGAAGATAAAAAGGCTTTTCAAATAAAAATTAAACGTTGTAGTAGACGTAAGAATGTGCGTTGTGGTACAGTGGATATCGGCTCGGAACGAGAAATCGGGGAGCCGAGTTCGAATTCCAGTTGAATTCATTGTATTCACTTATGCGCAAATACCCTTTGGAAAGGTATTAATCCGTCTATTTCTTCCAGTTATGGGTTAAATTACAGGACAGATTGGGTTCTGTAGCCTTGGTCAGCAACCAGTCTACCGCAGAAAGCAATGGCAACCAACTGCGGGATAATCTTCTGCCCAGTCAGTCATGTCTCTTTCGAGACATGATCGTCCAAGCGTGTATCACGTATGGCACTTAACTGACTGACTAGACGTAAAAAGGGTCGAAACAAAAAATAGATTATATTTACTGCGTCATAGCATAGTGAACTTTTGGAATTCTCTTTTATTCTTTTTTTTTTTTTGCAAAAGTAGGAACAAAGAAAATATCTAGTCTGCTTCTCCTTTTTGTAAAATCTCTTTCAACTAGTTAGGCCTCTACTGTTAGTATATTACAATTAGTACACTACAAGTGGGCCCGTGCCGTCTAAAATAAAAGAAGCATGTATATTGATGTACCTACTATTGAGTATCTTTCGTTAAGACAAGATATAAATACAAAATAATACAAATTCCAAACCCCTGCGCCTGACAAGAAGAAATATATATATATATATAGATATACAGTCATCCGCAGACAGATCTATTTCGCTGTTAATTAACTTATTAATCAATACGGTTAGACATCCGATTGCTTTTACCCAGGATTGAAACCCGGGCGAATTGGTGTCAGTCGGCGATTCTAACTCTGAGCTATAGGCTCTCGGTAGAAGGAGGCAGACTTTTAGCGTATGATGTATCATACGCCAGTAGTTAGAGCGCTCTAATTCATTACGGAATGAGCGGTATGAGTTGATTATATGGGTCGGAATCTAAAAAGATCAATGGAATAAGTAAAGAACAAGCAGGAAAAAAGTATCTTTAATTTAACACGTTTAACTTTTAACAAGATTTTTCAGAGATTTATTCTTCTTCTTCTACGTACCCTGTCCCTTCAGGACTTAGGCGACCATGGCTCTCCACGTCTCCCTATCCCTTGTGGCTCTTAGTATGTTTGCTCCTGTTGCTCCTGGCAACCCCCGTTCCGTCATCCACCTGATCAGGCCCTGCAAATATGTTATCCGCTGCCTTCCTCTGTTTCTCCTTCCTTCTATCTGACCAGTCAGTATCAGGTTCTCCAGGCTCTCTTTCCTCATTGCATGTCCCAGGAACTTCAGTTGTCTCTTCCTGATGCTCAGCATCAATTTCCTTTTTGTTGCCATTCTTTCCAACACCTCATCGTTGCTTGTATGCTCAGTCCACGATATCCGTAGCATCCTTCTGTAGAACTACATTTTGGCCGCGTCCAGTTTTGTCCTCATTTTCGATGATATTGTCCAGCATTCACTGCCGTATTGAAGAACTGACATCACGTAGCAGTCTAGCACTCTTTTCTTCGTTTCTATTGAGATTTTCCTGTGTGTTAGTATTTTTGCTCATCTTCTGGAACGCGTCCTTTGCCATGCCAATTCGCCTTCGGATCTCCGTGTCGCACTTTCCATCTCCTGTTAGAACACTTCCTAGGTACTTAAATTCTTGTACTTGTTTGATTCTGTTATCCCCCACCTGTATTTGGCATTTTGATTCGTCTTTAATAAATCTCTGAAGAAGCTTGTTAAAGTTAAACATGTTAGATTAAAGACACTTTTTGCTACTTGTTCTTTACTTATTCTCTCTCTCTCTCTCTCTCTCTCTCTATATATATATATATATATATATGTGTGTGTGTGTGTGTGTGTGTGTGTGTGTGTGTGTCTAATTAAATGAAAATTTTCACAACAATGATCTAACATTGCCTGATGACGAGGTAGAAATCTCGAAATATAGAAATTTTCTTGTCGCAATGTATTTTTAATTAATGAACAAATTTAATTATATGATTATATTATGCTCTACAATATTTCTTGTATTGAGCACTTTTATAAAAAAATAAAAAATAAATGCCGAGGAATTCGGAATTGTAAAACTGTTGGTTCTCTTCATCTGGATATATTGTAAAAGAGTTCTATTATGAAACCTGGGTTTCTACCGTTTGGTGTCTTCAGGGTATTTACAATAACTGTTTTTTTTTTTTTAAGAACGCTCTCGTAACGGGGAATTTTTGAACGCGCAATTTTTAAAATTAGGAGAAGTTAAAAGATTTTCACCCATGGTTGTATGATACTAACAGGTATGTTTTTAAGACAACAGATAGTAGAAACCTAGGTTGCATAATATAACTCATTTACAAATGAAAATTATTCAAAAGTTCTACAATATAAGGGTATTGAACACTTTTAAATACAACTGTGTACTGGTCTAATTTCATGATGACTAAAAACTAACTAATTATATATATATATATATGTATGTATATACACTACCGGTCATAATTATTAGGCCACCCCGGTTTGTTTTTTTTTAATGATGTATTTCGTACTATTTTTAGTATTTATTGCCAAATGGATAATTCTAAAAGAAAATAGAATGGTTCTTTTGTTATTATTACTTTTACGAGGCAAATAGCGGCAATTTACACATCGCACCCTGTAGATTAGCTATATATATATATATATATATATATATATATATATATATATATATATACTACCGGTCATAATTATTAGGCAACCCCAGTTTTTTTAAAAAGAAATGATGTATTTCATACTATTTTTAGTATTTATTGCCAAGTGGATAATTCTAAATGAAAATAGGATGGTTCTTTTGTTAATACTGCACAATAACATGTGCATCAAGTGAACTGTTCTCGTGTCCAGTTTTTGTGCTCTCTTCCCCATGCTAGTCGCTTCTTCTTATTGGGTGGGCGAAGCAAAGGCTTCCTGGCTACCTTGTAAAATTTTGCAAAGTAATAATAACAAAAGAACCAATCTGTTTTCATTTAGAATTATCCACTTGGCAATAAATACTAAAAATAGTACGAAATACATCATTTTTCTTTAAAAAAATGGGGTGGCCTAATAATTATCACCGGTAGTATATATATATATATATATATATATATATATATATATATATATATATATATATATATAGTTAGTTTTTAGTCATAATGAAATTAGACGAGTACACAGTTGTATTTAATATATATATAAGGATCTTTATTATAAAAGAGTAAAAGAGAGGATATATATATATATATATATATATATATATATATATATATAATTCTTCACTACTCGAGGACATAATTATTGCAAGAACATAAAATAAAAAGGCATTGTTAAAAAGCAAACACGCGGCACGAGCTTTCATAACTGGTAGTAAAGTTTAATAACTGGTAGTGAAGAGAATGAGCTCTTTCCCTGTTGTTTTTCTAATGAACTGGGCCGACACTGCCTCGTTATTTTCTCTGTATCCATATCCGTGGTAGGAGGGAAATATATATATATATATATATATATATTTCCCTCCTACCACGGATATATATATATATATATATATATATATATATATATATATATATATATATATCTGTAAATTCAGATCATATTTAGGGGGAATAGCTATTTCAACATGTCAGTTCGAGACTGCATTGTCAACCCCCTTCAATCAAAAATGGACAAAAATTCTCATGCCGGAAGCAGTGGCTAGTAGAGGAATATGTGAGGAATGTTGGTTACTATAGGGTTAAGCTCAGGGGAATCGTAGTGGTAAATTCCTTTTTGGTAGTAGGAGGTATGTGGCTTTACCATTCGGTTAGTAGTTGTAGGTAGGAGGGAAAAGTTACTGATTCACCAAATTTTAAAATCTAATTTATATAAAAAGGCAAATTTTATTGTGATTAAATAAAGAAGATAATTATTGAAATTTAAATTTAAATTTAAATTTATTAGAGTGACGACATATTCTAATGACTTCTTTGAGTTTAATCAGAAGTACATTTTGATACTGAAATTTCAAAATCTTAATTTTTTTCTGTTAAGCATAGATTTCGTCGATCATTTCGGCTATTAGGAGTACGTGCCGTGACTACCAGATTCCATTTTATCTGTGGATTTAGGCCATTCTCCTCCAATTCACAGTATTTTCGGAAGAGTGCTGTCTGATAGCTCAATTAAACAACAATGTAATAGACAGGATGAGTTTTAAAATGTAATATCTGGAGAACAAGTGGCAACAAGTCTCCCTAATACCTTTCATTGCACTTTCAGCAATATTCATTTTGACTATCATCAATAGTATTACCACCACCGCCACCACCTAATCCTGGATACGACGATAGCGAAGCCTCTGATAAGGAGATTAGAAATTTCGAGGAGCGTTAGACCACCTCTTAATTCTGTTGTTCCCAGTTCCAATCAAACCCGAGGTAGTAGCACTTGCCAGGATCCCAGATAAGGTCACATAGTGAATTTCCAAACAATTATAAAAGACTATGAAAGTATAAAGTATATTCTTATAATAAAAATACCACCAATAGATTTTTATACTAAAAAAACTATATATTTATAGTAAAATTGCCAACATTAGATTTTTAAAATGGCCAACAATACATTTTCAAGAAAGGACTACAAATAAACTGCAAGAAAACCGAATGCATGGTCATCAGCAAAAAGAGCAGCCCCCAATTTTTTTTTTTAATCATTTCACCCCAAGCAAGGCATTCCACTGCCACTATTGCGCTTGGGGCTACATGGGGGAAGGTAAATAGAAAGAGTGGTTAGATATAGGAAATGTCAGAAGTGGGGGGTGATAGATAGTTGGGTGGGTGGGAAGAGTGTTTGAAAGAATGGAAGTTAGTTTGTTAGGAGGTGTCTATTAAACCTTACATTTAAACTCCTGGAGATTGTAGCCGTCGGGGAATTCTACAGTCGGGAAGTGCGAGAAAAGAAACTGTTGGAGTAGAAGTTGAGGTTGCATTTTATCGGTTTCACTATAAAAGGGTGGGATCTAGTTGCTAATCTAGTATCTCGTGCAAATTCGAACCTAAGGGGCACCAGTGATCTAAGTTCATCGGAGCAGAAGCCGTGAAAGTATTTATAGAAGAGACACAGGGAAGCCACGCCGCGCCGGTGAGAGAGAGACTGCAGGCAGTCTGCTAAGTCGGTGTCGATCACATTACAGACCCTCCGCTGTACCTTGTCGAGAAGCCCAAGGAGAATAGCAGGGGCACCCGACCAGATATGGCAACAGTATTCAATGCACGGGCGGATGGTAGATTTATAAATATGCAGGATAGATTCAGACGGAAAAAACCTCCGGGCCCTGCACAGAGAACCACACGTGAGGGATACTAAAATTAAGCAGGTACAAAAATTTCAATATATCTGCAAAATGGATTCTGATGAGAATGTGCGATACAGAGATCCGAAAGCGAATTGGCATGGCGAAGGAAGCATTCCAGAAGCTGAGTAGAGTATTAAGAGACAGGAAAATTTCAATAGAAACAAAGAAGAGAGTACTGGATTGCGATGTGATGTCAGTTCTTTAATATGGCAGTGAATGCTGGAAATATCATCAAAGATGAAGGAAAAACTGAAATGTGGTTCTACAGAAGGATGCTGCGAATATCAAGGATCGAGCATGTGAGCAATGATGAGGTTCTGGAAAGGGAAAAGAAAATTAATACTAAGCATCATGAAGAGACAGGTAAAGTTCCTGGGATATACAATAAGGAAGGGGGTCTTGGAGAATCTGATACTAACAGGCCTGATAGAACGAAGGAGAGATAGGGGAAACGTACTTGACTGGCCTGAGCAGGTGGATGGCAGAACGGAGTTTGCGTGGTGTAACAGGAGAAAGCGTGCTAAGTGCCCCAGATATAGGGAGAAGTGAAAGGTCATGATCGCCTACGTCCTGTACAGACAAGGCACATAGAGGAAGAACAACAACAATACATGTTTTTGTAGTTGAATGCAGACAATTACGTTCGAAATATATTTAGTTGACCCTATAAAATTGTATTCAAAATATTTAAATTTCGGCGTTAAATAACCCCTATCACTTATGCCGATAGACGATATGAGACAGTTTGAGGGTCACTGTCCTAAGCAGTTTTATATGCAAGCATTGAAAAAATCAAAAAGTGGTCCATCTCAAAGGGAGGGAAATTTTCGGTCGAAAGCAAGACGATAAAAAAAAAGAAAGAAAACACCATTCTGATTAATATTTTCCCCTCGTCACTCATAAATACACAAGCTAATAATTTCCCAGACAAACCACTTTCAACGATTGGCTTTAATATCAATTCGAAAAGTTGGACAATGATATATCTAAACAAAAAACAAAATAAAATAAAATAATAATCAAATAGTCAATAAATTATAAATATTTAAGTTCTCCAAAATGTCCCTTGGGAAGTACGCCATAGTTACAAGATCCGATAAGGAAAATAGACGCATGCGCACTGTTTAATGAGGTGTTAGTAGAGGAGTAGGGAAAGTAGCTTTTACTTACGAAGTGGGAGGACCGTAGTTAGAGAGGCGGTGGAAGAAGAAGAAAGTTCGAAAGAGAATTCAATTGACATCGACAGAACTTACAGTAGAAAGAGTGAGAAAAAAACAATGAAAGGAAAAGAGAAAAAATTAAAAAAATAGATAGATAGATAGATAGATAGATAGATAGATAGATAGTAAACAGGCCGAGATAGATAGATAGATAGATAGATAGATAGATAGATAGATAGATAGATAGATAGTAAACAGGCCGAGATAGATAGATAGATAGATAGATAGATAGATAGATAGATAGATAGATAGTAAACAGACAGACAGATAGATAGATAGATAGATAGATAGATAGATAGATAGATAGATAGATAGATAGATAGTAAACAGGCCGACATAGATAGATAGATAGATAGATAGATAGATAGATAGATAGATAGATAGATAGATAGATAGATAGATAGATAGATAACGCTGCCAACTGCGCTAAATGGATTCTGGGAAGGAAAGAAGTGAGAAGTTCACCTTTGCAAACAATTGGGACTAATAGTGTTGTTTTAATGCGTTGGCATTTTCAGCACTGCTCACAGCGCCACTGAGTGTCTCTGATGTACAAACGGATTATCCAAGGGCCAACAACTCTCCAACCCAATCCGTTATCCACCCTATTCACTCAAACTCACACAGGAAAAAACGTCTTTCTACTGATAAAAACTTTTTTCTTTTTTCTTTTTTTTTTTCTTCTATTTTTCGTCAAGTTTTACCAACAGTTATGGCTGATGGTAGAGTGATAGCAAGTCACTCTGTGCTCTACAGCACTGTCCTCAGTATTCTAGTTGGCTTTTGTCATGCTGTCGTCTAGAAATGGAACTAGAATGAAAGTATGAGTAGAAAAGAAAGATGAAAGAGGAAGAAGGTGAACGAAAATAAAATAAATTAATAAAAAAGAGTATGAATAATTGATTAGGCTAATATCCAAGAGAGCAACACACTTTGCCTCCTTGGCTTCATGCTGCAGAGTAATTTTCGCATTGAAAGTTATAATCGTGCTATGTCGGTTGCTAATCGACTTAACGCACCCAAAAGATTAGGAACTTGGTAATCTGCCACTGTAAGCTGACTCCTTAGTATTCGGCTAACTGCCGACTAATATCATCTGCCTTAGTCCAACTATGTCTAAACTGGAACTAACCAATAGTTCTACTGAACTTCAATAGAACTCTAAAGAACTCTCTAGAACTTCTAAGAATTCCTATGAACTTCCCAAGAACTTCCGGAGTTAACTTCCTGTTATCTCTTATTAATATAGGAGAGAGAGTCCATTATCCGAGGAATAGGTGTGTTTCACCATAACAATGTTTTATATATCCAAGCGCTTTTCTAGAACGTCTAAGAACTCCTAAGAACTTTCCAAGAACTTCTCGAGTTAACTTCCTGTTAACTCTTATTAATATAGGAGGGAGAATTCATTATCTGAGGAATAAGTTTATTTCACCATAACACTTTACTCTCCCAAATGATCTCGAATGGAATGACTACATTGAATTCATAGCTGCATCAACTGCTAGGAAGATTGGTTCACTGTGTCGGGCTAAGAAATTTTTCTCATCAGAATCCATTTTGCAAACATTTAAATCTACTATTCGTCTATGCATTGCATATTGTTGTCATATCTGCAAAGGTGTTGATGTGTTGAGGCGTGGTAAATTGTAACAGAGACATCGTTATACAATTAGGGATTCCTTTGACATATATACATAAGAGGAAATACGCGTGTTGTTCTAAGTCATGCTAGGCGTGAAGGGAAGTGTTATTTGTCGATTCCTACGCTAAGGGGTTACATATATTTCGCGTAGGAAAATAGTTCCATGATATTACTACAATATCAGGTCGGGTATTCCTGCTGTTCATCTTGAGGCTCTCAACAAAATCCAAAAGAGGATTTGCAATATAATCGATCCTGGCTTGTCATCGCAACTTCAGTCACTTTCTCACCGACGTGACGTGGCTTCCCTCTGTCTTTTCTACAAATACTACATATTAAAGTTAATTTTAACCGCTACTTCTATTTGAACAGTTTATTCAAACCCGATTGTTAATTAAGATTTTCTGCGGACAGTTTATCCACTCAGTCTTTTTTTATATTTGTACGACGTTTCGGCTGTTGTACGCTCGGGCCTTCTTCAGGTGCTAAAAATTTCGAACCGAACCCTTTATTACAATTACAATCACTTGGGTATATAAACTCCATTCTTTGCGTAAAGTTTCGATTGAAAGTCATGAGTTTTATCACGCATTGGCACACACACTTAAACAGACACAAGTTTTTTTTCTACATTTAATGTTCATCCATTGTTTTTTTTACATTTGACACGTATCTGACCAATGAAACTATACCTCAATCAACATACTGTCTCTTGGATTTTTAAATCATTCATCTTTTGTAAATCTCTAAAGAAGCTTGTTAAAAGTGAAACATGTTAGATTGAAGACACGTTTTTCCTACTTGTAAGAACAAGTACTTATTCTATTCATCTTGTCTGATTGCGATCCATATATTCAACTTATATATATATATATATTATTTATTTTATTTTAGGACAACAAACCAAATTTCCAAAACAAATTACAAACCAGGCTAATTAATCCTTCAAAAAGTGACTTAGGCAGAGAGCTCAATGTATTAAGAATACAGAGCCAATATAAATTAGAGAAAATTTTCCAAATTCAAAGGTGTCGGATGTACATTTCGACATAGGATCTCTAATAGAGATTCTACGTCACGTCAGCGACATTGTTTTGTTCCAAATGGCGAAGGCCCTGGGGTAAAGTGTGGAAGGTTTTTAGGTTAACAACGGTCACAAAGTACAACAGGACAGAGCTGTTAGTGGCGGGGTTACAAGGTGTTGAAACGGTATATTTAGGAAGGGGAGCAATAGATATAAATGTAATATCTTAAATTTTTTTAATTAAGTTTATCCATTACAGGAAGTCATGAATTTAAAGTTATTAAAGAAATATATATATATATATATATATATATATATATATATATGTGTGTGTGTGTGTGTGTGTGTGTGTGTGTGTGTGTAGGGATTTGGCAAATGCGTTCATATTTTATAAAGATAGACAACTAAAGGAGTTAAATTACTTTTTTAAAGTTAAGATTTTCGGCTGTTTGAAGAGGTGTATTTAGGCGAGAAGGAATGGGTTTCAATACAAGATTTTAAATATTTTTATTTAAGTTTATTTAATTAAACCATTTAGGTAGAAGCGAGCTAAATGCCAATTATAGGAAATTATCAGTTTAAAAATTATTAGAGAAAAAAATTATTAGGGAAAAAAGTATTCGAGAAAAAATATATATATATACATATATGTGTTAACCAAGGAAAAAGGGGTTTAGTAAAAGAATCCATATTTTCTAAAGATAGGCAATTAAAGGAGGTTGGGATAGGAAGGTAGTGGGTTGAAATACTTTTTAAGGTTAACGTTAGGGTAAAATTAAGATTAAAACTTAAAGTGAATCCTCTTAATTTAAATTCTAACATCTAGTCAACGGTGGTTTAAATTCTCAATTTAAGTATTCAAAAATTTGCCTTATTTCTTTAATAACTTTAAATTCATGACTTCCTGCAATGGATAAACTTAATTAAAAAATTTTAAGATATTACATTTAAATCTATTGCTCCTCTTCCTAAATATACTGTTTCAACACCTTATAACCCCGCCACTAACAGCTCTGTCCTGTTGTACTTTGTGACCGTTGTTAACCTAAAACCCTTCCACACTTTAACCTAGGGCCTTCGCCATTTGGAATAAAACAATGTCGCTGACGTGACGTAGAATCTCTATTAGAGATCCTACGTCAAAATGTACACCAGACACCTTTGAATTTGGAAAATTTTCTCTAATGTATATATATATATATACTAATTTTATATGTTTATTTTATTTACTGGTTTATATTATTTTATTTTACTTTATTTTTTTCTAATTTAATTTTAATATTCAGTTTATTTTAATTTGTATTTTAGTTCTAAATATTATAATTAAATTTTAATCTGAACTTTAATTTTAATTTATTCTATTTTTCCAATTTATTATACTGAGTCTAATGAATGTATATCTTCGTGTTACGTTTTATAAACATCCTTTATTTTACAATTTATGAATAATTTTTCTGCTTGTATATGTGATTTCATCATTTTTTTCTTTAATGCCAAAAGATTTAACTTGAAACAATGTAACCGATGTTTATATATACCTGCAATTCACTTCCGGTCAAAATTGAATATTTCTCTTTCTTAGCTGTTTCCATTGTTATTCTCCTTCCTTCCCTCTCCACATTTTCTCATTTTTTTTCCCTCTTTATATACCTCTTCACTTTCTTCTCCTTTTGTATCTTTTCCTTTCTTCTTCTTTACCGAAGTACAATAATTCTTTTTTTTTTATTGCCAAAATATGTCAGTGTCTGTCTGTAATTCACTTCCGGACAAAATTTACAATTTCTTTCTCTTAGCCGTTTCCATTGGCTCATTCCTCTCTATATTTTCTCACTTATTTTAATCTTCCTTTTCTATTTCTGTATCTTTCCCTTTCTTTTTTTTTCCTTTTCTTGATTTCTCATTTTATATTCTGATCTTTTCTTCCCTCTTTCTTTCCCTCTTTTTAATATCTTTTTACCTCACACAAAAAAAATTCCCAAAATAAAGGAAAGTGTTGATTTTTTTAAATATTTTCAATAAAACATTTATTATCATCATTATTAACTATCTGATGAGACATTGTTCTTTCAATATCGAAACAAAATGTACAATTTTGTAGTAGTTTGTAGTTTGCAAATGTTCTAAAGTAATTATATATAATGTTGAAGAAAAATATATGACAAAGTAAATTTTTATCCTGTGACATGTTTCGACTTTTAGAACTTCATCAGACTAAATTGGTTATGTTGGTGCGAATATATATGCGCACGAACGTAGGATGCCGAGAATTCTCCATTACTTCATTCTTTATATATATATATATATATATATATATAAGTTAGTCAAGTGCCATAAGGGATACACGGACGCTTGATCGATCATGTCTCGAACAAGACATGACTAATTGGCCAGGAGATTTTTCCAGCATTAGGCTGCAATTAATTTCTGCCTTATATTGGTTGCCAATCTAGTCTAGAAATCAATCTGTCCTGCTGTTTAACTCATATCTGGAGAGAGAAGAGGCGGATTGATCCCTTTCCCAATGGTATACGCGCGTTAGTAAATACAGTGAATGCAAGTCGAATTCAAACGGCTCTCCGTTTTCTCATTCCGATATTCACTGCACAACAACGCACATTTAACTCAAAGATTTCATTTAGATTATTTCTTTTTGCATTCATCACTTTTGTTAGTAGATATCCCACATTGTGATAATAGAAGTTCTGCTATGAATAGTTTGAGTTTGAGTTTAACGGCGTATCAACCTCTCTGGGTTATTTCATGCCAAAATGGTGGAGTTTTAAAGGGTTTTTTTTTATAATGTTCGATTATAATGAAAAAGTTGATTTAATCAGATTTTAATGAATTTTTTTTGTTTTTATTCTTCTTTATTTTAGAAAACTGAAAATGTCTTCTAGTTTTGTATTCAAAAATATCTTGCTGACAATATTTTTTTCCTTCGAAAATGTGTTAATGTAATAATTTTTTTCTTCAAAAATGTATTGTTGGTAATATTTTTCTTTCAAAAATGTATATATTTTTATAAAAGTTTATTTTTATATTTTCATCATGTTTTAACCACACTTTGGGTGCTAACTATTTGCCCATAGCTGGGACCCCCTAACAGGTGCTCTCACTCCGGGTCAAAATGGACCTGGGAACAACAGCAATTAAGAGGTGGTTCCATGCTCCTCACAACCTCCCAATTAGAGGCTTTGCTGCCGGATGCAGTTTACCGTCATAGCCAGGACTGCCATGAATAATGAAATGTTGTGTAAGCCAAGGCGAAAATTTACTGTGGATGACTTTGCTATCAAGGCACTCTCTAGACATTTTTGTCTTAATGAGTTGTTTTCTCTTTTGATCAGAGTCTCATTTTTTTTAATGTGAGAATTTTGATCAGTCCCGTTACGGTAGGCAACCAGCATATTTCATGTATCGTTTTGTAAATTTTTTTTTTTTTTCATATAATATCGTATCTAGATTCCTTGAGGTTTCTCCTATATATTTTTATGACAATTATTACATGTACTAAAGTAAATTCTTCTTTCAGGTTTTAGATGATTAAACTTTTACTTTTCTTTTACTTAATCTCTCCTGAATTTGTTCACCTTTTATATTTAATTTTATCTTTCTTACCATCGCCTTTTCGTATTTTCCATTTTTTTAAATTATTCATTCTTTCTTCTTTCCAAATTCCTTTCCAAAGCTGCTGTCCTTCTATTATTTTCTTTCATATCTTCTTTCGTTGACTTTTTCTCGTTTGAAATTTTTTATGTCCGAAATTCATTTCTTCATTCTGTAGCATTCTTCCTTTCTTCTTTCATTCTGTACCCTTTTTCATTAATTTCTGTACCTTTTTCGGTTTCTTCTCGTCATTCTGTACCCTTTTTCTTTCTTTTTTGTACCCATTTTCCGTTTCTTCTCATTATTCTATACCATTTTTTTCTTTTTTCTGTACCCTTTTTCTTTTCCTGCTCTTCATTCTGTACCCTATTTCTTTTTTCTGTGCCCTTTTTTCCGTTTCTTCTCTTCATTCTGTATCCTTTTTCTTTCTTTGTTGTACCCTTTTTATTCTTCTCATCATTCTGTACTCTTTTTCTTTTATTCTGTACCCTTTTTCCTTTCTTCTTTCATTCTGTACACTTTTTCTTTTTTCTGTACCCTTTTTCTGTTTCTTCTCGTCATTCTGTACACTTTTTCTTTCTATTTTTAACTTTTTTACGTTTCTTCTCATTAGTCTGTACCATTTTTCCTTTTTTATGTACCTTTTTTTTTCTTTTCCTGCTCGTCATTCTGTGCCCTATTTCTTTTTTTTCTGTACCCTTTTTCTGTTTCTTCTCGTCATTCTGTACCTTTTTTCGTTCTTTTTTGTACTCTTTTCCTGTGTCTTCTCTTCATTCTGTACCTTTTTCTTTATTTGTTGTACCCTTTCTTTCCTCCTCATCATTCTGTACTCTTTTTCTTTTAATCTCTACCCTTTTTCTGTTTCTTCTCTTCATTCTGTACCCTTCTTCTTTCTTTTTTGTACCCTTTTTTCCTTCTCTTCATTCTGTGCTCTTTTTTATTCTGTACCCTTTTCTTTTTGTTCTCTTTATTCTGTACCCTTTTTCTTTTTTCTGTACCCTTTTTCTGATTCTTCTTTTCATTTTTAGGATTTTTTCGTTCTTTTTTGTACCCTTTTTCCGTTTCTTCTTATTATTCTCAACCATTTTTCCCTTTTATCTGTACTCTTTTTTTTCTGCTTTTCATTCTGTACAATTTTTTGTTTTTTTCTGTACCCTTTTTCTGATTCTTTTTTTCATTCTGTACCCTTTTTCTTTCTTTTTTGTACCCTTTTTCCGTTTCTTCTCATTATTCTGTACCATTTTTCCTTTTTTTTCTGTACGTTTTTCTTTTCCTTCTCTTCATTCTGTACCCTTTTTCTTTTTTTTCTTTTCATTCTTTTTTTCCCACAACTCTCTATCCCCACATTTTCTTTCCATTTCTTTCTGCCCATCAAGGAACAAGAAAAGCCTTTTCCTTGATGCTTTTTTTTTCTTCGTCCTGTTTTGCGATTCTTCTCAATGATTTTCCTGCTATTTGACATATATTTTCATCACCTGCTACAATCACTTGAATTTCATAATTTTTCATCTCCGTTCTTTTTAAAGCCACCATACGTTTCTTTTATGACCTTATTTCTCTTAACTTCTTGCATTCTATATTCTTTCTTCACGCTTAATCTTAAAACTTTAAGTAGTTCTTGACACACTTGCAGCATTTATTGTACTAGAATTTTTATGCAACACGTTGACGCGTGTTGAAAACCTAAAAATACTTAGCATTGCTGAAGTTATTGCTAACATTTTTTTCAAGATTTACAAACTCTACGTTTCGTTCCATTATAAACTCTTCATTTTTCCAATCAGAATTAATGAAAATTCATTGTATTTAGCTCTTAAAAACAACTGTAATTTGTACCCCATCATCGGTTTCCATTTTTAAAATTTTGGTTTCGATCGGTAAATATTTTAGAAGGTTTTACGGACCTACGGACTAACGGAAGTCATAGAATTTTACATACTAGAAATTTTTCTCAATACACTGAAGCGTTTGAAATTCTTCAAAGTATTTAGTATTGTTGACGTTATCGCTAACATTTTTGTCGTGATATACAAACTCAACGTTTCGTTTAATTTTGCAATCAATCGTTTGTTTTTTTTGGTTTTTTTTTTACAGTTTCATTATTTTTTGCGGCTGGGGGGGTGAATGGAAATTTATGGTGCTAAGCTACGCACCCTAGTAACACCAAGTGAAATTTGTACCCCATTACTTGTTTGCACTTCTCCCCAAATCTGGTTTCGATCTGTCAATGTATGGCTATTAATGAGGGTGTGACGTTCGGACTAACGGAAGTCACAGAATTTTATATACTAGCGGAACCCGTGGAAGGATAATTAAATGAAACTATAAAAATCGACATTTCCGTTGTTCTAATCGATAAATTGGACATAAAAACAATCATTATACCCACGGAAGATGACACAGCAGGAACTGAGTGGACAAAAAAACAAAGATAAGGATAGCCGTCCGATTAATAGACGTAATCTGTTTCGCTAAATCAGACCCAACTAGGAAGGCTGTAGGGCTTGGTTGGATGAAGTAGATACGAAGGTGTATTGGAACAGCCGAAGAAGCATTCCAAAAGCTAAACAGAGTATTAAGAAATAGGAAAATGTCGCTAAAAACATGGAAAAGAATACTAAACTGCTACGTGATATCTGACAGGAAGTTGTGGAGAGCCATGGTCAACCTATTTAAAGAGTTTCTGGTCTCCTGTATGGCAGTGAGTGCTGGACAATATCCTCAAAGATGAAATAGAGACGTGATGAAAAAAAATGTGGCTCTACAGAAGGATACTGAGGATAACCTTGACCGAACATGTAAGTAAAGACAAAGTTTTAGAAAAAATGGAAACAAAAATAAAAATTAATACTTAACATCAGGAATAGACAGTGGAATTTCCACGGAAGGATAATTATGATTTCCTGGGAAAATTTTACTTTGTCATACTACAAATGATAGTAACGTCTTCAAACATAAAGGTATTGGATAATAAAATAACGATAACACAGAGGGTAATTTTATTTAAATATCTATAAAAGTAATGTCCATAGAGGCTACTTTACTGTAATCTTATATTATATTAAGCAGCGTATGCACACACCATAACCAAAATACTGTACGCTATTTTGTGAGAGACTTTAAAAGAGAAAATGTTTTTTATTACTGAAAAATCATGGTTCCTGTGTTTATTGTAAACAGAAAAGACCAACTGAGTAATGGCCAAGGGTGTAGAGGCCAGAAATTTCATTATTAGGTCGCGGGATACGACAACAAACCTACCTATTTTTACTATATTGTACAGTACACACACCAATACACATACAATTACTGCTACAACCATCAGCTTAAGCTGCTACTGCTGCAGTAATGCTTTAGGCTCTCTCTTCCTACTCTCTCACTCTTTACTACCTTTCCGTTTGGCAAAGGTGAGAGAAAGGCGGAGGAGAGTAAAAGATAGAGGGGAAGGAAAAGCTCGTGTAGAGAGTGTGTTCAGTGGCGTAACGGACGTAGGAACTAAGTAACTAAATAACTAAGGAAGGAACAAGCAGAATTATTATATGATAGATAGACCCTTGTACAAATTAATTGAAATAACTGTTTTAGTTTACTTTCTTTCACCATCAGGTCAGTTATGGTTCGTTAATTTTAAGGCATTAAAATGAATCTGCTCTGTTTTAATCATCCAAGAGAACGCTTTTTAACTTCCAACAGTATACATTAATTGGAGTAGATAGACTAAACTATCGCCCGGTTCACACTCCACCCACGTCTATTGAACAGGTGTAGAGGCTCATCCCTTGTTCCCTGTTTAGGATGTGGTTTCCGGCTTTCTCTTTTCCAATCTTTTCACTCTTACGTAGCCCCCTGCACACCAGTGGCCTTACCGCCTTGCCCGGGGTGATATAATTAAAATATATATATATATATATATATATATATATATATATATATATATATATATATATATATATATTTCTCCAGGACAATGAGACATAGCGTATTCTTGGACTATAGTTTTCAGGAGACGCGAGGTGCAAAAAGTAGTTTACATCAATTGTTAAGTTAGCAACTAAGGAAGTTATTTCACTATATTAGGCTAGACAATTATTCTTGCCTCAATGTATCTAACATATTAATAAGTCAACCATTCGTCCTTACTTTGAATATTGCTGGCACATATGGTCTGGTACTTCTGCTATATATTTAGAGATTCTTCATACAATCCGAAGATGAATCTGCAATGTTATTGGTTCTGCTCTGGCATCTCAACTTCAGTCACATTCTCACCGCCGTAACGTAGCTTTCTTGTCTCTTTTTCTGTAATTTTTCTGATAAAATTTCCGCTCTGGTACCTAGACTTTATGAATCTAACCGCAGTACCAGATTGGCAGGAAAGGCCCCATTATTTGGCAGGAAAGGCCCCATTATTTGGCAAGAAAGGCCCCATTATTTGGCAGGAAAGGCCCCATTATTTTACACTTGAAATAGCTAAACGCAACCATAAGTCCTATGCTAACACTTTCTTCTATCGTACCTGTCGCTTATGGAACTCACTTCCAGCTCCTTGATTTTCAGTCAACTTTGAACTTCAAAAATTTGAACACAATGTCAATTGTTAATTTCTGTCATCATAATTATTCATCTTTTAGAGTCGTCTCTCCTTTATAGTAGATTTTTTTTCCTATTCCATAACATTCTACCTGGGGTGAAATGATAAAAAAAAACGTTGATAGGCAGAACCTATTTTTCATCACCTGTAACAATGTGATGTAAATATGTAAACCTGGTGTTCAAGCTGCTGCCGTTGAGTGGATGTTGTGTTTGGCTCTCAATTAAAAATTAAGATGGAACCCAAATTCCCTTCTTTCTAAATATTCAAAACTTTCTTGAGATGTATAATATGACACAACATGATGCATTAAGTTTTCGTCTCATATCACTGGCTCTTTTTTGTGGAGTCATTTCAGTAGTCATTTCATTCATAGCGAGTCTTGTTGAATATGCCACAATGGTTATTTTAAACCTTTTAAAACACAGTTGACATTTATGAGCATTAACTGTACCCGCATAGACTGCACAAATATTGTTAAAACCTTCTAGCAGCACTACCCTTTCGAAATTCGTGCAAGAAGTGAACCAGTCAGTCAGTTTAGTACCATGCATGAAACGAGGGTCATTCAATAAATAAGATGAATTTTTCTGTATGAGGACTTCTACGAGCGTCATTCAATGAATAAGGTGAATTTTTCGGTATAAGTACTTCTACGAGGGTCATTCAATAAATAAAATGCATTTTTCGGTATATGGACTTCTACGAGGGTCATTCAATAAATAAGGTGAATTTTTCGGTATAAGGACTCCTACGAGGGTCATTCAATAAATAAGGTGAATTTTTCGGTATAAGTACTTCTACGAGGGTCATTCAATAAATAAGGTAAATTTTTCGGTATAAGCACTTCTACGAGGGTCATTCAATAAATAAGGTGAATTTTTCGGTATAAGTACTTCTACGAGGGTCATTCAATAAATAAGGTGAATTTTTCGGTATAAGCACTTCTACGAGGGTCATTCAATAAATAAGATGAATTTTTCTGTATGAGGACTTCTACGAGAGTCATTTAATGAATAAGGGGAATTTTTCGGTATAATGACTTCTATGAGGGTCATTCAATAAATAAGGTGAATCTTTCGGTATATGGACTTCTACGAGGATCATTCAATAAATAAGGTGAATCTTTCGGTATAAGGACTTCTACGAGGGTCATTCAATGAATAAGGTGAATCTTTCGGTATAAGGACTTCTACGAGGGTCATTCAATAAATAAGGGGAAATTTTTGGTATAAGGACTTCTACGAGGGTCATTCAATAAATAAGGTGAATTTTTCGGTGTAAGGACTTCTACGAGGGTCATTCAATAAATAAGGGGAATTTTTTGGTATAAGGACTTCTAATACAGATAGAAGCTCACTTTTTTCAATGTAGTCTACCAGCAGTGTCAAACACTTTTACCATCTTTGCACAAGCTTCCGTATTCCCTCAGCGTAAAAATTTTTGGACTGATGTCTAAGCCAATCGCTCACAGCACTTTTGATTTCATCGTCACTTTCAAACTTCATGCCTCTTGTGAACGCTTTCAAGGGACCAAACAGGTGAAAGTCTGAAGAGGCAAGGTCTGGGCTATAAGCGGGAGAGACACTGCTGGGACAACTCAACCCTCTTTTGTTTGTGCTCTGCAGTAAGCACCTTTGGCACTCACCGGCAGCTGACCTTCGAGTAGGCAAGATCATCATGGACAATTTTGTGGGCTGTCCCAACAGATAAGCTCAAAGTCCTTGCAATGTTATCCACTGTCACCCTTCTGTCAGACAAAATGAGATCATTGACGGATTCGATCACCTCAGGAGACCTCACTTCTGTAGGCCTCCCAGGCCTGTCTTCATCCTCAACACCTCTCCGTCCTACTTTAAGCAACTTAGCTCACTTGTAAACATTTCTTTTGCTGAAACCCGTGGCACCATACACATTTGACATTCTCCTATGAATTTCAACTGGTTTGCACCCTTCAGCAACTAAAAACTTGATAAGTGACCTCTGTTCAATTTTGGAGCATGCTTCTTGGTCGGCCATCTTTGTTAATCTCCAAAACTCTCAAAGTTTTTTTTTAATCTGCAAAAAAAAAAAAATTAAATAAATAAAATTAAATCCTTTTGAAAAATAAGTAAAGTGAAATAAAAAAAAAAAAGTAAGCTTCTATCTGTATTAAAAGTCCTTATACCGAAAAATTAACCTTTTTTATTGAATGACCCTCATACATCATTGGGCGATCATATAACTTTTGATCAATGACTGACGAGGCAGAAGATTCTCTTGTGGTAGATTGCCATTTCTTTCCACGGTAGACAGGTTGCAAACCAAGGCTATAGAAGCCAATCTGTCTTACTATTCAATCCATAGCTGGAGGGAGAAGATATGGCTTATTACATTTCCCAATGGTATTTGCGCGAAAGTGAATGCAAGAAATTCTATTAGAATTCGAACTCGGCTCTCCAATTTCTCATTCGGAGCCGATATCTATTGCACCACAACGCACATGCCCAGAAAGCTAATATGTTCTTTTTTTTTTCGGACCTAAAGGAGACTACCGCCATCTTTTAATTTGTTGTTTTTCTTCTTTTCTTTTTTTACTTTTTTCAGCGCACTCTTATCGATTATTACATAAAGTTTTCGATTATCAAAGAAAATTTGGAAAATTTTAATATTTAAACAATTTTAGAGGGGGGCGCAGTTTCTCATACAACGTTATAGTAAATCGATCCTCCATTTTGGAATCACTCGCGTTGGAGTTGCTTTGTTTTGTTTCTTTTTTTTTTGGTGGGGGGGGGGGGGGTCGAGTTGTCGCTTTTTTCTTTTTTTTTTTTCTTTTTTCAAGTTTTCTTCAGTTCTTACGATGGCATCTTCCTCGGAAACTCCAAGAACGGCTTTATTAAAAAATTTCAGTTGTTGAATATGCGCAAGCAAAAATGTTAATTGCACTGGACCGATTTACTGTAAGGTTGTGTGAAAAACTGAGCCCCCCCCCCTCCACTAAAATTGTTTAAATGTTGAAATTTTTCCAAATTTCTTTTGTCAATCGGAATGTTTAGGGTTTAATCGATAAGATTGCACTGAAAAAAGTAAAAATAAAATGATAATCAAGAAATTTACAGGTGGTGGTAATGTCGTACCGGCGAGTGGTTCCATAATAGAGGATAGATTTACTCTGTTTGTATCCACAAATTTTATCCGACTTCACACAAATATTCCTTAGGCTTTTGGTCAGGTCATGGGCTACTTATTTTTCAGATTCCCCCCACCCAGGATATCGGAATCGATACCCCGATATCCATCAGGTCTGATCAAGATCAGAATTTCAAACTTTTTATCGTGGTTTTTGCTGCAGAATTTGCTCTAACTTGGTAAAATTATAGTTTTTAGTCTCAAACGTTAGTAGATCTTTTCAAACGACTCATTTTCCCCGATATCGGGGATAGATACACTCGATATTCTATCGAATCTGATTAAAAACCGATATTCAACAATCAATATGTCTCATTTTCTCCAATTTTACTCCCGATGGGTACGATAAGTTTTCATAGACTTACTTAGGTTAGTTTTTCATTGGATTACTTATTTATTTCCGACATTGGAAATCGATACCCTGATATGCTATCGGGTATGATCAAAATCAGGTTTTGAGCCCTTTTATTTTGTTTTTTGCTTCGGGCTTTGCTCTAAGAAGGTATAATTCTTAGTCTCAGCCATGATGCCATTTACTCAGAGGACTTATTTAGCCTTCAAAATTCAGTTTACGACGAAAAAAACTTATTTGATATCGATACCAGGAAATCAGAATTTGACTTACATCCATTCATTTTTCTTTCAGTCTACGGTTTCTCTTTAAATGGAAACAACTATTGTTTTTTAGTCTTTCGTGCCAACGTCCAAAGAGTCTGAGCTCCAGGACCATGGATTAGTTTTAAAGCTTTCATTACATCCGAGCAACGCCGGGCTATACTGCTAGTAACCCAATAAGAGTTGGCATTTCACAAAATAACACCACAGTTACGCGGAAAATTTTTTCATCGTTATTTTTATTTTGACAAGTTTTTTTTTTATTTCTGTTTTTGTTCTCTTTTAAGGGATTTTTTCTCTTTTTCTTTTGTAATGTTTAACATATCTTCTTTTTTTCAGTCAGTATTTGTTTGTTTGTTTTTTTTTTCAACTTTTTATTGCTTCTCATATTTCAATAAGACTTTTTTATATTTCGTTTTAACTTTATTTGTTCTCTTCGCGTGTTGAAAAGACTTAGAAACAAATGCTTTACAACATAGATCTTGTGAAAATGGATACAGACATAATTGATATTAGAAGTTCAATTCCACTAAAGAGGTTTTTTTTAATGGTAGGGAGGGTATTAATTTTCAAGAATATTAAATATTTTCTCATTTCTGATGTTAGGTTTTAGCGAACAATACTGTTTGTTCCAGAAATCCAACTTAGTTTAGAAATTTTCGATTCTTCTTATCATAAAGTTAATTCGAAGCACAATGTTTATAATATGGGAACAAATAGGGCACCTGGAGGTGGTGTAATGTTTAGCAAGCTTGTCTCGCTAAAACCATTGCAATTCAGTAGTGAGCTCGTCCTCACTGGGTACTCCGTACTTTCGGCCTTGTGCCGCATCTAAGCTGCGTTTAGAAAATCACCATATGGGAACAAATACACTTGAAGTGCTGGAAAAGTAGAAATAACCACCTCGTCTATGTTCCCCGCTTGTATGTATTGTATAACTCTGTACTGACGTGTATATATATATATACAAGTGCTACTTTCACTTTTTAATAATTTCACCCTAAACAAGGTGGGGCCACAACAAGTGCCCAGTGTATTACAGGGAGAGAAGAGACTGGGTACAGGGGATATTGAAGAAAAGATAAAAGATGAACGGGATTCAAGGAGATACAGGATGGTAATTGACGTTGCATTTAAATGTTTAGAGATTAGAGCTATCAGGGAAACTATCAAGTAAACAAGTAAACGGAAGTGAGATGTACAGTCCGGAAGTGAAGTCAACATCCTGTTCCTGGGTGTTGATTTCAATGTCCACATTTATACTTGCATAAACTCTATTCTTGATACCGAACACTTTAACCCCTATAAATAGTATACCTTAAAATTATTCGTTGTTTTGTTCCTTTTTTGTTTTGTTTTGTTTTTTTACGGTATATCAACCTCAACGGATTATTTAATGCCACCAAGATTTTTTACAATATGTTTATATGAATAGAATATGTATTCTTTGCAAGAAATCAGTTTGTAGATCAGGTATCATTGACATGTTTTTGTAAAGCGGGTTTTGTCAAGTGTCTGGTATATATATTTTTTCTTCAAAGATATTTTGCTTTTAATATTTTTTCTTCATAAATATATTGCTGGTAATATTTTTTTCCTTCAAAAATGTATTACTGGTAATATTTTCTTCTTCAAAAAGTATTCCTAGAATTTTCACCATAAAAATCTATTTTTATACTTCATATATATATATATATATATATATATAGTACATCAAAAATTTCCCAAAATTAAATTCGTTGAATGGCCATTTCAGCGAGAAAATTCTTGCGTTATGCGAAAGAAGCCCAAAAACATATCCATACACAGGAAGTTAAAAAAATGGTGGGATTAAGAAAGAATACAAAAAAATATCTAAATTTGTCGGCCAGACATAAGAAAAAGGGAAAAGCAGAAACAGGGATTCTTGACTCGATATTAGAAGAATTTACATTATGCCTGTATGAAAGAATCAAAAGCTAAAATTGAAACCGTGTCACAGGAATAGAAGTGGTAGAAGGAAAGGAAAGAAAAAACAAAAGGGGTAGACAAGGGGAAAGTTAACGAAGAAAAATTATACAAAATATTCTTAGTAACCAAGGTAACGATTGACAACGACTTTCGATGGGGAAAAGAAAAAAAGATATAAAAAAAAGAGGGAAAAAAAAAGAAAAAAAAAGCTTCCTGTTTTGGGGCTTCTTCCGGAATAGAAATTTTGTACCATATTTGAATAATTAAATTTTTGTTTTAGATAGTTGCTGATGAAGCGAGAATTTTCTCGCTGAAATGGCCATTCAACAAATCTAAATTTCGGAATTTTTGACATACGATTTATATTTGGCTCTGTGAATAAATAATACATAATACTACAAACATCGAGCCCCCCCCCCCCCAACTTGATTAATTTTAATAATAACAAAATTAATATGAATAGGATCTGGTTTGGGGGATTTTACCTTTTGCTCATAATTTTTTTATTCAAAATATATATATATATATGCATATTGCTCTATGTCGATATTTGCGGAGTAGAGAAAGAAAGAAAGAAAGAAAGAAAGAAAGAAAGAAAGAAAGAAAGAAAGGGAAAATAAGTGAGTGGGGAAGAAAGAGGAAACATAAATAACTTTTCTAGGTGATCATGGCTTTCCACGTCTCCATATACCTGGTGGCTCTTAGCACGTCTTCTCCTGTTACACGATGCAACCCTCGTTCCATCATCCACCTGATTAGGTTCTTCAAATATGTTATCCGTTGCTTTTCCCTGTCTCTTTTTCCCTCTTTCTGGCCTGTTAGTATATTAATTTCTTAAATATTCAGGCCGGTAAATCGGAGTAACTGAAATATACTCTTTAATGAATGAATAATAACAGACCAAAAACTCATTCAGAACCCAAGTTTTTATTGTATTGCAGTCGTTAACGTCTGCTTGATATAAAATTGCACATGATATCAATATTACACGGGAAAATGCGTGCATGAAAAGTAATTTTTTAAAAATTATTTTAAACCTGGAAAAGAACAGGACAAGTTATTAAACCTGGAAAAGAACATGACAAGTGACCGGTTCACACTCCACCCACGTCTATTGAACAGGTGAAGAGGCTCGTCCCTTTTTTCCTGTTTAGGATGTGGTTTCCGGTTTTTCTCTTTTCTAATCTTTTCTCTCTTACGTAGCCCCCTGCGCATCAGTGGCGTTTTCGCCTTGCTTGGGGTGATATGATTAAAAAAAAAAAAGTTATTAAACCTGGAAAAGAACAGGACAAGTTATTAAACCTGGAAAAGTAAAGAACAGGATATTCTAATGAAGTAAAAATTAGAAATTTCTGCCTTAAAATATTGCAGCTAAAAATAAACTTTGAATGCAATATTTTATGTAAGATATTTCTTATTTTTTACTTCACGAGAATATCTTGTTCTTTACTTTTCCAGGTTTAATAACTTGTCCTGTTCTTTTCCAGGTTTAATATAATCAAAGAATATTTTTATGCATGCATTTTTTTTCCTCGCCAATAGCATATTTCATATGTAACACAATCTTAAGAACTTAACTCCACACCCGACGATTGTGTTGGACATGAAAGTTGTGCTACCAGTGAAGAATATATATATTACATGGAAAAATGCGTGCATGCAAAGTAATATTCTTAAGATTATATTAAACCTGGAAAAGAACAGGACAAGTTGTTAAACCTGGAAAAGTAAAGGACAAGATATTCTAGTGGAGTAAAAAATAAATTTCTTATTTAAAACATTGCAGTTAAAAATAAACTTTGAATGCAATATTTGAAGTAAAAAATTTTATTTTTACTTGACTAGAAGTAGAAATAAGAAATAAGAACTTTTCCAGGTTTAATAACTTGTCCTGTTCTTTTCCAGGTTTAATATAATCTAAGAATATTTTTATGCGCGCATTTTTTCATGTAATCCCTGATGTAATCCATGATTTTTCCAGGCATTGCTAGTAATTTAATATGAATTTAAGGCTGAAAGTTTGCAGTTTGTACATTTTCTAAAGTAATAATTAATAATAAATATTCATTGATCAATTTTTATATTGAGCATTGTTTTAAATTATGCTTTGAACGTTGCAATTATTTTATACGTGTATATATATATATATATATATATATATATATATATCCGAGTGGGTACAGAACGAAGAAAGAATTATTTTCGTCTCAAAACATTAATTTAAAACAGTGCCCGATATATGATGTATAGAGCTGTGAATATTTATTATAAATTGTGTTTTAGAACATGTACATTACTTTTTAATATATGTCCTCGACAATCATATGTTTGTTTCAACGTTGGGTGTCCAACGTTTCTTCGGGAGGTAAAAGCAAAGGGTAAAAATTAAAAGGGTTTTTCTTTTACCTCCCGAAGAAACGTTGGACACCCAACGTTGAAACAAACATATGATCGTCGAGGACATATATTAAAAAATAATGTACATGTTCTAAAACATAATTTATAATATATATATATATATATATATATATATATATATATATATATATATATATATATCATCTCACATATTAGAGATGCTATGCTTCCTGAAGAAGGACACTCTGACATAACACCTGCGACCAGTGTTTTATTTAACTTGGATTTGTCCCTGGATAACGTAGCTATGAATGGGTGGGCTGATGCGATGCCCTACAGGTTATATTTGACCTTAAACAACTGCACAGACGTCACTCATCTGAAAGTGCTTGTGTTTTTCGAAATCTGGGTTGCAAAGCCCATGATCAGAGAGCGGTAGCAGATGTGTTACACTGGCGCAGAGATGGTTATCTTAACCGCCGTATCTGTAGAGAGAAGGCAATGCCGAAAAGTCCTCGGCCTAACCCAATTCTTTATAACCGAAAAGCGGAAAACTTGGGAAATGGGTCAAGTCGAGAAGCATTCAACATCTCTCGTAAAACACACACACACACACACACACACACACACACACACACACACACACACACACACACACAGACATTATATATATATATATATATATATATAAGACATGATTTTGTAAGTATATATATATATTTATATATATATATATATATACTTACAAAATTTTACATATTTTTAGTTTTATTGTTTAGACATTATTTTTAATGGATAATCGAGACTAAATAATCGAGAAATCTTGAGGAGAACGCATATATGCCTAACAAGATTTCTGGATTATTCAGGGAGGTAGGTATATAAAAATATATTGTTTCAAAATATATAAAACAAAATATCTACTGAAATACGAGTATCCATGTAAAATAATGTTTCAAAAAATAGATTATATATATATATATATATATATATATATATATCTGTTATATATATATATATATATATATTATTATATTTATTTATATATATTTTCATAAATTTTTAAGAACCATCACATCAGTTGAAAAGACACAAAAGTGTTGAAACAAAATGGCTACTTTTGAAGTGATATTGTAACATATCCATGTTATAATTTATGAATGAATAATATTATTAACTCTACTTTTGTATTGAGCACTTATTTAAAAATAGTGTTTCTTGAAACAAGGAATATTATTCCAACAATACTTGTATATATATATATATATATATATATATATATATATATATCAGAAAACAATGAAAATGTTGAAAAAGCTTTGCGTGAAACGTTTCGTCACTTTGGACTTCCGCGGACTAAAGTAACGTTTACGCTAATATAAATAGACTTGAAGCACGGAGAACAGGGTAGTCGACAATTTTAAATTAATAGTTTTTAAATAATATTTTAAAATTAATTTTAAAATTGTCGATTAATAGTTTTTAAATAATGTTTAAAATTTATTAATTTTAAAATTGTCGATTGATAGTTTTTAAATAATATTTATAAATTACTAATTTTAAAATTGTCGACTACCCTGTCCTCCATGCTCCATGTCTATATATTTACATTATTTTCTCTCTGATTCTTTCACTCCGTAAATCGCCTGATGAGATTCTATTAATAGTATCGAAACATGACAGTTCTTGCGTAGTAGTGAAAAATATTTTTATTATAATAAACAAAAATAAAAATTTTACTATATATATATATATATATAGCTCTAACACTGTGGATTATTATTGCATTATTGTTTACTATTACTAATATATATATATATATATATATATATATATATATATATATATATATATTGGATTATGGGTCAACCATATCAGACCCAAGCCTAAATGGAACAAAATCTCGCTTCGCCTTCATCTATGAACGTACTGTGCACCATATGAGAAAATTGATATTACGTAATAGTTCAGAAATTAGACATTACATAAAAAAATATTTTAGTACGAGTTTCTGTGTTTCTAATGTCAATTTCTCATCCGTTAATAGTAATTACATATTTCATTGCTATGAATTCGGAGCCAGCCAACCAAGGCGCTGAATCGTAGAAAAGAGCAACCAGAATTACGTATCATTTCTTTAATCTGACACTGTGGTTTATAGTTTATTTTATCTCCCAGGAATATTTATGATACTAAAATCTTTTATATTCGTAATTGGTAACTGCATAAATTTCGAAAGAGCACGATGTTTGTGTATAAGGATGAAAGAACAGTCACAAATAGTGAGGAAAGAGAGAATGGATAATTTAACACGCACAGGACATATTGAAAGTGAATGGCAGAGCGGAAAGCAGCGAATTACCGACCTAACGTGCTTGTGTAAAAGGATGGAAGAACAGGTAGAAATAACAAGGAAAGAGGGCTTGGATAATTTGACACGCGCAGTACATATTGAAGGCAAATGGCATTGCCGAAAGCAGCAAATTACCGACATAACGAGCTTGTGTAAAGAGATAGAAAAACAGGGAGAAATAATAAGGAAAGTGGGCTTGGATAATTTGATACTCACAGGACATATTGAAGGCAAGTATCATAGTAGAAAGCATCGAATTACCGACATAACGAGCTTGTATATAGGGATGGAGGAACAGTCATAAATCATAAGGAAAGAAGGATTGGGTAATTTGATACTTACAGGACATATTAAAGGCAAGTATCATAGTAGAAAGCATCGAATTACCGACATAACGAGCTTGTATATAGGGATGGAAGAACAGTCATATATCATAAGGAAAGAAGGATTGGGTAATTTGATACTCACAGGACATATTGAAGGCAAGTATCATAGTAGAAAGCATCGAATTACCGACATAACGAGCTTGTATATAGGGATGGAGGAACAGTCATAAATCATAAGGAAAGAAGGATTGGGTAATTTGACACTCACGGAACATATTAAAGGCAAGTGGTATAGCGGAAAGCAGAGCATTACCTACCTAACGAGCATGTGTGAATGATAAGCAGCACAGGGATTAGGATTAACAAAATGACAAAATCTATTAAGAGCTACAGAAAACAGAATCAGGAATTTCCACCTCCTGGAGGGCCACGATATGAAAAAGAGGAAAAGCAAGAAGAAGAAGAGTCAAAAAGTATGAAGAAGAGGAATCATGAAGAAGGATAAAAATAATAAGATGAAGTGTCAAGGAGAAAGATTTTTTAAGGAGTGTCAAGAAGAAAAATGTTTGAATGAGCAAGAAATTTTCGGAGAAATATTGAAAATCTTCAAAATAATGAAAAAGAATAAGAACTGTCAGAAAGAGTCAAGAAGTGTTTAAAAAGTGTCAAGGACAAGTCGTAAAAAAAGAAAAAGAAGCAAAAAATGTCACGAAAAAGAAGTGTCAAGAATAAGAACAATGTTTCAAGAAGAGATTTTCAAAGAAATATTATGAAGTGTCAAATTAGATAAAAAAAGGATACCATGGGCCGAACATGTGAGGAACAACAACGTTTTGGAAAAGGAGCAAACGAAAAAGAAGCTTACACTTAACATCAAGAAGAAACAGTTGAAGTTTCTGGGACATGAAGTGAAAAAGAAGGAATAGCAAAATAAGTATATATATATATATATATATAGTAATTACAATACCAATAGTAACCGAACTAACTCTGCCGAAACTAGTATTAATTAAGCTATAAAAGAAGGGGAAGTAAAAAAAAGAAACAAACGAAGTACATGAACAAAAAGTCAAATACTCGTAGGAAAAAAATCCCAAGACTAAGACACTAAAGCGCTCAATACGAAAGTAGAGCAAATATATATATATATATATATATATATATATATATATAATTCCAAGTGAAGAGGATTCAAGGTTTCTTTTTATATTTTGAGTGCTCTGAAATTTATTTTATTATAAATAGGGCTCAATATAATGAGTATTATAGAGCTTAATATAATATAATATAATATAACATAATTATATGGCTATGTCAATTTTTCATTGCTACATGGAAATTTCTATGTTTCGAAATTAATTCTCATCATCAGGCAATGTTGGTGTGATTGTGCAGACGATTTACATTTAAAAAAAATTGACATAACCATATAATTATATTATATATATATATATATATATTTGTGTGTGTGTGTGTGTGTGTGTGTGTGCGCGCGCGCGCGCGCTTATACATAACTTAATTAACCGAGCACAAATCAACTCCTCGACGAACAAGAACTACAGTAATTTTTAGCAACACAGTCTTGCGGTTATTTTTGTTACCATCTCTCACACTCCTAAAGATGATCTCGGAAAGAGATTGAAAGTACTTGGAAACATTGAGAAATGAACGATAAGAACATCTATCAAAGTTGCAGCTCATTTCTGACATTTTTAAATTATAATACGCTAAAGATTATCCGCGAGTATGAACGGATTTTATTAAAAATAAGCAACCATAGTGTTTACATTTTATTTAAGCTGTCATATCTATAGGAAAATTTGCTGCCTAAATACACACACACACACACGTATATATATATATATATATATATATATATATATATATATATATACGTGTGTGTGTGTGTGCCTTCAGTGCATTTTTTTCAGTTAAATATTTTCTTTTCTAATCAGGCTGACACCCATGAGGTCAAAATTGTGACCGTACGTGTTACATGCTGAACTACCTCTGCCGTTTAAACTGTTGCTATGCAGTAATCATATATTATTTTTGAGATTACAAGATCTTTCGGCGATATATATATATATATATATATATATATATATATATATATATATAGTTTTAAATACTCTCTGTACTTACATGTCATAAAGTGCGCACACATGTACCACAGCATGAATGATGGTGTGTGTCAAAGGTTCTAAGCGTCGAGAAGCAAGTGAGGACAGCGTCTATACAGCATGTACGTTTTTCGTGTGGGGAATATTAGTCATTTATCAACGGGTCCATCTGTGACGATAGTTTAATGGCGGAGGCATTGTCCATCGACGCCGTTTCAGCTGTGCCTGTCCGGACGACAAAAGGTCAACGAACGATAGATGACCATCGGTTCGGCAGTTGCCAGACGTGGTATGCAATTCATACAATCTCAGACAGGTCTTTTTTTTTTCTTGTTTTTATTTTTTCAATTGGAACCTCCGTTGTCTTCACGCAGAAATAGTATCGTTGAAGATTAATGCTAAAAACAATTTTTTATAGAAATGTGTGCAGATCGGCACAAACATATACTATTGTTTATTAATGAAAGCACCTGATCCTATTGCTGTAAAACTAACTCTCTCTTTTTCTCTCTCTCACGCACACACAGACACAAAAACACACACACACACACATATATATATATATATGTATATATATGAATATGTACACGTATACTTTTATTGATTTTCACCCTGTAAAGCTCTAAGAGCCAGTCAAGATAGTGGATTGCAATGGAGTCTTGTATTAGCGTAAGAAAAGAAAAGAAGTAAAGTTCTTGGGACTATATAGAAAAGATAATAGCTAACTCCAGAAAAAAAGATAATGCACAGATATTAGCAGGAACCAGAAATCAGTCAGTCAGTTAAGTGCCATACGTGATACACGCTCAGGCGATCATGTCTCGAAAGAGACATGACTGACTGGGCAGGAGATTATCCCGCAGTAGGTTGCCATTGCTTTCTGCGGTAGACTGGTTGCCGACCAAGGCTATAGAACCCAATCTGTCCTGCTATTTAACCCATAACTGGAGGGAAGAGACGGATTAATACCCTTCCCAATGAATACAATGGATTAATCCTAAATAAGAAACAAGGGATAAACCTCTATGACTGTTCGAGAAAAGTTTATATATACACTACCGGTCATAATTATTTGGCCACCCCAGTTTTTTTTTTTTAAATGATGTATTTCAGATAAATCTATCTATCACCCGGTTCACACTCCACCCACGTCTATTGAACAGGTTAAAAGGCTCATCCCTTGTTCCCTGTTTAGGATGTGGTTTCTGGCTTTCTCTTTTCCAATCTTCTCACTTTGGTTTCTTTTTTTTTTTTTCAATTGCATTAGATAGATCTATCTATCGCCCAGTTCACACTCCACCCACGTCTATTGAACAGGTGAAGAGGCTCATCCCTTGTTCCCTGTTTAGGATGTGGTTTCCGGCTTTCTCTTTTCCAATCTTTTCACTATTACGTAGCCCCCTGTACATCAGTGGCGTTACCGCCTTGCTCGGGGTGATATGATAAAAAAAATTCATACTATTTTTAGGGTTTATTGCTAAATGAAAAGAGAATGGGTTTTTTGTTATTATTACTTTGCAAATTTTCACACGGCAAGGAAGCAAAAATGAACTCGTCCGAATCACCCTAAATTTTCTTCATTCTTTCATTGATGTAATAATTAAATATTTATAAACTTATTTAATGCACATGTTATTGTGCCGTATTAACAAAAGAACCATTCTATTTTCATTTACAATTATTCACTTGGCAATAAATACTAAAAATAGTATGAAATACATAATTTTTTAAAACACTGGGGTGGCCTAATAATTATGGCCGGTAGTGTATATATATATATATATATATATATATATATATATATATATGGGAGAACATCATATATAAATTTCTATATATTGGGACAATGCGAGGCAAATAAATGAATGACAATGTGGAAAGAATGAGTAACGCATTATTTTTCTATAATTCTGAGACGACGTAGTATTTACATTATTTATCGATCACTAGGTATAAAATTCTCGTTTCATATTCCATACCACTTCTTGATATCATCTAGTTACCTCCCTTTAACTCAAATCTCTTAATTATTTGTTCAACATTGCTGTAGACAGGTACTAAACTCACAGAACCCTAGTGATCGAAATAAAGGGTTTGGTTCGAAATTCCTAGCACCTGAAGAAGGCCGGAACCTAAAACGACCGAATCGTCTTGATTATGGCAATAAAGATTAGAACAACAGTTCGAACAATGTAAATACTGAATAGTGCTTTCTTACAAAGAATTTTTTCCTTATTATTTATTTGATTAATATATATATATATATAGATGTGCGTGTATATATATATATATATATATATATATATATATATATATATATATATATATCTTTTTAATTTGTAAACCAGTTGTTACGCGACCTAGATTTCTATCATGTGGTGTCTTTAGGCACCTTTAAGAGCAGGTGGCTCAATCACAAGTCTACATTCAAAAAAGAAAACTTATAAAACTAGCCCCTTGTGGAAATAGAAATTAAAATATGGAAAAGACCCAGACATAACGTGGAGTATAGTGAAATCAGCCAAGCTTTACAACGATGGCAAAATATGTAGACTGTACCAGGAGGAAATGTTAGCGATTATGTTCTTCCCAAACAAAAATTAACTATTAAATGAAAGAACAGAAATTATGACTAATTGTAACCATACTAAAGACACCTATTAGGTTCTTGTAATTTTAAAAATGCGCTTTCAAAAATTCCCCATCACGTGAGAGTTCAAGTGAACGTTCCAAACATCTACCGTAAGTGAGCGTTCTTAAAAAGAAAAGGTAAACGGTAAAATCAGTTATGCAAATCGCCTGAAGACACCACTCATGGTAGAAACCGAGGTCGTGAAATATCTCGTTTACAAATGAAGAATATTAAAAATTTCTACGATATAAGTGTATTGAACACTTTTTAATACAAACGTGCACTTGCCTAATGTTATTAAGACCGAAAACTAAGTAATTCAACAGTCAATATATATATATATATATATATATATATATATATATATATATATATATATATATATACATACATATACATATATTCTCTGTCTGTCTCTGTATATATATATATATACTTTCAGTGTATTTTCTTTCCAATTAACTATTCTGTCTTTTAATCAGGCTAACATTCATGAGGTGATATGTATGGTGACGGGGAAATAATTAGAAATAATGTTTAAAAAAATAAATTGAATATATATATATATATCCCTTCCTTTACTATCCTCTGCTGCCGGCATTAGAAATTTTCCTCATTCTTTGATTAAACGGAGTTGACATTGCATGTCTTAAACTGACATGTTGAAAATGGCTATTCCCTCTCTAAATATTATCTGAATTTGCATATATATATATATATATATATATATATATATATATAATTGAACTTTTTAGAGTTATCATGTTTGCCCATGAATGGTAAAGTTGAACAGTTCATCAGCTACTAGGGGAGGCGACTGGACAGGAGGTGTCACCACAAAGTCAATATACACCCATCCCGACCCACATGCACACATATACGCATACACTTATAAGCAAATATATATACGTATCTACATCTAGATGCACATATTTACACATATATATATGCATATATGACACATGACTTATAAATATGATAACTCTGGGTGTGTCTCGACTTCACCTGCTTTTTTTACAAACAATATTATATGCATTATCTTTAAATACTTTCATGGTAATTGCTCGGATGATATACTCGTTATGGTACCTAGATGTTATGGCTTTATGAGCAGTACGGAATTGGCAACATTGTCTCATTAATATATAGCTGAAATGGCTAGCTGTAACCACAAGTTCTATGTTAACAATTTCTTCTCTTTGCACGTCTCGTTTGTGAAAATCTCTTCCGAATATGTAGCTAACCTTGAGCGTCAAAATATTAAATGCAATGTATCGCCCGGTTCACAATCCACCCTCGTCTATTGAACAGGTGAAGAGGCTTGTTTCCTGTTTAGGATGCGGTTTCCGGTTTTCTCTTTTCCAATCTTCTCACTTTATTTTTTTTTTTTCAATTGGAGTAGATAGACTAAACTATCGCCCGGTTCACACTCCACCCACGTCTATTGAACAGGTGAAGAGGCTCATCTCTTATTTCCTGTTTAGGATGCGGTTTCCGGTTTTCTCTTTTCCAATCTTCTCACTTTATTTTCAATTGGAGCAGATAGACTAAACTATCGCCCGGTTCACACTCCACCCACGTCTATTGAACAGGTGAAGAGGCTCATCCCTTGTTTCCTGTTTAGGATGCGGTTTCCGGTTTTCTCTTTTCCAATCTTTTCACTCCTATGTAGACCCCTGCACATCAGTGGCGTTACCGCCTTGCTCGGGGTGATATGACTAAAAAAAATGTCAATTGCTATCTTCAAAAGCTTGAAGCATAATAATTTTTAATTCGAAATGTACTTTGGACAATCCTTGACGGAATCCCACCCCCATGTTTGAAAAGACATTCATAATCTGTAAAAGACTTCTAGAAAAGTAACTGCTTGTTGTTTTCAATAGTATTTGAATAAAGAATATTAATGACTAAATAAACATTATATTTAATATGTTTGATTAATAATAATAATACGTTGAAATATTTGATATCCCCAAAGAAATTCATTGTGAAATTAAAATTGTACTTTCTACGTTCTTAATTATTTTGTGAATAATTAAAAATTAAATAAATTAATAATAAAACAAATACAAACTGAATTGAAATGAGTTAAAATGTAATTTCTGGCATTATAAATATTCCAACTGTTTCACCGCTCATCTTGATAGGGATTTCGCTTCATAAAATAAATTTTTCCATGAAATAAAATTCTTTTCCCGGTTACGCATGTTCTTGGTGAAACATCAAATAGATTTTTATCAAACTGTCTCGTACGGTGGTCCTAACATTGTTTCAACGTATGAGGAGCTAAGAGTTCAACTTTAGAACTGAGTTCTCAGACAACCTACATATTTCCTGTCGTTACGAGTGGAAGGGCTGAAAAGTTATAAGGCTGACTGATGGTGTAGGGGATTCGGAGAGCCGTGTTCGAACTCCAGTTGAATTCGTTGCATTCACTTACGCGCGAATATCCTTAGGAAAGGTATTAATCCATCTCTTCCCGCTAAGACAGATTAGGTTCTACAGTCTTGGTTGGCAACCAGTCTACCGCAGAAAGTAATGGCAATCTACAGCGGAAAAATTGAAAAAGACATGATTTCCTAAGCGTTTATTACGTATAGCACTTAACTGATGAAGGGTTGATGCTAGAACATTGAAATACTCCGAGCCGATAATTTCTACGCAACGTGTATCGGCTATCGGCTAAGAACAGGACATGCAAAGTTTAATTTAATTTTTCTTTTTTTTTTCTTCTCTTTTTGCTAAGCGTTAAATTTCAGGATAACCTGGAATCTTTAGGCTTGGTTGGCACCCAATCAAGGAGAAGTTAAACTCTTAAACCAGACCCGCTGAAGAACAGTTTCGAAACTTCCCAATATTATCAACTCACTCGCAGAATGTGCTAATAACATTAAATATTTGATTTATATCCAATCACTCGTTAACCATCACCGTGTGGTAAACACGATCAACATTTACTTTGGTGGTGACAATTGTAGGATGTCCAAAACTTGTGTCATTTTCAAGACCCTTTCTTCTTATCCTAAATGCAGCTTTCCATTTTGCACTGTCGATAAAGCACAAGCACCATCACATAATGTAGCGATCATGATAGCATGAAACTTCTTAGGGACCAAACACCTTTTCTGTAGGTTTTGATGACACAGCGACACCAAATTGTGTCCATTCTCCAGTGAAGTCGTTACTGTTTACTTTTGAAGATTTCAGTGACCAGTCAGAGATCTCAGATTACCTGCAAAAGAAAATACGAATAAGAATCCGAAGAATACGAATGAGAATAAGAATAAGAAGAGTTGCATTGAATGCAAGCAAGATTTCAAAGCTTTAAGATTTTTCCATTCTAGTCAGCCTATGAACTTTTCAGCCTATCTACGTACCTGCTACGTGGTGCAGTGGATATCGACTCGGGACGACAAATCGGGAATTCCAGTTAAATTCCTTGCATTCACTTATGCGCAAATATCGTTGAGAAAGGTATTAATCCGTCTCTTCCCTCCAGTTATGGGTTAAATAATAGAACAGATTGGGTTCTATAGCCTTGGCTGGCAACCAATCTACATGGCAACATACTGCGGGATAATCTGCCCAATCAGTCATGTCTCTTTCGCGACATGATTGCTCAAAGCGTGTATCCCGTATGGCAGTTAACTGACTGACTGGTCAGTCAATAAGCAGCGTAATTGTACCATTCAGGCTTACTTATTTCTATTAACTAAATTACTAACACTTACTTTACATATATTTTCTTGTTATACTAATACACTGTTTTGAACCTACTTCCTGTGTTCAGTGTCTTACTTCCGTCCAAACTGGTCACTATATCTTTACGGTGAAGTTTCGACACAGCAACTCCACAACTAATTGGCGACGAAGATCCACATCAGTGATAAAAGTGTATAATTTTAAAATCTTTTTCAAATATTTATAATCTCATGTTGGGAAACATATTTAAGGTTCGTTATTTTATTTATTTATTTATTTATTTATTTTTTCTATAACAGCTTCCATAGTTTGAGTCTTTGCCTGCAATGAGTTTATCTATTAATATTTTTTGTATTGGATTTGTATTTTTGCTTGTGATGTAATGCACGCTTAAGTGTTTGTGACTCTTTTGCAATATATGACTGACGTGTAACCGGAAAGGGATTGCAAATCACTGCTATCAAACTTTGAATCTCCTAGCTGGTCAAGGAAATGATGGATTCACCTGACAAAGCGAACCTCGCTGCTGAGTTTGAAAAAAAAACTTCAATCTGTGGTCGACTGGAGTAAGAAATGGCTCGTGAATTTTAATACTTGCAAAACGAAGTTGCTATCTATTAACCACCACAGACAATCGCTTCTACCCCACATTAGCATGGATCAGGCTAGTCTCCTTGAAAGCAAAACACTGTGCTTCCTGGGGTTAATTCTCTCAGCAGACCCCAAGTGGAATGACTATATCGAATCCATAGCTAGATCCACTTCTAAGAAGGCCGGTTCACTGTGTAAGTCCAGGTTTTTTTCCCCGTCTGAATCCATCCTGCACATATATAAATCTACCCTTCGTCTGTGTATTGAATACTGCTGTCAAATCTGGTCGGGCGTCCCTGCTATCTACCTCGGGGTTCTTGACAAAATCCAGCAAAGAATCTGTAATGTGATGGATCCCGACTTGGCAGCTCAGATGCAGTCACTGTCTCACCGGCGCATTGTGGCTTCCCTGTGTCTCTCCTATAAATACTTTCCCCTATGCAAAAAATTACTCGAGCTACTAGATTAGCAACAATGTCCCACTCTTTTACAGTAAAACCAATAATATATAACCACAACTTCTACTATACCAGTTTCTTTTCTCGCATTTCTCTCCTGTAGAATTCCCTTCCGTATACTTGCTTCCTCGATAGCTACAATCAAAATTTAAATGTAAGGTCAATAGTCATCTTCGATCTCACTGACTTGCATCCTTTCTCTCATGGATTTTTCTGTCTACTCCACTCTCATCAGTGTTCTCATTCTTCTCTTACTCACTTCCTAACACCCCCTATAACCTGTCCTTCTTTCTTATCCCTTTCCACCTATGTAAACCCCTGCGCACCAGTGGCAGTAATACAGCTTTGCTTGGGGCGAAGTGATTAAAAAGAAAAATCTCAAGAGCATTTGAACGTAAATGACTGTAACGAACTCAGATTGGAAATCGAACACAGCTCCCCAATTATCGAGAGTATGGTTTTTTTTAAATAGTGTTCAGTAAGTTTTAGACAGGAGGCGTCTTCGTTGGTAGATGTGGTCGTCCATTATTACGATTCCCCCGCCTTTATCGCAATGAGATGTGCGAATGTTTTTGTTGTTTGATTACTTTAGGGCTTTATATACCTGCGAGAGTTTTTTGTGTTTGGCTGCGATTCGGCCTTGGCTGTATTAATAAATGGAACTTTGTCTGTGTTTGTATGTGTGTGTGTGTCTGTGTGTGTGTGTCCGTTACCTATAGACTCCGAAACGGCTGAACCGATTTTCTTGAAAACTTACATAGTTGTACTATAACGTCTGCGAGTGTTCTTAGCTAGGTTTTGTGTCGAGATAACTCCGATAAATATCGAAAATCGATAAACGAAAAAGTCGGGTGGTTCAATTTTAATGACATTTGATACACTCATAGACAAAGACATAAGAAACGATACTCAGAAGTTTCAAGGTTTCAGTTCTTACAATAGTGCAGAAAATCGATAATGTATATATATATATATATATATATATATAAGGCAAGATGTGTGTTTATATGCCTATATGTTGGTATTTTTTTCAGCCTTTTTATTTTAGTTTTTTCTTCGGGTTTGGCTCTAAGTAGGTATAATTGTAGTTCTTAGTCTCAGCTATAATACCATTTACTCAGAGGAGTTATTTAGCCTTCAAAATTCAGTTTGCGACGGAAAACTTATTTGACATCGATAACGGATATCAACATTTGACTTAAGTCCATTTATTTTTCTTTCAGTCTACGGTTTTGCTTCAACTGGAAACAACTATTGCTTTTTAGTATTTCGTGCCAACGTCCAAAGAGTCTGATCTCCAGGACCATGGATTAGTTTTAAAGCTTTCATTACACCCAAGAAACGACGAGCTATATTGCTAGTATATATATATATATATATAATTCCAGGTGAAGAGGACTCAAGTTTTTATTATTTTGAGTACCCTGGCATTTATTTTATTATGGACAGTTCTCAATATAATGATTACCTGCACAACCAACATCAACATTGCCTGATGATGAGAATCTATCTCGAAACATAGAAATTTCCGTGTCGCAATGTACAATTAATTCATAACTATATATATATATATATATATATATATATATATATATATATATATATATGTTGTGTATTTGGGCAACAATCTCTCATTTCTGCAGATTTAATATAAAATGACAGACAAGGCATTATGTGTTTTTATTATAAACTTAAAATTATTACAGCTAGAAATTTGATGTGGGGTGCTGCCTATCCCTGATATGTTAGGTCTCATTGGTACGTGTGGTTTATGTGGTTTTTGGTAGTTCATATAATGTGGTTGTCTTTGGATAATGTTTAGCAAGTTTTAGCCAGGAGGCGTCTTCAATTTTTGGGTTTATTTTTGGACGTCGCTTATGAATTTTTCTGGCTTTTTCTGTGGTTTTGTTTCAGTTTCCTTTTCCGTGGATGTTATCCCGTAAATGAAGTCTCTCATTATCTGTTGGTAGATGTGATCGTCCATGATTACGATACCCTGCCTTTATGTGATGTGTGGATATTTTTATTGTTTGCTAATTCCTTCAGAGCTTTTATATATCTGCGAGGAGATGAGGTCTCCTTTGTTTGTTTTTTTGTTTGTGTGTGTGTGTGTGTGTGTGTGTGTGTGTGTGTGTGTGTGTGTGTGTGTGTGTGTGTGTGTGTGTGTGTGTGACTGTTATTAGGCCTTGGATGTATCATTCAGTAAAATCACAGTCGTTATGATTTTACCAAAGGATGCATTTAATCATCTAATTATAGTTCGAGAATTCTTCCCGTTTTATTCAAAAATTGACTCAGCTTGATATCTGTTTAAATTGCTTATTGGTTGATTATGATCACGTGATTAGACTTAGTAATTTTTGCGCCCAAAATTGATGAGTGTAATTGTCAAAAATAAGTGTCAAAAATTGGAGGTGTCATGGTTCAGTGAGTGTGTCTAATGTCAACAAATGGCTAAGCTGTTTAAGACTTAGACTGGAAAATCGAATGAAGGCAGCTCCCCGATTATAGAGAGTAATAACGTGGGTGTTTTAGATGGTGTTCAGTAAGTTTTAGCTAGGAGGTGTCTTCATTGGTAGATGTGTTCGTCCCAGTTTTATCGGAAGGGGAAGTGTGGATGTTTTTGTTGTAATTCCTTCAGGCCTTTTATATATCTGCGAGGAAAATGAGGTCTCGTTCGTTTTATTTCTTTGTTTTTTTTTTGTTTTGTGTGTGTGTGTGTGTGTGTGTGTGTGTGTGTGTGTGTGTGTGTGTGTGTGTGTGTGTGGCTACGATTTGGCCTTGGATGTATCCTTTGGCAAAATGAGAATCGTTATGATTTCACCAAAGGCTACATTCAATCATCTAACTACAGTTCGAGAATTCTTTCCCTTTTATTCAAAAATTATCAAATTGCTATGTTTTTAAAATGCTTATTGGTTGATTATGATCACGTGATTAGACTTAGTAATTTTTGCGCCCAAAATTGATGAGTGTAATTGTAGAAAAAAATGTTAAAAATTGGGAGTGTCATGGTTTAGTGACTGTGTCCAATGACAACAAATGTTTAAGTAGTTCCAGTCTCAGGTATTCCGCTTTATTGGACCAAAATTTGTATTATTGTGTGTGTGTGTGTGTGTGTGTGTGTGTGTGTGTGTGCGAGCGCGCGAGCGCGCAATCCGCACGTAGAAATAGTTTTAGTGTTTTTTCTGGGAAGTGTTTTAACTGAAGACAGAAAGTGCGACACAGAGATCCAAAGGCGAATTGGCATGGCGAAAGACGCGTTCCAGAAGCTGAGTAAAGTATTAAGACACAGGAAACTTTCACTAGAAACAAAGAAGAGTGTACTGGATTGCTATGTGATGTTAGTTCTTCAATATGGCAGCGAATGTTGGACAATATCAACAAAGATGAAGGGAAAACTTGAAGCAGCTGAAATGTGGATCTACAGAAGGATGCTGCGATATAGTGGACCGAACATGTGAGCAATGACGAGGTGTTGGAAAGAATGGAAACGAAAAGAAAATTAATATTCAGCTTCAGGAAGAAACAACTGAATTACCTGGGACATTACCTGCAATGAGGAAGGAGGGCTTGGAGAACCTGATACTAACAGGTCAGATAGAGGGAAAAAGAGACAGGGGAAAGCAGCGGATAACATATTTGAAGAGCCTGGGCAGGTGGATGACAGAACGGGGTTTGAGACACGATACTGGAGAAAGTGTGCTAAGAGCCACCAGGGATAGGGCGACGTGGAAGGCCATGATCGCCTACGTCCTGAAAGAACAAGGTACATAGAAGAAGAAAAATATGTCAGTAATGTGGAGGACAAAGTAAAACATTGGTGACTCGGTGTCAGGGCTAAACAAAGATTGAACAGAGGGAAAAGAAAGGGAGAAAAAGTGGTTCTTTCCCCCTTTTTGATCCCCCTTTCTGGTTTTTCATGTTTCCTATCCCCTTTACCCCGCACAAAAACTTTTTTTGCCAATAAAAGGAAGTGAATTTTCATCTCCTTTAAAAATATGACGTTTACTACCTGATGAGACGTTGTTCTTTCAATGTCGAAACAAAATGTACAATTGTAGTAGATTGTAGTTTGGACATGTTATATATATATATATATATATATATATATATATATATATACTAGCAGTATAGCCTGGCGGTGCTCGGGTGTAATGAAAGTTTTAAAACGAATCCCTGGTCCTGGAGCTCAGACTCTTTGGACGTTGGCACGAAAGACTAAAAAGCAATAGTTATTTCCGGTTAAAGCAAAACCGTAGACTAAAAGAAAAATGAATGGATGTAAGTCAAATTTTGATTTCCTGGTATCGATATCAAACTTTCTGCACTATTGTAAGAACTGCAACCTTGAAACTTCTGAATATCGTTTCTTATGTCTTTGTTTATGAGTGCATCAAATTCGGACCACTCCTTCTATAACCCGATTTTTTCGTTTATCGATTTTCGATATTTTTTTAGGGTACCTCGACACAAAACCTAGCTAAGAACACTCGCAGACGCTTATAGTACAACTGTGTAAATTTTCAAGAAAATCGGTTCAGCCGTTTCGGAGTCTATAGGTAACGGACACACACATACACACACACACACAGACACACGCACACACAGACAAATTTCCATTTATAAATAAGTTTAGATAGATATATATGGATAGGTTAGGTTTTGAAGGCTTTCACAATGCATTTAGTAAAATAAAGGAAGGTAGGAATGACCATTCGTTGAAAGACACAGACTCGAACTCGAGCTTTTCTGCCATTCTGAAGATGAGATTTTAATCTCGAAATATTAATGTATAATAAATAAGTGAGACCCAACAACTTCTTTACGTTCTTTATTTTACTAAACGCATTGTGAAAGCCTACAAAACCTAACCTTAATCCTAATATACAAAATGCTTTAAGCAAATTATAAAACTTTCCTATATATATATATATATATATATATATATATAAATTAGAAAAAGTTTTCAAAATTCAAAGGTGTCGGATGTACATTTCGACATAGGATCTCTAATAGAGACTCTACGTCACGTCAGCGACATTGTTTTTCCAAATCGTAAAGGCTCTGGGTTAGAGTGTGGAGGGGTTTTAGGTTAAGAACGGTCACAAAGTGGAAAAGGACAGAGCAGGTAGTCGCTGAGTTACAGGGTGTTGAAATGGTATATTTAGGAAGGGGAGGAATAGGAATTCATATTTTATAAAGATAGACAACTAAATGAGTTAAATTACTTTTTAAAGTTAAGATTTGGGGCTGTTTGAAGAGGTGCATTTAGGCGAGAAGGAATGGGTTTCAATATAAGATTTTTAAAATTTTTATTTAAGTTTATTTGATTAAACCTTTTAGGTAGAAGCGAGCTAAATGCTAATTACAGGAAGTTATCAGTTTAAAAATTATTAGAGAAAAAATATTAGATAAAAAATATTAGAGAAAAAAATATATATATATACATACATATATGTGTTAACCAAGGAAAAAGGGGTTTAGTAAAAGAATCCATATTTTCTAAAGATAGGCAATTAAAGGAGCTTGGGATAGAAAGGCAGTGGGGTTAAAATACTTTTTAAGGTTAACGTTAGGGTAAAATTAAGATTAAAACTTAAACTGAATCCTTTTAATTTATATTCTAACATCTAGTCAACGGGGATTTAAATTCTAAATTTAAGTATTCGAAAAATTTGCCTTGTGGCGGGACTTTCTGTTGAATTCCCTCCTAAGATTCAGTAGCCGGTGTTGGTGGGGGTATTTTAATATTGAAATTTTTTCCAGTAAACATAGACAGCACCTATCACGAAAATTCCTCGGAATACGGGCTGAACCTATCAGTTTCCAGCTAATTTCAGGATCCAGCCCTTCCTCTTTCATTTTCCAGAATTTCCATATGGTTTGCAATTTATTTAATCTGACACACTGTGTGTGTCAGATTAAATAAATTGCAAACAATATGTTTGCTTATTTTTAATAAAATCTGTTCATACTCACAGATAATCTTTCGCGTATTACAATCAAAAGATGTCAGAAATGAGCTGTTACGTTGACAGATGTTATTTTCATTCATTTCTTAAGGTACCCAGGTACTTTCAACCTCTTTCCGAGGTCATCTTCAGAGGTGTGGTTTATAGTAACAAATGTAACCGGAAATCTGTGTTGCTAAAAATTACTGTACATTTTTTCCTGCTTTAAATATAACGGTTGACAAATTGCTAGCGTTCATTAGAACGTGAAAATTATCCAAATGGAATTTGTCAACCGTTATATTTGAAGCTGGAGAAAATGTACAGTCATTTGTAGCAACAGTTTTCAGGTTACATTTGTTACCATAACTCACACCCCTGAAGATGATCTCGGAAAAAGGTGGAAAGTAGTTGGGTACCTTGAGAAATGAATGAAAATAACATCTGTGAACGTTACAGCACATTTCTGACATCTTTTGATTGTAATACGCGAAAGATGAACGGATTTTATCAAAAATAAGCAAACATCGTGTTTGCAATTTATTTAGTCTGACATTGATTAAAACAAAATTTGCTCCCTAAATACACAAATATATATATATATATATATATTTGAATATATGGATTGAAATCAGACAAGCTGAGTAGCAGGTGAGAAAAAGAGCCCTTAATCTGACATGTTTCACTTTAAGAGATTTGTTAAGACAATTGATTCAAAATTGTTAAAAAGAGACAGTATGTAGATTGAGGCTTGATTTCATTGGGCAAATACTTGTAATAACGTAACAGATATTCAATTTTAAATCTAAGAAAAACTTGTTTGTTTATATGTGCGTATCCCATAATAATTGTAATAGATGCTTATTTTAAATGTAACTGTTTGTAGGAAGTGCGTTGTGGTGCTGTGTAAATCGACTTCGAACGAGAAATCGGAAAACCAAATTCAACTTCCAGTTGCATACCTTGCATTCCGTGAATTCTCTTGGAAAAGGTATTAATCCGTCTTTTCCTCCAGCTATGGGTCAAATAACAGAAAAGGATCTGTGGCCTTGGTTGACAACCAGTCTACCGCAGAAAGTAATGGCAACCTACTGCTAGAAAATCTTCTGTTACACGTTAAATAAAACTCATTCTCGATAATGGCTAAAAGTATATCCAAAAGCGCTCTGATAAACAAAACATTTTGACAATTTGTATATAATTTATATCTGCAAAAGAAAAAAAAAGTCATAAGATCACATTAAAAATTACATAAAAAAACTTAGCCATAATACCTTGTCTATCATTTTTAATGAAACCTGCATGTATATATATATATATATATATATATATATATATATATAACCTGCATATATATATATATATATATATATATATATATATATATATAGGGGGGGGGGTCTTTATTCAAGTGCGCGTTTTTGAGAGAAAGTAAGACAAAGAGAGAGAGAGTGTGTGTATTGAAGAGAGAGAGAATATTTCCCGATATTGTCTTTTTTTTATTGTTTTTTGTATTTGTGTTTGTTTTATGAGTTTGTTGATAGCTTCATTCTTTGGTGATTTTTTTTTTTTTCGCTCATAAATAATCAGTTAGACACGGCAGGAGATCGCACCGACAACGAAGGGAAAAGAGAGTTGTGAGGGTGGCGGGAAAAAAGAGCAGGGTTAAAAAAAAAAAAAAGAAAAAAAAAGTGGGCTGAGGGGAGTTGTTGTGCGGTAGATGTAAGAATTGAAAGTTGAATAGGGAGTGAAGCGAGTGACAAAATAATTATTCCGGTTGAACGAGGTGGAAGAGGTAGCACGAAATCATAGGGGTATTTATAGACGAGACCGAAAGAAATGATCAGGAGAAGTACAAAAGAGAAAACAAAATAAAACAATTTTAAAAAATATCAATATGTTACGGTATTAAGTTAGCATCGACTGACAAAAAACTATTTTTTTTTATATTGGCGAAAATCCTGTACAAGGCCTGACGGCCACTCGAGTCTGATTTAAATTTGAATTTTGTTTAACGGCATATCAACCTTTGAGGATTATTTAATGCCAAAAAGGTCGGGTTTTAAGATATATTTTTTTTAATATTCGGTTATAGTAAGAAAGTTGATTTAGTCAGATTTTGATGATGATCTTTTTTTTTATTTTAGAAACTGAAAATGTCTTCTAGTTTTGTATTCAAAAGTGCCATACGTGATACACGCTTGGGCGATCATGTCTCGAAAGAGACATGACTGACTGGGCAGAAGATTATCCCGCAGTAGGTTGCCATTGCTTTCTGCGGTAGACTGGTTGCCGACCAAGGCTATAGAACCCAATCTGCCCTGCTATTTAACCCATAACTGGAAGGAAGAGACGGATTAATACCTTTCCCAAGGGTATTTGCGCGTAAGTGAATACAATGGATTCAACTGGAATTCGAACTCGGCTCCCCGGTTTCTCCTTCCGAGCGGATATCCACTGTACTACAACGCACATTCAAAAAGTATTGCTGGTAATAATTTCATTTTCCTTCAAAAATGTGTTATGGCAATATTTTTTTCTTCAAAACTGTATTGGTAATATTTTTCATTCAAAAATGTATATTTTTCTATAAAAGTCTATTTTTATAGTTTCATAGTGTCTTGACCCCAGTTTGGGGGTTAACTATTTGCCCATAGCTGGGACCCTACAGGTGCTACCACTCTGGGTCAGAGTGGACCTGAAAATAACAGCAATTAAGAGGTGGTTCCATGCTCCTCACAATCTCCAAATCAGAGGCCTTGCTGCCGTATGCAGTTTATCGTCATGCCCAGGACCACTCAAGTTTGAGAAAAAGGCACAGCTTTAGATAGATATGCGTGGAAGATAACGGTTAACACTAAACATGAACAAGTTAAGATTGTAGTAATCAGGAAAGCATTCTTTTGGGAGTCGGTTCCATTAAGCAGGAAGCGGGTTACAGAGTAAGAGTAGGGAATAAGATGCGTAAATGGCGGTGAATATCTACTGTTTTTAAAGTCTCAATTGACAGGTGAGAGCTTAAATAGTCATCCCCAGACAGTTCTGTTTCGCTGTATCACAGCTCATCAGTCATCAGTACGGCTAGTCATCCGATTACTTCCAGCCAGTATTGAAGCCCTAGCGATATGACATCAGTCGGAATTTCTACCTCTAAGCTATTGGCGCATGGTGGATGAAGGTAAATTTTAGCGTCTTATATACAAGAGCGATCAGTTCATTGCTGAAGAATGTTGCAATGAGTAACTGTTTTTAAAGTCTATTATTTTCCAAGCGTGCTCAATGAACGGACGAGAGCGTAAATATATAGATAGAGGGAGAGAGAATGAAGTTTAAAGTAGATTGACGATATCAACTCTTGGAGTTCTGTTGGACTATTCAGAGCCGGCGCGAACTAGACCCGAACGACCCGACCAGGGTAGTAGAAGCCTGATTTGTGTCTATAAGCAGTGCATTGAGACCCTCACTATTTTATCAACGTTTGTTGGATTGGCCTTCATTTATACACGTTTCAAAATTAATCAGCCTAACTGACAATTAAATGGGGAAACATTTTCGCGTATTTTAACGTCATTCTGTGTGCGTTTGTTTTTGATCGTCCAAATTCGGGAGTTTGTTTCACTCATGCTAAGTCCCGACAAAAACACGGTCTAATATTCCCTAAATTTGCATCCATGATTATTGAATGTGTTAGACTTATCCAAGTTTTTAACAAGAAACATCTTAAGTTGACATTAAAAATTTCTGCAAAACATTGTTAATTTTTAAAGATGTCATGACCTCTTATGACTTTAATTGGAGTAGATAGACTAATTGGAGTAGATAGACTAAACTATCGCCCGGTTCATACTCCCCCCCCCCCCCACGTCTATTGAACAGGTGAAGAGACTCATCCCTTGTTTCCTGGTTAGGATGTGGTTTCCGGTTTTCTCTTTTCCAATCTTTTTACTCTTTTTTTTTCTTTTCCAATTGGAGTAGATAGACTAAACTATCGCCCGGTTCATACTCCCCCCACGTCTATTGAACAGGTGAAGAGGCTTATCTCTTGTTCTCTGGTTAGGATGTGGTTTCCGGTTTTCTCTTTTACAATCTTTTTACTCTTACGTAGCCCCCTGCGCATCAGTGGCGTTACCGCCTTGCTTGGGGTGATAGGATTAAAAAAAAAAACATGTCACTATTTGGTATTTAGATACATAGTATTTATTTTCAATTTTGTAGTTGAATCGTTCACCTATATTGCATATTGTTGTGGATCCGTTGAGGAACCACACAAAATAATGAACAACAAAACAGATATTTGAGATAGAAAATAGGTTATATTGAACGTAAAGATACAAACTTGAACGCAGGTTAGTAATCCAGGAATACGATTAGTAAGGAACATATATATATGTGTGTGTGTGTGTGTGTGTGTGTGTGTGTGTGTGTGTGTGTGTGTGTGTGTGTGTGTGTGTGTCTTTGAAGTGAAGCCGTGTTGAAATAGTATATCCGTGTAATACTATTCTCGCTGAGTGGAGCTCAGTGTTACTCTGCCTACTGACACGGTATTCTCTGTGGAACTTCGGTATCTCTCGGTAACTTACGGATCAGTCACCGTTCTCTCTATGGCAGGAATACATGTATACTCAAGTCGAGTTCATTATTTTAGAAAAAGGAGAGATCCCACAACACATATGATCCAATATTGTGCATCATTAGGTTACAATAAAATTTGTATTTTATGTAAATGCTATATTATGGAAAATGAGATGTGCTTGAGTTGGGTGGGGGGTCAGTATCAAAGATTCAAGGATGGGAGGTGAAGGCTCTGTAGCTGACTATTCGTTTAACGTTAGTTTTGGGGTTCTTACCTATAATAATCCTGGTCTGTCGAGTTCCCAAATACTGTGTCTGCAGACGTATCCCTTTCGTGCTCATCGTTGTACCTGCCAACCTCCTGGTCTCCTCTTCGGAGCTCAGGAGCACGTTTCACATAGCACGGGACCTTCTTGCCAGGACATTTGGAATGATACTGAAACTCCTCAGGGCCTTCTCCATGCTCTCCCTGCTGACGCCAACAAACTTTCGGGTCTTTAGGTCTGAAGTCAGCAGGGAGATAGTCTTTGCAGCTATCACATTCACTACTTCTGAGATGATGAAAAGTTCATTTCCCACAGTGAATTCCTTATAATCCTCCTGCATCTGCAGGTAGTAGTTAGCGTCCTTCTTTGTAAGGGACTTGTTCCATACCGACGGTGAAGGAATCACCGTCGCTACTGCCATTGAAGTAGATGTCTGTTGAGACAGAGCCATAATGGTCTCCGTTTCCCCACAACAGACGAAACAAAAGAGGCAACAGCAAAGTTTCCAAAAAAGGTCAAATTAAACACGAAGACACAGTGTACAAACAAGGATAATCAAAAACACGTACTCACTATCAGAAAAATAAAATACGTCAGTCTATTGAGTGAAGGAATTTTACCCATATTTTTTTTTTTTTAATCGAATCACCCCGAGCAAGGCGGTAATGCCACTGATGTGCAGGGGGCTACGTAATAGTGAAAAGATCGGAAAAGAGAAAGCCGGAAACCATATCCTAAACAGGGAACAAGGGATGAGCCTCTTAACCTGTTCAATAGACATGGGTGGAGTGTGAACCGGGCGATAGATCTATCTATTCCAATTGAAAAAAAAAAAAAAACAAGAAAACAAAGTGAGAAGATTGGGAAAGAGAAAGCCGGAAACCATATCCTAAACAGGGAACAAGGGATGAGTCTCTTAACCTGTTCAATAGACATGGGTGGAGTGTGAACCGGGCGATAGATCTATCTATTCCAATTGAAAAAAAAAAAACAAGAAAACAAAGTGAGAAGATTGGGAAAGAGAAAGCCGGAAACCATATCCTAAACAGGGAACAAGGGATGAGTCTCTTAACCTGTTCAATAGACATGGGTGGAGTGTGAACCGGGCGATAGTTTAGTCTATCTACTCCAATTGAAAAAAAAAACAATGGAACGATTTATTATGGCATTTTTCTAATTTATATTTAGACACATTTTATTTATTTTCAGTTTTTCTAGTTGAATTGTTCACCGATATACTCCTGAAAACAAGATCAGTCAGTCATTTAAGTGCCATACGTGATACACGCTTGGGCGATCATGTCTCGAAAAAGACATGACTGACATGACTGGGCAGAAGATTTTCCCGCAGTAGGTTGCCATTATTTTCTGCGGCAGACTGGTTGCCAGCCAAGGCTATAGAAACCAATCTGTTCTGCTATTTGACTCATAGCTAGAGGGAGAAGAGATGTATTATATTATTAAGTAGTAATTAGTGGGAGATCAGTTTAGTACTTCATAACAATAGAAAACCGACCCTCACTTCTACTCTTTCCAACTATTATGTTCAGTCAGTCAGTTAAGTGCTATACGTGATACACGCTTTAGGCGATCATGAATCGAAAGAGACATGATTGACTGGGCAGAAGATTATCCCGCAGTAGATTGCCATTGCTATAGATCTGTCCTATTATTTAATCCATACCTGGAGGGAAGAGACGGATTAATACCTTTCTCAAGGGTATTTGCGTGTATCTCGCAGTAGATTGCCATTGCTTTCTGCGGTAGACTGGTTGCCGACTAAGGCTATAGAACCCAATCTGTTCTGCTATTTAATCCATAACTGGAAGGAAGAGACGGATTAATACCTTTCCCAAGGATATTTGAGCGTAACTGAATAAAATGGATTCAACTGGAATTCGAACTCGGCTCTCCGGCTTCTCGTTCCGAGCCGATATCCACTGTACCACAACGCACATAAATTTCTTAAAAAAGATAGCTCATACTATTTCCTGCATTCCTTGCATTCAGTTACGCACAAATACCCTTGGGAAAGGTATTAATCCGTCACTTCCCTCCAGTTATGGGTTAAATAAAAAGACAGGTTGGGTTCTCTAGCCTTGGTTGGCAACCAGTCTACCGCAGAAAGTAATCACAAACTACTGCGGGATAAACTTCTACCTCTGTCTGTCATCTCTTTTCGAGACATGATCGCCCAAGCGTGTATCACGTATGGCACTTAACTGGCTGACATACATTCCAAAACTTTTGATTAATTTTAGAATCTACAATAATCTTCTGCCCAGTCAGTCATGTCTCTTTCGAGACATGATCGCCTAAGCGTGTATCACGTATGGCATTTAACTGGCTGACATACCTTCCAAAACTTTTGATTAATTTTAGAATCTACAATAATCTTCTGCCCAGTCAGTCATGTCTCTTTCAAGACATGATCGCCTAAGCGTGTATCACTTATGGCATTTAACTGGCTGACATACCTTCCAAAACTTTTGATTAATTTTAGAATCTACAATAATCTTCTGCCCAGTCAGTCATGTCTCTTTCAAGACATGATCGCCTAAGCGTGTATCACGTATGGCATTTAACTGGCTGACATACCTTCCAAAACTTTTGATTAATTTTAGAATCTACAATAATCTTCTGCCCAGTCAGTCTTGTCTCTTTCAAGATATGATCGCCTAAGCGTGTATCACGTATGGCATTTAACTGGCTGACATACCTTCCAAAACTTTTGATTAATTTTAGAATCTACAATAATCTTCTGCCCAGTCAGTCATGTCTCTTTCGAGACATGATCGCCCAAGCGTGTATCACGTATGGCACTTAACTGGCTGACATACTTTCCAAAACTTTTGATTAATTTTAGAATCTACAATAATCTTCTGCCCAGTCAGTCATGTCTCTTTCAAGACATGATCGCCTAAGCGTGTATCACGTATGGCATTTAACTGGCTGACATACCTTCCAAAACTTTTGATTAATTTTAGAATCTACAATAATCTTCTGCCCAGTCAGTCATGTCTCTTTCGAGACATGATCGCCCAAGCGTGTATCACGTATGGCACTTAACTGGCTGACATACTTTCCAAAACTTTTGATTAATTTTAGAATCTACAATAATCTTCTGCCCAGTCAGTCATGTCTCTTTCAAGACATGATCGCCTAAGCGTGTATCACGTATGGCATTTAACTGGCTGACATACCTTCCAAAACTTTTGATTAATTTTAGAATCTACAATAATCTTCTGCCCATTCAGTCATGTCTCTTTCAAGACATGATCGCCTAAGCGTGTATCACGTATGGCATTTAACTGGCTGACATACTTTCCAAAACTTTTGATTAATTTTAGAATCTACAATAATCTTCTGCCCAGTCAGTCATGTCTCTTTCAAGACATGATCGCCTAAGCGTGTATCACGTATGGCATTTAACTGGCTGACATACTTTCCAAAACTTTTGATCAATTTTAGAATCTACAATAATCTTCTGCCCAGTCAGTCATGTCTCTTTCGAGACATGATCGCCTAAGCGTGTATCACGTATGGCATTTAACTGGCTGTCATACCTTCCAAAACTTTTGATTAATTTTAGAATCTACAATAATCTTCTGCCCAGTCAGTCATGTCTCTTTCAAGACATGATCGCCTAAGCGTGTATCACGTATGGCATTTAACTGGCTGACATACTTTCCAAAACTTTTGATTAATTTTAGAATCTACAATAATCTTCTGCCCAGTCAGTCATGTCTCTTTCGAGACATGATCGCCTAAGCGTGTATCACGTATGGCATTTAACTGGCTGACATACCTTCCAAAACTTTTGATTAATTTTAGAATCTACAATAATCTTCTGCCCAGTCAGTCATGTCTCTTTCAAGACATGATCGCCTAAGCGTGTATCACGTATGGCATTTAACTGGCTGACATACTTTCCAAAACTTTTGATCAATTTTAGAATCTACAATAATCTTCTGCCCTCAGCAGTCATGTCTCTTTCGAGACATGATCGCCTAAGCGTGTATCACGTATGGCATTTAACTGGCTGAGATACCTTCCAAAACTTTTGATTAATTTTAGAATCTACAATAATCTTCTGCCCAGTCAGTCATGTCTCTTTCAAGACATGATCGCCTAAGCGTGTATCACGTATGGCATTTAACTGGCTGACATACTTTCCAAAACTTTTGATCAATTTTAGAATCTACAATAATCTTCTGCCCAGTCAGTCATGTCTCTTTCGAGACATGATCGCCTAAGCGTGTATCACGTATGGCATTTAACTGGCTGACATACCTTCCAAAACTTTTGATTAATTTTAGAATCTACAATAATCTTCTACCCAGTCAGTCATGTCTCTTCGAGACATGATCATGGCGTATATCACGTATGGCATTTAATTGGCTGACATACTTTCCAAAACTTTTGATTAATTTTAGAATCTACCACATTAATCTTCTGCCCAGTCAGTCATGTCTCTTTCAGGAACATGGTCAACTACTTATTGTCCTTTTTGGCATTTAACTGGCTGACATACCTTCAAAACTTTTGATTAAATTTTACAGAATCTACAATAATCTTCTTCCGGTCGAGTCATGTCTCTTTCGAGACATGATCGCCTAAACGTGTATCACGTATGGCATTTAACTGGCTGACATACTTTCCAAAACTTTTGATTAATTTTAGAATCTACAATAATCTTCTGTGATCGGTCTCTTTCGGACATGATCACTTCAACGATATTATCGCCCATGGCATTTAACTGGCTGACATACCTTCCAAAACTTTTGATTAATTTTAGAATCTACAATAATCTTCTGCCCAGTCAGTCATGTCTCTTTCAAGACATGATCGCCTAAACGTGTATCACGTATGGCATTTAACTGGCTGACATACTTGAAACTTTTGAATAATTTTAGAATCTACAATAATCTTCTGCCCAGTCAGTCGTATCTCTTTCGAGACATGATCGCCTAAACGTGTATCACGTATAGCATTTAGCAGCTGACATACCTTCCCAAAACTTTTGATTAATTTTAGAATCTTTACCACAATCTTCTACCCAGTCAGTCATGTCTCTTTCAAGACATGATCGCCTAAGCGTGTATCACGTGGCATTTAACTGGCTGACATACCTCCCAAAACTTTTTGATTAATTTTTAGAATCTACAATAATCTTCTGCCCAGTCAGTCATGTCTCTTTCGAGACATGATCACTTCTGCTTGTGTATCCGTATAGCATTTAACTGGCTGACTATACTTTCCCAAAACTTTTTGATTAATTTTAGAATCTACAATAATCTTCTGCCCAGTCAGTCATGTCTCTTTCGGAACACAGTCGCCTAGCGTGTATCACACGTATGGCATTTAACAGCTGACATACCTTCCAAAACTTTGAATAATTTTAGAATCTACAATAATCTTCTGCCCAGTCAGTCATGTCTCTTTCGAACGCGTTCACCTAAGCGTGTATCACGTATAGCATTTAACTGGCTGACATACCTTCCAAAACTTTTGATTAATTTTAGAATCTACAATAATCTTCTGCCGGTGGGTCACTTCTTCTCTTTCAAAGTTGCCGCGATCGCCTAAGCGTGTATCACGTGTAGCATTTAACGGCTGACATACTTTCCAAAACTTTTGATTAATTTTAGAATCTACAATAATCTTCTGCCCAGTCAGTCATGTCTCTTTCGAGACATGATCGCCCAAACGTGTATCACATATGACATTTAACAATGGCCACCTTCTCCAAAACTTTTGATTCAATTTTAGAATCTGTTAATCTTCTGCCCAGTCAGTCATGTCTCTTTCAAGACATGATCGCCTCAGCGTGTATCACGTATGTGGCATTTAACTGGCTGACATACCTTCCAAAACTTCTGATTAATTTTAGAATCTACAATAATATTCTGCCCAGTCAGTCATGTCTCTTTCGAGACATGATCGCCTAAGCGTGTATCACGTATGGCATTTAACTGGCTGACATACCTTCCAAAACTTTTGATTAATTTTAGAATCTACAATAATCTTCTGCCCAGTCAGTCATGTCTCTTTCGAGACATGATCGCCTAAGCGTGTATCACGTATGGCATTTAACTGGCTGACATACTTTCCAAAACTTTTGATTAATTTTAGAATCTACAATAATCTTCTGCCCAGTCAGTCATGTCTCTTTCAAGACATGATCGCCTAAGCGTGTATCACGTATGGCATTTAACTGGCTGACATACTTTCCAAAACTTTTGATTAATTTTAGAATCTACAATAATCTTCTGCCCAGTCAGTCATGTCTCTTTCGAGACATGATCGCCTAAGCGTGTATCACGTATGGCATTTAACTGGCTGACATACCTTCCAAAACTTTTGATTAATTTTAGAATCTACAATAATCTTCTGCCCAGTCAGTCATGTCTCTTTCAAGACATGATCGCCTAAGCGTGTATCACGTATGGCATTTAACTGGCTGACATACTTTCCAAAACTTTTGAATAATTTTAGAATCTACAATAATCTTCTGCCCAGTCAGTCATGTCTCTTTCGAGACATGATCGCCTAAGCGTGTATCACGTATGGCATTTAACTGGCTGACATACCTTCCAAAACTTTTGATTAATTTTAGAATCTACAATGATATTCTGCCCAGTCAGTCATGTCTCTTTCAAGACATGATCGCCTAAGCGTGTATCACGTATGGCATTTAACTGGCTGACATACTTTCCAAAACTTTTGATTAATTTTAGAATCTACAATAATCTTCTGCCCAGTCAGTCATGTCTCTTTCGAGACATGATCGCCTAAGCGTGTATCACGTATGGAATTTAACTGGCTGACATACCTTCCAAAACTTTTGATTAATTTTAGAATCTACAATAATCTTCTGCCCAGTCAGTCATGTCTCTTTCAAGACATGATCGCCTAAGCGTGTATCACGTATGGCATTTAACTGGCTGACATACTTTCCAAAACTTTTGATTAATTTTAGAATCTACAATAATCTTCTGCCCAGTCAGTCATGTCTCTTTCGAGACATGATCGCCCAAAGCGTGTATCACGTATGGCATTTAACTGGCTGACATACTTTCCAAAACTTTTGATTAATTTTAGAATCTCCAATAATTTTCAACTTTTCAAATACTTTTTAATCACTTTTAATCTGCCATTGCATTTGTAACAAAAATGAACTTTTTTAAATTTTATTCTTATTTAAAACTTGCGATTTAATATTCTTTTTTCAAAAATTATGGTAATTTCCTTTAAAGGCTTCAAAAATTATTTATGGTAGGCATTTGTTTAGAAACGCAAATTATATATTTGATCAAGTGTGGTGTGTACATTGTTTCTTAATATTTTTTTTCGCTTTTGGAAGTCGTCTTTCAGTATTCCAACGAAGCTTCGGATTTCTGTACCACATTTTGCATTATCTGTTATAACCTTCCCAGAGAGTAAAACATCAATTCTTGTTTGATTTTATTGTCTCCAGTCTGTTCTTTTAGCTCATATATTCCAGCCATGATATTTACATCATCCTTATTCAAAACCATGGTTTCTTCAAGTTTCGTTTTTACCTGTGAGAAAATTGTTCATCATTCGTAGCATATAGTAGGCATCCTTTTATCCTGCGAGATTATGGAAGAGCCTTGTTTGGTTAAAATTCAGTTCTTGTGAGCAGTATCTGTGGCGGCTTTGCCTGGCAGTATCTTCTATAGGTACAGCAGACGAAACTTCAATGTGGAATTAAGGTCTCAGATGGCTCTCTCTGCATACGGTGTTTTCGTTCTTATCTCCAACATTTGGTTTTGCCCCAATTGCTAATTCTGCCATTCTTACAATTGATAGTGAGTTTTCTTGCTTTTCTTTACTCTTTTTTTTTTTTTTTTTTTTTTTTTTTTAGCAATTCCTGCAGTTTTATTTTCGTCTTTGTCATCAACACTGTGTCATCTGACAGTTTTCACTATTGCAAAGTAGCTTCGGATTTCGGTGTCACATGGTATATTATAACACTTCACAGATACTTAAATTTGTGTAGTTACTTGATTTTGATGTCTCCGATTCGTAACTCGAATCTTGGGATGTCCTTCTTGCTTTCTTGTTCCGTGCGTGACATTCTCAGCATCGTTCTCTGTGACTTCTAGTCTCTTCTTAACTCATTTTTAAAGTAGGGCTATTGTATAGTTTAACACATATTTCTTCATGAAAGTAGCGAGAAAGACTGTAGAAATGAAAAAAAAAGCACAAGGGTGACATGACGCTTTGCCAACAAACCCAACAGGAGAGATGAAGAACGGGAAATGGTGATATCCAAATTGGCCGGATTTCCCGGATTTCTCCTCGCTTTTAATTATCATTTTCCTTTTTTGACTGCGGTTCTCACACACTCGACATCTTCGGGCGTCCTTCCTGTTGAACGCCTTCCAGACTGTGGATCGCATTAAACAGGAACAAGCTATTTGCTAAATTCGAAGCTGCGGTATCAAAATATCTTGGTTCAAATCATGGAACGATACCTTCCACAAAACCGTCATTATTTACCTATTTACCGCTGAAGATTGTCCAAAAGTGGATGCATACTGTTTTTCAATATTTTCTTTTAGTAATTTCACCCAAAGCAAGGCAATAAAGTTACTAAGACACAAGGGGGTTACTGAGAGAGAAAAATCCGGGAGAAAGAGGAAAGAACAATAAAAGAAAAAATATTAGGAAAACAGAAGATAGCATTGCATTTAAATTATTGAAAATCAAAATGAACTAGATTATGAGAAACTAGAAGAGAGTTTCACAAGAAATGCGAAGAAACTGTTAGCATAGAAGTTACGGTATCGTGTAGCCATTTAACTATATAATTATAAGATGTTGCTGCCACTCTAGTCAGTCAGTTAATTGCCATACGCGATACACGCGTGGGAGTTCATGGCTCCCAATAGAGCTGACTGACTGGGTAGAATATTTTCCCGCAGTACGTTGCCGTTACTTTCTGTGGTAGACTGGTTGCCAACTAAGGCTATAGAACCCAATTCGTCATGACATTTAACCCATAGGAGAAAAGAGAAGAGATGGACTAATACCTTTCCCAGGGGTATTTATGCTTAATTGAATGCAATGAATTCAACTGAAATTCGAACTCCTCAATCTCGTTCCGAGTCGAGGGGTATTTATGCTTAATTGAATGCAATGAATTCAACTGAAATTCGAACTCCTCTCTCTCGTTCCGAGCCGATATCCCCTGCACCAAAATATTTATCCCGTTACACGCTTAAATTCGTAAAGTTTCGATACTGAAGTGAAAAGCTCATCAGAACCTATTCGACAGTTACATCATCTTACTTAAGTGAGTGAAAGGTTCTGTTCCTAAATGCGTGGTAAATTCCGCTCGGCTGTTTCTAGAGATGTTTAAAAGAGCTGGAGGGTATCTCGGCGTGGTGTAATGGTCAACAAGCGTGTCTCGCTAAAACTTATAACATAGAATGGGGCAAAATTAGACATAGGTAACTATGGAGATGGGTAGAAAATCAGAAGTGGGGAAGAGGAGGATTGTAAACGCTTGAGGAGGAATGCAAGGAAAAGTGTAATATGGGAGAGAGAGAGAGAGAGAGAGAGAGAGAGAGAGAGAGAGAAACAAACATACACAGAGTAGAACTAGGTAGGAGTGTCGACCAGGTGAACTGGGTAAGAATGTCGACCAGGCAAACTGGGTAGGAGTGTCGACCAGGCAAACTAGGTAGGAGTGTCGACTGGGCGATCTGGGTAGGAGTGTCGACCGGAAGTAATGGGTTGAAGTGCCGTTAAGGCGATCTGGGTAGGAGTGTCGACTGGGCGATCTGGATAGGAGTGTCGACTGGTCCGATCTGGGTAGGAGTGTCGACCGGAAGTAATGGGTAGAAGTGTCGTCCAAAGGATCTGTGTAGGAGTGTCGACCAGGCAAACTGGGTAGGAATGTCGACTGAGCGAACTGGGTAGAAGTGTTGACTGGCGATCTGGGTAGGGGTGTCGACTGGGCGATCTGAGTAGGAGTGCCGACTGGGCGAACTGGGTAGAAGTGTCGACTGGGCGATCTGGGTAGGAGTGTCGACTGGAAGAAATGGGTATAAGTGTCGTTCGGGCAATCTGGGTAGGAATGTCAATCGGGAGAAATAAGTAGGAGTGTCGTCCCGGCGATCTGGGTAGCAGTGTCGATCGGGAGAAATAAGTAGGAGTGTCGTCCGGGCGAACTGGGTAGGAGTGTCGATCGGGAGAAATAAGTAGGAGAGTCGTCCGGGCGAACTGGGTAGGAGTGTCGATCGGGTGAAATAAGTAGGAGAGTCGTCCGGGCTAACTGGGTAGGAGTGTCGATCGGGAGAAATAAGTAGGAGAGCCGTCCGGGCGAACTGGGTAGGAGTGTCGATCGGGAGAAATAAGTAGGAGAGTCGTCCGGGCGAACTGGGTAGGAGTGTCGATCGGGAGAAATAAGTAGGAGTGTCGACCGGGCGAACTGGGCAGGATTGTCGAACTTATCCACTCTTATTAAGGAAAATAGAATAAAAATAAATAGTAAATAAAATTCCAGAGTTTAGGTGGAGATTTTAGAAGTATACATTTGAATTACATTTTAGAAGCAACTGGAAAGTCAAACCTAACGGAAAGTATATGGCTGGCCACTCATATCCATGCCAGTCTGCAAGGGCAGCTAATAACCGTTGCAAACAGTTGCTCAGGCACATTTATGATTGTTCAACTCTCACAGAGCTAACTTGTGTGTTGATACTGCAACTGATGATTTGTTTATCTTGTTTGCTGTTTAGGATTGGGTTTTCAGACCTTTGTTTAGTGTTCAAGATTGGGGTTTCAGATTCTTGTCTATTGTTTAGGATTGAGTTTTCAGACCCTTCTAAATCTCTTCTTTTTCTCTTTGACTACCAGTACCCCTTACGTTTTAGTGGCATTTTCATCTTGTTTGGAGTGAATTGATTAAAAAGTCTGGCAGTTAACAGATTTTTTATCCTAAATATGTTCATCGTCTGCACCTAAATATAACAGCGTCATGCAGTCATCCCTGCATTGGTTGGCTCTTGGGCCTTGTATTGTGCGAACATGTAATAAAGAAGGAAATACAGAGTGAGAGAAAAAGTGAGATTGATGATAAGTTCATTTAAGAGTGTTGAAAAAAGAAACAAAGTTGTGAGAGATTAACGCAAAGAATGGTGATTTACCAAACGTAGTTTAAGTGTGGGACGACAGCGAAAGTACGGGCACCCAGTGAGAATCGAACTCACTATTCAGTCGGATTTGATCGAGCGTGACTAGCTTTCTAACGTTTGCACCAGGTCGAAACGCCCTTCTGAAGCACAGAATGATTTTTAAATTACCATCAGTAGCAGCAGCAGCAACAACAACGATTCCATGACTGGATGTGGTCGTAGGTTTACGGCGCAAATATCCTTCTGACCAGTCTGCTCTACATAACTTGGTTGGAAGCCACGGAAGTATTTATTCATTTACGAGTGTACCCCTGTAGTCAAAAATCACGTCAAACTATTTGAGAGGATTACAAGTGGTTTCCTCACAAGTTATCCTCCCTGAGTAATGAGAGAAGGGAATATATATATATATATATATATATATATATATATATATATATATATTGATTGATTGTTTAATTAGTTAGTTTCTGGTCATAATGAGAATAGACCAGTGCATATTTGTATTAAAAAGTGTTCAATGCAATTATATTGTAGAAATTTTGAATATTTTCCATTTAGTAAACGAGTTATTACGCGACCCAGGTTTCTACCATGATTGGTGTCTTCAGGCGATTTGCAATAACATATATATATATATATATATATATATATATATATATATATATATATATATAATCATTTCACTCCAAGCAAGGCAGAAATGAAACTGGTGCACAGAGGGTACAGATACAGGTACAGAGAATGTCGAAGAAAAGATATGATGGGAATCAAGTATATATATATATATATATATATATATATATATATTTGTTCAATACTCGACAACATAAATATTGCAAAAAATAAAAAAGGGCATTGTTAATGAGCAAACACTCGGCGAATGTTTCTTAACTGGTAGTGAAGTTTAATAACTAGTAGTAAAGAGAAAGCGTAATCAGACGCTGCCTATGTATTGTCTGTCTTTCTATGAGAGAGACAGGATATATATATATATATATATATATATATATATATATATATATATATGTATGTATGTGTGTGTGTGCGTGTATATATATATATATATATATATATTGCTCTTCGAAACGAAATGAACAATTTTATAATGGTTACTTTAATGTGCTTATGTAACAGTAAATAATAAATATTTATTGTTCTACTTTTATATTGAGCCCTGTTTTAAATTAATGTTTTGAACGTTTGATTTTTATTCTTCGTTCTATTACATTTGGATATATATATATATATATATATATATATATATATATATATATAAGTGTGTGTGTGTGTGTGTGTGTGCGTGTGTGTGAGTGTTTGTGTGTGTGTGTGTGTGTTTGTGTTTGTATGTGTGTGTGGCGTCCAACACACTTGAAAATGTCTCCTATATAAATATACAACAAAGTTTTCAATCCAGGGTAAAAAAGCAATCGGAGTGTAACCGTACTGATGAACTGTGATACGGCGAAACAGATCTGTCTGCGGATGACAATATATATATATAAAGTTATAATTGATACTATATAATTATATTAGGCTCTATAATACTAATTATATTGAGCACTGTTTATAATAAAATAAATGCCAGAGCACTCAAAAAAAAAAAACTTGACTCCTCTTCACCTGAATTATATATATATATATATATATATATATATATAGGAGTGATAACAAATTCTCGAGCCGATGTAAACGTATTTAGTCAGCTGGTCGGATGTTGGCTGGGTTGATATATTTCAGCAGCCACTTGTATGGCTATATATATATATATATATATATATATATATATATATATATATATATCCAAATGTAATAGAACAAATATTATATATATATATATATATATAATTGGATATGTCATGGCAAAGAAACACTTTGGTTTCTGACAGAGGCGAGAATAAAACCGAATGGCAGGTAGGGGTGAGAGTGTGTGCCGGAGTGAAAGGCGAAGACAATATGAGAGAAGGAATATGCAGAGGGTGGTTGGGGATGGGTCTAAGGGAAGTAACAATGTAAAAATGCTATTACTGAATCATAAAAACGTGCTTCTATTCCGTGAATATTTTTGTAAATACTTCTCCAACAAAAACTATCATCTGCCCGAGCTGACAGCACATATCAGAAACACATTTTCATGTTCGTGTGTGAATGATGATCGCAAGCGCACGCGAGACTACGAAAGCATTCCAAATCTCGTTCAAACCTGCTGATGGTTGATAAAAACCAATACAAATAAACACGCACTCTCGCGGTAACACTAAGGTATATTGTTTGTTTGTTTGTTTGTTTGTTTGTTTTTGGGGGCATTGTTATAGTATTTATTTTAAATGGGGGTTTCGTAATCTCCCTTTTAAAATTTTATAATTATAAGCTAATGATATTTCTTTACATATCGTGAAATATAGGTTGGCTTGAATGGTCACTCCTCTAGATCTTTCTATATAAATGCGTATGACTCCCGGTCGCCATCCTTTATATCTATGCAGATGAAGCAACTATTTAATCCTTTGTTAACAGGTTTAATAAAGTCAGATTATTATTTCTGTAACCATATTAGGTTGTGTGCATGCGAAAAAGAAATAAGTTCTGCTGATATACAAAAAGAATAAAAGACTGTAAGGCAATGATGTGTTTTCTCACCAGACTTATTCAACGTATACAATTAGAAGATTCCGAAAGATTTAGAAAACTTACTAGAATTCATTATTGGCTGATACAATCTTAACGACATAAAATATGTACACTACCGTCCATAATTATTAGGCCACCCCAGTGTCTTAAAAATGATGTATTTCATACTATTTTTTAGTTTTTATTGCCAAGTGAATAATTGTAAATGAAAATAGAATGGTTCTTTTGTTAATACTGTACAATAACATGTTCATCAAATGAATTTATAAATATTTAATAATTACCTATACTGCAGTTTCATCAATGGAAGAATGAAGACAATTTAAGGCGAGTTCATCTTTGCTTCCCAGACTTCTAACATTTTGCAAAGTAATATTAACAAACGAACCATTCTATTTTCATTTAGAATTATCCACTTAAACATAGTATGAAATACACCATTTCTTTAAAAAAAAAAAAACTGGGGTGGCCTGATAATTATGGCCGGTAGTGTAGGCGAAATAGTGTTGATAGCAGACTCGGAAAGAAAACTGCAAAACTTCTTCCAGAAGGTAGTGAAGGAAAGCGAGAAGAAAGGACTAAGCATCACTTACAGGAAGACAGAATGCATGGTCGTTAGCAAATGGATGAAGCCAAAGGGCAAATTGCAAATCGGAGATACCAAAATCAAGCAAGTACAAAAAAGAGGACAGAGCATCTGATATTGAAATCCGAAATCGCTACGGGATAGCGAAATGTGCCTTTAAAAAGCTAAGCAGAATATTAATAAACAGGAAAATTTAAATAACTAGGAAGTGTTTTAACAGAGGACGGAAAGTGCAACATTGAAATCCGAAGGCGCATTGGGATAGCGAAAGGTGCCTTCAAAAATATAAGCAGGGTATTAAGAAACAGGAAAATTTAAATATCTGCAAAGTGTTTTAATAGAAGACGGAAAGTGCGACACTGAAATTCGGGATAGCGAAAGTGCCTTCAAAAAACTAAGCAGAGTATTAAGAGACAGAAAATTTCGTTAGAAACAAAGAATAGTGTACTGAACTATTATGTGATATCTGTCCTCCTCTATGGCAGTGAATTCTAGACAATCTCTTTACAGATGAAGAATGCTGAGGATACCATTGGCCCATTATGTTAGCAACGACGAATTTTTAAATAATAGAGAAATAAAAAGGAAATTTAAATAACATCAGGAAGAAGCAGTTGAAATTCCTAGGGTAAATAATGAGAAAAGAGGGTTTGGAAAGTCTGATACTCGCAGGACAAATTGAAAGCAAAAAAGGACACGGTGAAAAACGCTTGGCATACTTAACGGCGGTTTACCAGTGCCTTTTCCGTAAAAATTTCATATCGATTGTCCCAACGTGTTTTTCTTTGGGTTTTAATTTTTAATTGTTGTTATTTTTATTCCCTACCCCCGATAAATTGTAGTACGTATAGGAAGTAGTAAATACTTCATAGAGACCTTGAGGTATTATGGTGGTTGTAATAAGAATTAAAAGAAGGTGTTGTTTTGGTCTGAAAATGCTATGGTATGTTTGGGTCAGTAACTGTGGCTAGATAATTTTAATTATAAGACAGAATAAGAACAGCCTTCCTCATGACCCCTTTTAGCCTTCAGACACATTTATATATTTTAAAAAACAAATATTACTTTCTTCTTTGTCATTCACTTTGAAAAATCGTTATTTTCATTACCCACTCCGCTTAAACAAGTTGTACAAATGGGAACTAATTAAGACTACACAGAGACTTGAAGCATTATGGTTGCTGTAGCAAGAAAGGTAAGAATGTGTTGTTCTGGTGGAAGGAATTCTGTGGTCTGTTTGGGTCAGTAGTTGTGGCTAGCTAAGTTTAAGATAAGACAGATTCAAGACAAGCCTTCCGCTATTCCTTCTTGTGCCACATTTTGTATAATCTAAACTTATTTATAAATGGAACTTTGTCTGTGTATGTGTGTGTGTGTGTGTTCATTAACATTAGACTCCGAAACGGCTGAACCGATTTTCTTGAAAATTTACACAGTTGTACTATAAGCGCCTGCGAGTGTTCTTAGCTAGGTTTTATGTCGAGGTACCCCCAATAAATATCGAAAATCAATAATCGAAAAAATCGGTTTATAAAAGGAGTGGTCCGATTTTAATCAAATTTCATACACTCATAGACAAAGACATAAGAAACGATATTCAGAAGTTTCAAGATTACAGTTCATACAATAGTGCAGAAAATCGATAATATATATATATATATATATATATAAGACAAGATGTTTGTGTGTGTGTGTGTGTCTGTTTATCTGCCTGTAGGTCTTCTTTTTTTTTCAGCCCTTTTATTTTAGTTTTTTCTTCGGGTTTGGCTCTAAGTAGGTATAATTGTAGTTCTTAGTCTCAGCCATGATACCATTTACTCAGAGAACTTATTTAGCCTTCGAAATTCAGTTTACGACAAAAAAACTTATTTGATATCGATACCATGAAATTAAAATTTGACTTACATTCATTCATTTTTCTTTCAGTCTACGGTTTCGCTTTAACTAGAAACAACTATTGCTTTTTTTTTTTTTGTGCCAACGCATGGATTAGTTTTAAAGCTTTTATTACACCCGAGCAACGCCGGGTTATACTGCTAAGCACTTAACTAACTCTTTTCTTTGTTTACAACGAAATGTACCTGTCTCTTAATATTCTGCTTAGACATGAACAAATCCCAGGAAATTGCTTAGTATCTGAAATACAAAAGCCTGCACTCTTGATTATATGAGTTGAGGTCCATCACATCTTTCTGTTTCTTGTGGCTGTTAATAGTTTTTCTCCATTTTCTAAGACCCCTGCCTTCCGTTCCGCAATCATTCTCGTCAAATAAGTAGCTCGCTATCTCTCCTGCCCTTGTGAGGATTAAATTTTCCAAGCCATGTTTCCTCATTATGTGTCCAATGAATTTCAGCTGTCTTTTTCGATTCTAAGTATAAGTGATCTTTCTGTTGCCATTTTGTTTCAGACTTCCTTGTTGGTTATTCGTTCTATCCATGGAATTCTCAGTATCCTTCTGTAGAACAACATTTCTGCTGAATCTAGTTTTTCCTTATTCTTTGGCTGATTGTTCAACATTCACTGCTATAAAATACTCTGCTTAGCTTTTGAAATGTGTTCTTGGCCATCACAATGCGCCTTCAGATCTCAGTGTCGCACTTTCCGTCCTCTTTCAGAACACCTCCCATGTATATAGATTTCTACATTTGTTGGATTTTAGTATCCTCGACTTGCATGTTGGCATTTTGGGTTTCTCTTTTAGCTGATGACCATGCATTCAGTCTCTTTTTCTTTTCATTTTTTTCCTCTTTCATTAGTATGGCTGGTGTTCACCACCAGAAGAGTAACTCATTGCACCTTCACAAACTAACGTTTTTTCGATGACATAAGTAAAATGATTTAACCAATTACTAGGTCTGCTGCTAACAGTCGAGGTAATCAATTTTTCTCACCAGAATCTATCATACAAATTTGTAAGTCGAACATATACGTTCATGCATTAAATAGTATTGTCACATCGTGTCTATTAAATCTACAATGTATTCTTGATCAAATAAAAAAAAGACTCTTGATCAAATGCAAAAAAATGAATCTGCAATGATATCCATCCTAGCCTGACATCTCGGCTTCATTCACGTTCCCAACTTTGCTTTTTCTAGAAATATTTTCACGGCAGTTGTTCTGATTGTCTTGGTAGCAGGAATTTAAGCGTACTACTAAATGGTTAGCTAGGTTTCATTATCATACAGTTAAATGTAACCGTTAGTTCTATGCTAACAGTTCCTTCACTTGCACTCCTCGTTTATGGAACTCTCGGATGGCCACTAGATTTCCAGTTAAATTTGAGCTTAAAAATATAAAAACTGTCAATCGTGTTTCTGCTGGCGTTAAATCTCTGTTCTTTTATTGTCATCTCTCTAACCCGCAGATTAAGATTTTGCACTGAGGTCGGAAAGAAATTCATCACTCAAAATTACATTGGCGATTATATGCTTATCAAGAAAACGTACATTGCATTTTTTAATTTCTCGGATTACAGGTTAGTTAGGACCCATTTGAATACACAATAACCCCTACTAGCCAAATTTCCGTAACAGATTTCTGGAAATTAGAGACATGACTAGAAAGGAAATAATTTGAACGAATACAAAAAAAAAAATAAAAATAATAAAAAGCTTAATCGCAGTCTTGTATATATACAGGGTGTCTCAAAAAATGTAAAACACTACGCCTCCTTGGTCTCACACTCTCAGTCGACCTCAAATGGAATGACTATATCGAATACATTGCTAAATCTGCTGCTAAGAAAGTCGGTTGTCTGTGCAGGGCCCGGAAGTTTTTCCCGTCTGAATCTATCCTGCACATATATAAGTCTACCATCCGTGCATTGAATACTGCTGCCATATCTGGTAGAGTGCCCCTGCTATTCTCCTCGGGATTCTCGACAAAATACAACGGAGAGTCTGTAATGTAATCGATACCGACTTGGCAGACAGCCTGCAGCCTCTCTCTCACCGGCGCGACGTGGATTCCCTGTGTCTCTTCTATAAATACTTTCACGGCTTTTGCTCCGATGAACTTAGATCACTGGTGCCCCCTAGGTACGAATTTGCACGAGATACTAGATTAGCAACTAGATCCCACCCTTTTACAGTGAAACCAATAAAATGCAACCGCAATTTCTACTCCAACAGTTTCCTTTCTCGCGCTTCCCGACTGTGGAATTCCGTGCCACATGATTGCTTCCCCGACGGCTACAATCTCCAGGAGTTTAAATGTAAGGTCAATAGATACCTCCTAACACACTAACTCGCCTCCATTCTTTCAAACACTCTTCCTATCTACCCAGCCTCCGTATCCTTATCCATCTATCACCTTCCTTTTGACATTTCCTATATCTAACCACTCTCTCTCTTTACCTTCTCCTATGTAGCCCCATGCGCAATAGTGGCAGTGGAATGCCTTGCTTAGAGTGAAATGATGAAAAAAATACTCACACTTTGAATGACGAGAAAACCTTTATTTATGAACGTAGAATGGAATAGCTTCAAATACAGAAGGAAAATGTAATTGAAGAATCATGTTCGCAAATGTTCAAATTGATGATCATTGTTGTCCAGACAACGCTGATAACAGGCACCAAGGGATTCGCAAACGACACGAAACAGGTCATCAGGAATATCGTGATAATGTCTTTCAATTTCCAATTTCAATGCATCAATTGTTCTTGGTTTGGTGCGATAAACATTGTCTTTGAGATATCCCCACAAAAAGAAGTCCATGGGCGTGAGGTTTGGGGAACGCACAGGGTATTCAATGGTACCCCTTCGTCCAATCCATGTATCTGGAAAAGCTGCATCGAGGTGAACTCGTACATCGCAATGGTAGTGGGGAGGGGCTCCATCTTGCTGAAAGTAAATCTCACCGTCATCAGCAAACATCTCTGAAAATTGTGGATCGACAAACTCTTGAAGCAAGTTGAGGTAACTCACCCCAGTGACAGTTCCGTTAAAAAAAGGGGTTCTATGATGCCCAGTGCGGACATCCCACACCACACTGTTACTCCTGGTACGTTTACATGGTGTTCAAGTGTTACATGATGATTTATAGGACCCCAGTACGTGCAGTCATGGCGATTAATGGAACCGTGTAATTTAAAGGTTGCTTCATCGCTCCACACAATTTTGTGTGAAAACCCTGCATCTTCTGCACATTTTACCAGGTACTATTCACAGAGTTGAACTCTCCGGTCAGGATCATCCTCATTAAGAGCCTGGATTAGGGTTGGAATATAGCATTTCCAGTGCAGACGCTTCATGATGCGATAGACGCTATCTTTTGAGATGTGGGTTTCCCGACCAGTTTGTCGAAGTGATTTCTGTGGTGATCGAAGGAGTGCTTCTTGCACCTGCTCTTCTTTTCCAGGGCTCGTGGATGTACGTGGTTGTCCAGAACGTTTCTTGTTGACGTTCTGGACGGTTCCATCTGCTTCCAATTCGTCTCTGATGCGAGCAATGATCCGACGCGTTGGTGGCAGTTTTGCGAATTCCCTTCTGAAACGTCTTTGCACTTCAATGGCGTTTTTTGTCTTCCAGTAATATTTCAGGACAAACTTTCTCTCTTCCAAACTCAGTTGTTTTCCTGCCATGCTGTTATTAATTAACTACACCTGCATAAAAAGCAAAAAAAAAACTTTTTAGAGACAGTTAAAGTGTGAGTACATTTTTGTGATACCCTATATATATATATATATATATATATATATATATAGAGAGAGAGAGAGAGAGAGAGAAAGAGAGAGAGAGAGTCGCCATTTCGGTCGGGTTTCAATCCTGGGTAAAAACAATCGGAGTCTAACCGTACTGATGAGCTGTGATACGGCGAAACAGATCTGTCTGCGGATGACAATAAAAACAATATATATATATATATATATATAAGTAATGGTTACTAATGGAAGTACAATGCACAGTTAGATATTTGTTTTTAAAAATGCTCAATACAAAAGAAAAGCATAAATATATGGTAATTATTATTATTATTATTATTATTATTATTATTTTGTCATTTTTCATCATATTTCAATTTCTGCTATAGTCGCACTACCTACCATGTCTGCAGGAAGACCTAAGACCTGGCGCCTTTCTCCGAAACTTTTCACCGTGTCTCTTCTACTCTCTTTCTCCCGTTTTCCTCTTTTTGTTTAATGCCGCTTTTACAATCCCCGATTCTGATTTCTCATTTCCTCTACCCCCTTTACAGTAATTTTTATCAACACAGTTGATTTTTTGTTAATTTAATTTTTTGTTACCATAACTCACACCCCTGGTAATGATCTTGGAAAGAGATTGAAAGTACTTGGGTACCTCAAAAAATGAATGATAATAACATCTGTCAACGTTACAGCTCATTTCTGACATCTTTCAATTATAATACGCGAAAGATTATCCGTGAGTATGAACGGATTTTATTAAAAATAAGCAGACACAATGTTTGCAATTTATTTGATCTGACACACACACACGCACACACACACACACGCACACACACATACATACACACACACACATATATATATAACTATGACAAATAATAACATCCTACACGTACACAAATCCGCAAAGACGCGCGCATAGCTGCATATAAACAAACGCACACCCAAAAGGAGTAAAATAAACATATTAATTATAAGTGCTTAGAAAAATCGACGAATGTAGGAAATCAATTTTTGATGGCCCCTTGAAAAGCAAATCAACGGGTTCCTTAACGAAACTCATGAGTAAAAGTAACGTTTATACACACACACACAAACACACACACACACACACACACCTAAAAATTTGTAGCTTTATATTTCACTAACACAGATATGTTTATCCAGTACTAATTCCAGGCCAGAATGTTTAAAAAAAAAAACTACCACTTGGCCGGTTATGCTGTCTCTCACACCTCTTTCTTCTTCACCCACCCTCTCTTACTTCCTACCACCCCCTACGCATTCTCTTACTTCTTCCTCTTTGTTAAACCCAAATACCAGGTCATCAAAGGCTGTAAATGACCATACTTTATTTTGTACTGTTAAACCTGGCGCCTTTCTCTGAACCTTTAGCGTTTACTACCTGATGAGTCATTGTCCTTTCAATGTCGAAACAAAATGTACACTTTGTAGTAGATTGTAATTTGTACATGTTCTAAACTATCATTTATAATAAATAGAGAAACCTGCCGTATGCGACCAACATCGTCAGCGATCACCTGTTGTTAACGACCAATTTGCTAATGCTAATTGACCCTTAGTGAGCGACCACCTCCAGAACGCGCATCAACGAGTGAAAATCACTGATTAAGCGACCGCTTAAAAAAAAATCGATTTTGGCTGTACACTGCAAATTTCTAAATTAGGAGAAACTAAATAAGTAGTCTATTTCATTTTTGCTTTGATCTAAGTCAAGAACACTTCGTCATTGTTTTGTTATTGTAGTGTAGTATCAACCTGTTATTTCTTGTTGAAATGTACATTGTCTAATTTCATCTCACGGTCAAACATCGGCTATTTTGTACAAGATGTATTGCATTTTACATGTTCAAGGAATTTATCGTAGTCTCTGTACTGACTTGGATAAATTCAAGGACGGGGAAAATCACAACTATGTCCCTTTCTCAAATGTCTATCTCTTTTGTTCCTTCTTTTTGTGTGTGTGTGTATCTATCTACTCTATTATCTATTATCTACACTCCACCCACATCTATTGAACGGGTGAAGAGGCTCATCCCTTGTTTCCTGTTTAGAATGTGGTTTCCGGCTTTCTCTTTTCAAATCTTTTACTCTTTTCCAATCTATTATTCTTTTGCAATCTTGTACTCTTATTTTTTTTCAGTTGAAGTAGATGGATTAACTATCGCCCGTTTCACACTCCACCCACGTCTATGGAACGGGTGAAGAGGCTCATCCTTTGTTTCCTGTTTAGGATGTGGTTTCCGGTTTTCTCTTTTCAAATCTTTTCACTGTTACGTAGCCCCCTGCACGTCAGTGGCGTCACCGCCTTGCTCGGGGTGATATGATTAAAAAAAAAATTCTATCTGGGTATATCTGTTTCTATCTGTCTGTTTCTCTAACCCTACCCACGATTGCTGTCAGTTTTTTGTATGTTTTGTTTATTTTCTCCCATATATTATCGCATATTCTCTTTTACTATCACTCACTTCTAAGAAAAAAAACTTAAACAGTACATGTCGCGAACTTTTACAGCAATAACTGACTTTTTAAAAAGTTCACTTAATAAATATTTTTGTGAATAAATATTTTAGTTTCTTGTTGACCGTTGTCAATATATTTTTTTTAATTTTTACATGAATTATGCTGAATAAATAAAGTTAGGCCATCTTCTTATGTTCTTATTTATTTATTAACAGATTCAGTCAGTCAGTTAAGTGCCATACGTGAAACACGCTTGGGCGATCATGTCTCGAAAGAGACATGACTGACTGGGCAGAAGATTATCCCGCAGTAGGAAGATTTTGTTGCAATCAGCTAAGTGCCATACGTGATACACGCTTGGGCGATCATGACTCATTCGAGACATGACTGACTGGGCAGAAGACTATCCCGCAGTAGGAAGATTTTGTTGCAATCAGCTAAGTGCCATACGTGATACACGCTTGGGCGATCATGACTCATTCGAGACATGACTGACTGGGCAGAAGACTATCCCGCAGTAGGAAGGTTTTGTTGCAATCAGCTAAGTGCCATACGTGATACACGCTTGGGCGATCATGGCTCATTCGAGACATGACTGACTGGGCAAAAGACTATCCCGCAGTAGGAAGATTTTGTTGCAATCAGCTAAGTGCCATACGTGATACACGCTTGGGCGATCATGACTCATTCGAGACATGACTGACTGGGCAGAAGACTATCCCGCAGTAGGAAGATTTTGTTCCAATCAGCTAAGTGCCATACGTGATACACGCTTGGGCGATCATGACTCATTCGAGACATGACTGACTGGGCAGAAGATTATCCCGCAGCAGATTGCCATTGCTTTCTGCAGTAGACTGGTTGCCACCCAAGGCTATAGAACCCAATCTGTCCTGCTATTTAACCCATAACTGGAGGGAAGAGACAGATTAATACCTTACTTAAGGGTATTTGTGCGTAAGTGAATGCATATTACATGATAAAATTCTAATATGTAAATTCTTATGAATGGAATATACGTTGTTGGCATAAATAGGTCATGAAAATGGTCATTTAGTGCCGTATGCGACCAGGTTTTTTATGGCAATATGGGTGGTCGTATACGACAGGTTCCACAGTCTATTAATAAATGTACATATTATCCTACGTTTTACGCACGACCCGGAGTTTCATGCATTACAGCAATCTTTGGCTGCTTATCATATCATACTGGCCTTTTCTCGAGAAAAAACATATATATTATGTTTATTTATTTGAATATATATATGTCGTAACGTTTTACAGTTAAATTAGCTAGATGCAACCGCCATTTTTAATTTAGAAGTGTCTTATCTCTCACTGTCGCCGACTGTTGTCTCTGGAGCTCCTTTCTGATTTCTTGCTTCTCTGTCAACTACAATTTTTAAAAAATTCTGTGAAACATCAATTGCAATTTTTTATTTTCCCTGTTACTTCATTGTTCTTTTCATCACATCTCACTAAAGTTTTTCACTCCCCGTGACAACCTGAGTAATAGAGGTGTTATTGCTGTGATTGGACTGAAACTATTTTGGCTAATTTCTTTTTTTAAATTAGCTAAACGGTTACTTCCCCACTACCTACCACTACTAACTCAAGGGTCAAGCCAGATACCTCCCACTACCAAAGAAGAAATTACTACTAAAATTCCGCTAGCTTAAAGCTATAAAAACCAATATCTCTCAACCCCTTCCTTTAGTAGAGCAAACCTCTGGGCTTAGAAATTTTTTTCACTCCTTATTCTTAATTCGTTGTTTATATGGTGCTGAGAATGACTATTATATATAAGAGAGTTTTGTAATTTGCTTGAAGCATTGTGTATATAAGGTGTTTTGGGTACGTATTTAAAATAACGACAGCAGTAGCAGCGAAAGAAGACCATTCGTTTAAAGGCACGATCCACCAACGGACGTGAAATCAAGCTCTCCTATCATTCTGAAGATGAGATCCTGATCTCGAAATATTAATGAATAATAAATAGGTAATACCCAACACCATCTTTACCTTCCTTTATTATACTAAACGTATTGTGATAGCCTTCAAATACCTACACATTCACCATATATATATATATATATATATATATATATATAATTTTTGACTTTATTTTCAACTGAAATTAAAGCCAAAATACGACGTTTAGAACGGCTCATGGTTAAACATAATAGACATTCATTGTCTCTTATATTTAACAGTTTATGTTTAGAAATTTATTTGCTGCCTCGATACATCATATATATATATATATATATATATATATATATATATATATAAGAAAAATTAATGCAGACACGTTATTTTATGGTAAATCCGAAGTTTGGCCTATTTCAGGCGAACCATCATCAGCTTCCGTCTTTATTGTACAAAGAATTTTATACGAATGTTTAAATACGTACTGATTTACCATGAAATAACGTGTCCCGCCTTAATTTTTCTTATATTTGCTCAATATGTATTTATATACATATATATTTAGAGCTCTCTTAGAGAGTTATCCTACCACTGAATGTACAGGATACTCTTTTGCATTCTTCTATATCTACACCGCATGCTGATATATATATATATATATATATATATATATATATCTTGCGTATATATATATATATATTTTTTTTTTAATCATATCACCCCAAGCAAGGCAGTAACGCCACTGATGTGCAGGGGGCTACATAAGAGTGAGAAGATTAGAAAAGAGAAAACCGGAAACCGCATCCTAAACAGGAAACAAGGGATGAGCCTCTTCACCTGTTCAATAGATGTGGGTGGAGTGTGAACTGGGCGATAGCTTAGTCTATCTACTCCATAGGCTGCAAACTGGATTTTTATGCAAGTTTCGTTAAAAATCACAGACCAAATGCTGTGAATAAGTTTTTATATTTTTCATATGAACATTTATTTTTCTTTTCAGTGCAAAAATTATAGTAAAATAATCCGAATGTCTTATATATGAAAGCGTTTTTCGATTATCAAGGATGAATTGTATTTTGCTTTTAACTCAATATGTAGGTAAAAAAAAGTTCATCCGTGATAATTACTAAACGTATAGACGAAAACACACAAACATACATATACACACACACACACACACACACACACACACACACACACACACATATATATATATATATATATATATATATACACTCTTTAAATCGCAATAAATTCAGTGTTATTTGAAAAATAAAAATTTAAAAATAAATTTAAAAATATATATATATATATATATATATGTGTGTGTGTGTGTGTGTGTGTGTGTGTATAGCGAGAGAGAGAGAGAGAAAGAGGGAGAGACTAAACTGTTATAAGTTATATTTAAATTAAATAAACAGTTGTATTAGAAAGTGCTCAATACTTATTTGAAAGAAGATGAAGGTTCAATATGCAGAAAATTTACATATATATATATATATATATATATATATATATATATAAAATATTTATTTCAAATATATTATATATATGTCATATATATACATACATATAATATAATAGATAATACATATAATATATATTTTAAATACAATATATATATATATATATATATATATATTATAACTATATATTATATATATAGATATTATATACATAATTCAAATATAATATATATATATATGTATATATAATAAATTTCAAATATATTATAGATATATATAATATATTCCAAATATATATATATATATATATACATATATATATATATATATATATTTAAAATATTAGATATATATATATATATATATATATTTCAAATATCTTATATATATATATAATATGTTTCACACCCATGGGTAGTATAGAGAGACATACCGAAAAAGAAAGACATTTGTATACTTATAAACATACCTGTGCACAATATCAGTTTCTTTCTCTTTCTCTCTCTCTCTCTCTCTCTCTCTCTCTATATATATATATATATATATATATATATATATATACGTTTTAAGTTTTATTTATCTTTTGTTTTTGGCATCCGTGTTACTATTCAATTTCTCATTACAATCTGCTATGCTAGCCACTCCATCGCTTCTTGCACCTGTCCCCAGCGGAAAAGGACAAGGGTGGGTGCACTAAAGTGGCTCCTCTGGTAAAGCCGTTGCAATTACAACCAGCTCCAAACGCCTGGTGAATTTCCTTCTCGCTCTGATGTAGAATAGCCATTAAAGAATGGCTTTCTTTCCTTTTTCTTTTTTTTCTTCTTGCGAGAATTTCGCCTGTTTTGACTGCAAGCGAAAATGTTATTTATTTGAGGGAAAGGGAGCAAGACACAACCCGAATCAAAAGCTCATTTCTTTCTCACGTAAAACAACATTACAAAGATATGTACTAATAGTAGTGGCGTTTTTTTATTTAATACTGAATATTTTTCATTATCCCCATTAAAACACACACACACAAATATATATATATATACTGATCATTTAATTATTTAGTTTTTGGTCATAATAAAATTAGACCATTACACATTTGTATTAAAAAAGTGTTCAATACAATTATATTGTAGAACTTTTGAATATTCTTCATTTGTAAACGAGTTATTACGCGACCTAGGTTTCTACCATGTGGTGGCTACAGGCGATTTGTAATAACTAATTTTCCCATTTTTTGTTGTTGTTGTTTTGTTTGTTTCTTAAGAGAGCTCACGTAGCAGGGAATTTTTGAACGCGCAATTTTTTAAATTACAAGAAATTATAACGTTTTCATCCATGGCTGTATGAACCTAATAGGTATTTTATGATATGGTTACACTTAGTCATAATTTCTGTTCTTTCACATATATATATATGTATGTACTATCATCATAGCCCGACGTTGCCCATGCCATTTTTTTTTTTTACATATTTTGTTTTTGTTTGAAAAAACACTTGTTGTTTTAAATATTTCTTTTGTTTCAAAATTACGGGGGAAAATATTCACATTTCTTTGTTGACCAAATGAATTTTTAAAACATCGAAATAAAAATTAAATATAAAGGCTCATTTTTTTTAAATAAAATATATTTTATTTGCGTTTGACACGTGTGATTTGATTTCTGTGACGTAATTCAGCAACCATCTTAGATCTTAGATGTTATACGGAGCAAATGTAAACAATCGGCTCTATTGGCCAAAAAATGCGAATGGAAAAATTACTGAACTTAAACTCAAAAAGTATGTGTCGACCTGGCTTCCCTGTAGAAATGTGTCCCTAGAAAGTTTGAATGGTGTAGCTTAAAAAATGTAGGCGTGCATAGGGAACAACCCCAGACTCACAGATTGCTTTATATATATATATAGTCATCCGCAGACAGTTCTGTTTTGCTGTAGCACAGTAGGGTTAGATATCCGGTTGCTTCTAGCCAGGATTGGAACCCGACTGAATTGACATCAGTCGGCGATTCTACCTCTGAGATATAAGAGCTCGATGAAAGAAGTTTAGCGTGTTATATACAGTGTAAACACACGCCAGTAGCCGAGAGTGTTCAGATTCATTACTGAATGAACGATGCGTAAATGCGCGTGAGTAGCTACTGTTTACGGAGTCTACCATTTCTCAATCGTGCTCCATATATATATTCACTTGCGCACTAGTACCCTTGGGAAAGGTATTAATCCGTCCGTTCCCTCCAATTATGAGTTAAATAATTGAGGTCTGTTGTTCATGCGATCTGTGGTAGATTTCTGCACCGATTGTTTGTTATCAGCAGTTCCAAGAAGTGTGGATGGTACTACACAATGCCTTCACCACTATAAACAAATCTTTGTGTGGATGTCTTACTATGGTTAGACCCTCATACATCGAAATCGATGGGAGAGTCCATAATATATATATATATATTGAAAAACCCACAAAAAAGAAGAGTATAAAAGATTTAACTAATTAATATAAAATATTAAATAGATAAAAATAGAGAGCTTAATAGAATGGATATCCAGAGCAATATGATATGTAAAGAAGAAAACTCAACACATTATTAAACGGTTATGAATCCAGAATTTATTTCGGCAGCTGTAAAAAAAATACAAGTTGCTTCATCAGACCGTAAAAATCAAATAGTTTAATTTAACTCAGAATATTCAAAATACACACATATATATTTTTAATGTATATTTGTGAAGAAATCTTTGTTTTAAACGTGTTTCGTTAAAAACAACAGACAGAAGATTTTTATTAATTTTAAATTTAATTTTTGCGGTATTCTTCATTTTTTTTCTTTTTGCTGGAAATAAGGGGCGTTAAAAAAACTCCATGATTTTTGACTTTCCCAGTGCTTTCAAACACTTGCCATTTTCCATACCGGAAAAATTAAATCAAAAATTAATAAAATTTTCTTTATCGGTCTTTTTAACCACACACACACACACACAGACACACACACACCACACACACACACAAATATATATATATAATTATTTTTGTAACAGGGTCTTGGGTATGACGGTAAACTGCATCCGGCAGGAAGGCCTCTGATTGGGAGGTTGTGAGGAGCATGGAACCACCTCTTAATTGCTGTTGTTCCAAGGTTCACCCTGACCCAGAGTGGTAGCACCTGTTAGAGTCCATGCTATGGGCAAATAGTTAACTCCCAAACTGGGGCCAAAACACTATGAAAGTATAAAAATAGACTTTTATAGAAATATATACATATAAACAGACATTTATAGAAAAATAACCATTTTCGAAGGAAAATTATGACTATTTATTACTTTAACTCATTTTTGAATGAAAAAAATTACCAGCAATACCGTTTATCAAGATGAAACTAGAAAACATCTGCAGTTTTCTGAAATAATTTTGAAAAAATTACTTAAAATCTGACTAAATCAACATTATAACCGAACATTAAAAAATAATTCTTAAACCCCACTACCATTTTTGGCATTAAATAACCCACATAGGTTGATATGCCATTAAACAAAACTCAAAATTTTTTGTAACATTCTTATTTTAAGTACTTATAATAAAAATGTCGCTACACAAAAGCTATCATGTTTCAGTACTATTAATTGTACTTCGTCAGGCGAGGGTTAGTCACTGATGATACGAATAACTTTTATGGAAATTTAAAAACAATTTGTTACCCATTTTCACGCAGTTAAGGTGGGGAGCATAAGAACACAAATAAGAATGTTATTTTGTGTAAGTCTCGATTGATCAATGAAAAACTTTTGCCCTGCATGAAGAATTACGACTGAGTCATGGGTTCAATCTTCATTTGGTGCTTCATACTTTATGGCATGTACTTTTTGCACGCTTAGAAAATCGACAAAAGACCACTTAAAAAAAAGGTTAGACCGGATAAATTTTCACAGCCCTTACATAATAGAAGACACTGTATTATTTCTGTTAATGATTATAGTGATATTCGTGTCAGAAGTAATAGTAATAATAGTATTGTACTTGCCCCAAATGAATATAAAAATCGTCACGATAGAGTAAGGCAATATTTACACTGGACAATAATGTGCAAACACAATGGAAAATATGTAAACAAACACTGGTATGAACATCACCCAGTACCGGTTACAGAAATAGAAGATGTCACCATTAGACAAAATTCTCCTTAGTGTGTGGGCTGTACTTAACAAGACAATTTTTTGTATATCTCTTAAGCTGGGGTTTCCAGGGATTCTTTCAATGTGTTGTTTTGTTCCATTTTTTATCATTCCAAGTGCACCTACTATCACTGGCACAACTCTTGTTTTCAATTTCCACATTTTTTCTATTTCAATTTCCAGGTCTTTATATTTTGACAGTTTTTCGAATTCCTTGGTTGCTATGTTACAATCCGTTGGACAAGCCATATCAATTAATAGACAAGTTTTTTCTTTTCGGTTTTTAACAATAATGTCCGGCCTATTTGCTTTGTAATTATACAGTACACACACATATACACAAACACAATTACTGCTACAACCACCAGCTTAAGATGCTACTGCTACGGTAATGCTTTAGGCTCTCTCCTCCTACTCTCTGACTCTTTACTACCCTTCCGTTTGGCAAAGGTGAGAGAAAGGCTGAGGAGAGTAGCGTTTATTAAAAGATAGAGGGGAAGGAAAAGCTTGTGTAGAGAGTAAGTGTGTTATCTTTCTTCAGTGACGTAACGGACGGAGGAACTAAAAAACTAACTAAGGAAGGAACAAGCAGAATTATTATATGATTATTCGTCTTCTGAAAGTTAAGCGATATTTTCTTCTACTATATTGTTAGTGGGATGTGCGTTGGGTGCAAGGGATATCGGCTCAGAATTAAAAATCGGTCAGCCGAGTACAAGTTCCAATTAAATTTCTTCTCACTTACGCACAAATATCCATGAAAAAGATCTCCCTCTAGCTATGGGTTAAATAGCAGGACATATTGGGTTCTAGACCTTTGGTCGGCAACAATTCTACCGCAGTAAGAGATAGCAACCTACTGCGCGAAAATCATCTGCCTAGTCAGTCATGGAGAGAAAGAGACATGATCGCCCAGTTGTGTTTCACGTCTGGCACTTAAATGACTAATCTGGATAAAAGAATCGAATAGCAAGACAGATTGGTTTCTGTAGCCTTAGTCGGTAACTAGTCTACCGCAGAAAGAAATGGCAACCTATTTCGGGAAAATCTGCTATGGATCGAAAGAGACGTGGTCGTCAAAGCGTGTATCACGTATGACACTTACCAAACTGATCTGAATGAAAGAACTGAATAGCAAGACAGAATGGGTTCTGTAACCTTGATTGTAAGAAAGAAAGAGCAACCTAATGTTGGAAAATACTCAGTTTATTCAGTCACGGCCCGGAAGAGACATGATCGCCCAAAGTGTGTATCACGTATGGCACTTAACTGACTGATTGATATTGACACTAAGATAAGTTCTGACTTCACTGAAGACCTAATTATATTGGCTCTGCGATTGATCGTCTCTGAGTGCCTAAACTTGTTGTCATATGTTCTAAGTTTATTTTTGTGAAAATAACACATCACTCAATAAGTCCCAGGCCTGATATATAGATGGCATCACTAATAAAAAAATCCATATGATTTTTATGAAATACTAACCTTCAAATGGCTCATAACAAACGTTGGGCCCAATCAGACTATTCATTTAAAAGTTACAGTTATTGAAGTGAAACTACTGTTGCAAATTTTCAAAACAATGGAAAAATCTGAATTTTGTGTGTTGATAAAGCATTGCTTTCTGATGGGAAAAATACTGTTCGAGCAAAGCAATGGCTTGATAAGTGTTATTCGGATTCTACTCCATCGGAAACAACGGTTAAGAGGTGGTATGCTAACTTTAAACGTGGTCGTACAGACACGAATAATACTGAAAGCTCAGGTCACTCAAAATCGGCAGTTGTCCCAGAAAACACCAAACAAAATCCACACTCGTTTTGACCGATCGTAAATTGAAATTACGTCAGATAGCAGAAAAGTTGAAAATATCAGAATGCAGTGTATTCATCATTTTACATGAATATCTGTCAATGAGAAAGCTGTGTTTAAAGTGGGTACCGCTAACAGTCAGTCAGTTAAGTGCCATACGCGAAACACGCTTGGGCGATCATGTCTCGAAAGAAATATGACTGACTGGGCAGAAGATTATCCCGCAGTAGGTTGCCATTGCTTTCTGCAGTAATTGGTTGCCAGCCAAAGCTATAGAACCCAATCTGTCCTGTTATTTAACCCATAACTAGAAGGAAGAGACGGATTAATACCTTTCCTAAGGGTATTTGCGCGTAAGTGAATGCAATGAATTCAACTGGAATTTGCTAACAGTCGATCAAAAACAACAAGGTGTCGATGATATAGAGTGTTGTTTGTAACTTTTTCAACACAACCATGAGTTTTTGCGTAAATATGTGACAATGGATGAAACATAGATCCACCACTTCACTTCGGGGTCAAATTGGCAGTCAGCTGAGGTTTTGGACTCCGCTTTTTGTTCCATCAATAGCCTTTTTTTTTTCTTTAAAGAAGAAGTCGCTAAGAAACGGTCAAAAATAAAAAAGAAAAGAGATTTTTCAGCAAAACAATGCAGTGAGTCACTTATTGATCGCAACGATAGCAAAACTACATGAACTGCATTTTGTATTGCTTTCGTATCAACCCTGTTCCCCAGATCTGGCCCACAGTAACTACTAGTTGCTTTCAAACCCCAAAAGAATGTTCCAGAGAAAGAGATTTGACTCCAATGAAGAAGTGATATCGGAAACTGAAGCGTATTTTGAAACCAAAGATAAATCGTTCTCCAAAAAGAACATCGCATTGTTAGAAAAACATTGGAATTAGTGTATTTTTTTTTTTAATCATATCACCCGGAGCAAGGCGGTAACGCCACTGATGTGCAGGGGGCTACGTAAGAGTGAAAAGATTGGAAAAAAGAAAGCCGGAAACCACATCCTGAACAGAGAACAAGAGATGAGCCTCTACACCTGTACAATAGACGTGGGTGGAGTGTGAACCGGGCGATAGTTTAGTCTATCTACTCCAATTGAGAAAAAAAAAAATGAAAAAGAAAAAAAGAAAAGTGAAAAGATTGGAAAAGAGAAAGCCGGAAACCACATCCTGAACAGAGAACAAGGGATGAGCCTCTACACCTGTACAATAGACGTGGGTGGAGTGTGAACCGGGCGATAGTTTAGTCTATCTACTCCAATTGACGAGAAATCAGGAAGCCGAGTTCAAATTCCAGTTGAATTCATTGCATTCACTTACGCGCAAATACCCTTGGGAAAGGTATTAATCCGTCTATTCCCTCCAGTTATGGGTTAAATAACAGGACAGATTGGGTTCTATAGCCTTGGCAGGCAACCAGTCTACCGCAGAAAGCAATGGCAACCTACTGTGGGATAATCTTCTGCCCAGTCAGTCATGTCTCTTTCGAGACTTGATCGCCCAAGCGTGTTTCACGTATGGCACTTAACTGACTGACTCCAATTGAGTATTATCCTAGAAAGAGATTATGTTGATGAATAAAGTCGAATTTTGCCTAAATTTGTTGTTTAATTAGTTAATCCCGGGACTTAGTGAGTGATATGTTAAATCCTTTGTGAGTTTAGCAAAAATCTTTAGATTAGTCAACAGTTTTTCTTTTCGGTGACGTGTGCATGAATAAAACATGATATAAAAAGATTCCCCAGAGAATAAAATGCAACATTGGAAAACATCTATTAATCAAAGTAGTAGGGGAAAATGTAGAAAATAAAGATAAGGCCATTGCATAGTTCACAGTCATGTTCCTGAATATGACGGTAAACTGCATCTGGCAGCAAGACCGCTGATTGAAAGGTTGTGAGGAGCATGGAACTACCTCTTCATTGCTGTTGTTCCCAGGTCCACCCAGGGTGGTAGCGCCTGTTAGTGTCTCAACTATGGGCAAATATTTAACCCCAAACTGTGGTTAAAACACTATAAAAGTTTAAAAATAGACTTTTATAGAAAAATAGACATTTTTGAATGACAAATATTACCATAACACATTTTTGAAAAAAAACAATTGTACCCGCAATACATTTTTGAATACAAATTTAGAAGACATTTCGGTTTTAAAATAAAACAAACATTTCATCAAAATCTGATTAAATTAATCTTATCACTTTAACCAAGCATTAAAGAAAATACCTTAAAACACTACCTTTTTGGCATTAAATACCCAACAGAGGTTGAGATGCCATTAAACAAAACTCAAACCCTTAGCGCTTAACAAGTAAAGGAATGAAATATTAACGCGCTTCAGTGAGAAATAGAACACCTTAACAATGTTTAGCAAGCTTATCTCGCAAGATATTGTAAGTAGCTTTGAAACAAAAATGACACAGACGCATTTAAAATAAACATATGGATCCGTTTTCTGCTTTGGGAATTAACATCTTGACGATAAACTGTATCCGGCAGCAAGGAATCTAATAAGGAGGTTTTGAGAAGTGTAAAACCACCTCTTAATTCCTGTTGTTTCCAGGTTCAACTTGACCCCCAGATATGGGAAAATCTCCGGTTAAAAAGTATAAAATTTATGGTAAAAATACCAACTATGTATTTTCATACTAAAAAGATTACCAGCAATGAATTTCTGTAAGGAAAAAATATTACCAGTAATATATTTTATGGACTTTTTATTATGTATGTTAGTCTGTTTTAGCATCATTTCCATCAGAAAAGGTGATATTGAGAAAAATTGATATTTTGGTAGTACTGGATGGCGGCGCTCTCGAGAACTTTCCTTCTAAGCAAATTACTGTTTTTATTAGTTCTCTAGAGAGCCGCTATCCAGTACTACCAAAATATCAATTTGCGCCCCGGTTTTTTTTTTCCCCAAATTCACCTTTTCTGATGGAAAAGATATTGAAACAGACTGACATACATAATATAAAGTTCAAGGAAAACAGTTGAATTTCCTTCATTTTAACATCCCATGATATTGCACTACACACGAAGGAGTTCTGAAACTAAAATATTTTGTTCATACATTTTATGTATTTTTTCTTTAATTAGCAGCATTTTTTAAAAGAAATTACTAATGCTCCCAAGAAAATTAAATGTCTACATTAAGGCGAATTGACATGGCAAAGGAAGCATTTCAGAAGTTGAGTAAAGTATTAAGAAACAGGACAATTTCGTTAGAAACAAAGAACAAAGTACTGGATTGATATGTGATGTCAGTTCTTCAATATGGCAGTGAATGGACAATATCATCAAAGATGAAGGAAAAACTTGAAGCAACTGAAATGTGGTTCTACAGAAAGATGCTGCGAATATCATGGATCGAGCATGTGAACAATGATGAGGTCTTGGAAATGATGGAAACAAAAAGGAAATTAATACTGAGCATCAGGAAGAGACAGCTTAAGTTCCTGGGACATGCAATGAGGAAGGAGGGCTTGGAGAACCTGATACTAACAGGCCAGATAGAGGGAAAGAGAGACAGGGGAAGGCAGTGGATAACATATTTGAAGGACCTAATCAGCTAGATGACGGAACGAGTATTGCAGGAGAAGGAGTGTTAAGGGCCACCAGGGATAGGGAGACGTGGAAAGCCATGATCGCCTACGTCCTGAAGGGACAGGGGGCATAGAAGAAGAAGAAGAAGAAGAAGAAGAAGCCAGCCTTACTCTAACATAGATCAGATTTATTTTTCACTTCTTTTAAAATCGTCATCGCACTCAGCGTATAAGATTAGGTTTAAAGTAGTAAGTACTGACAACAAAAATTAAAATTAATTGATTTTAAATATTATTGAGCATATAGTTTCTAAATGTGATGGTGCCCTCCTACGAGGAAAGAACTCTTCCTCTTGTTAAATATAGTTACCTGCGTGACTTCCAGTAGAAAGCAGTTAATAGGACCAGTTAACGAAGGCAGTTGACAGCAGTTAAAGCTAGTATGTCAGTGAACGACTGCTACTAGTCAGGCAATAAGGAAATAAGTAAGCAGACTTTCTTATTTCGATATTACTTATTATTAACACTTCCTTTGAATATCTGGTTTCTTGTTATACTAATACACAACTCTACAAAAGATTAGCGACGAAAATCCACAACATTAAGATTGTCTGAAAAATGTACAAGAATACTTAATTTCCGCAAAGTTTTGCTTACAAAATGACTTCAAATGTATAATTTTAAACCATTCCTTCTTATATTCATATAATGAGTATATGGTATATGAATTCATATGCCAAATTACTCAATTATATGAATTTTATTGTCAGTGTGCTGCTGGTTATGTGTGACGTGACATCTTATGTTTAGAAACGAGGATTAATCAGCATGTGACTTCGAAAATAACACTTAGTAAAAAAAGTAACATGTGTTGCCACCCCTATACAAATATGGAATCGGCTATTACTTAACATTTAGTAAGGAATATAGCATGTGCCAAGTCCTATAAGAAGGAGTGGTTTAAAATTATGCATAAGGCTGGTTCCAATAATCATTTAAAGATTTTGTAATCATTACAGAAAACTTCTCTCTGTCGGTAGAAGGATTTTGTGATGTCTCTAAATTTCTGGAGGGATATTTTATTTTAATTGTCACTCGTTATTTACATGTGAATTCCCCTTCCCTCGATATATATATATATATATATATATATACTAGCTGTTATAGACCGGCGTTTCTCGGGGTTTTCTAGTGGTTATGTTAAAATGGTAAGGTCAAGTGCTTATTCAAAAAATTCCAGTATGAGGTTGCCGTGACACCTAAGTCCTCTCGGCTTTAATAAAAACCGTTCTATATATATATATATATATATATATATATATATGTGTGTGTGTGTGTGTGTGTGTGTGTGTTTGTGTTGTGTGTGTGTGTGTGTGTATATCTATATATATATATATAGAGAGAGACAGACAGACAGGCAGACAGACAGACGAAACAGACAAACAAACTGAGATAGATAGATAGATAGATAGATAGATAGATAGACAGATAGATAGATAAGAATGGACTGAGATAGATAGATAGATAGATAGATAGATAGATAGATAGATAGATAGATAGATAGATAGATGTGCACAAAGTAAATAAATAGAGATATTCAATGAATAAACAAATAAACTAAAAGGGAGGTGATTAAAGATTATGATAAATAAATCTCGACAGCTAATAACCCTCTCAAATATTTTGCTGTCATTTTCGACGACTGGGTTACCCTCGTTACATAATATATTTTAATTTTTTACTATAATTTCCCTTTGAAGTAAATGAAGGTCCTTTTTGATGGCACAATGATTTAGTAATAATGTCCTTGTGCCATGCATCTTGTTTATATACAATCTGAAAAGTTTCAGTAAATTAAAATATTTTATATGTCTGCGCTTTCATTGATCGCCTGAATAAAATTCTAACGTTATGATTTTGAACCTAAACTAAATTTTAAACTTGTTTCCTCAAAAAACGATAAGGACTTATGAAATTATATTTCGTATTCTTATTTACCAGCGTAAGCGCAATCTTTTAAATTGAGTGCAATATCATGCTTCTAAAATAGACTCAAACAAAATGGATATAACTCAAGTGCTTCTTTTTTGAAATGATAAAACTGAAGGTAGAAAGACTTATGCGTAGATATCTTTATTATTTATCTCTTGAAAAACATTTGGGATCTTTTTTGTACGAAATTATTTTGCTTTATTTTGATTTATTAAAAGCAAGAAAATTATGTTTAACGGCAATTTTTAGTTAAAAAACTTAAATGAATGATTAATAAAACAACTTTTTTTTTAAATATTTTCCGCTTATCACAAACTAAATTGAAATATTCAACAGCTTCTTCTTAATCTCCAATTATGGCCTCCATGCTCAGAGAAAGCAATGACCAAAGGATGGAGTAATGGCTGCGAGTTATGAAGACTATAGTTTTAAAGAATGAAAGGGTTAAAATGAATCTGAATTATGATTTTCTAAAGTGAATATTTCAATGAAATATGCTGGAAAATTTCCAAGATTTCATCTAAAATTAAGAAAATATGACACAAAATGACCACAAACTATATATAAAATTCTGTAACTTCTTTTAGTCTGTTTATTTGTTTTACTTCATAAACATTTTAATGGTGACCTTATTATGCAACTAAGAACTATAAATGACTAGCAGTATAGCCCGGCGTTGCTCGGGTGTAATGAAAGCTTTAAAACTAATCCATGGTCCTGGAGCTCAGACTCTTTGGACGTTGGCACGAAAGACTAAAAAGCAATAGTTGTTTCCAGTTAAAGCGAAGCCGTAGACTGAAAGAAAAATGAATGGATGTAAGCCAAATTTTGATTTCCTGATATCGATATCAAATAAGTTTTTTTCGTTGTAAGCTGAATTTTGAAGGCTAAATAAGTCCTCTGAGTAAATGGTATCATGGCTAAGACTGAGAACTACAATTATACCTACTTAGAGCCAAACCCGAAGCAAAAACTAAAATAAAAGGGCTGGAAAAAATACAGACATACAGGCGAATAAACAGGCACACACACAAACATATTGCCTTTTATATATATATTTATATATATTATCGATTTTCTGCACTATTGTAAGAACTGCAACCTTGAAACTTCTGAATATCGTTTCTTATGTTTTTGTCTATAAGTGTATCAAATTTAATTAAAATCGGACCACTCCTTCTCTAACCCGATGTTTTCGATTATCGATTTTCGATATTTATCGGGGGTACCTCGACACAAAATCTAGCTAAGAACACTCGCAGACGCTTATAGTAGAACTGTGTAAATTTTCAAGAAAATCGGTTCAGTCGTTTAGGAGTCTATAGGTAACGGATACACACACACAGAGACACACACACACACAGACAAAGTTTCATTTATAAATAAGTTTAGATAAAGTTTTATGAATATTTTTTCAGTACAAGTCGTTTTACGTGATAGTTCCTGGAAGATAGTAAAAAAGCAAAACAAAAATCTGTAAAAAAAATGACAAAAATGGCAACTTAATGAATACGATTTCTTAAATCATTTGTTAGATCCTAATTAATAAAAACAAAAAAATAGATAAACGTTGGGAACAAATTATAAGACAAAATGTTTTAAATTTGCATTGTTTATTGAAAATCTCACTAAAACTACTGCACCGTATAACATATTAGAATCATAATATAGACAAATTGTTAAAGGAGGATCTGTAACATGGTTGATACTGACTTGGCAGACCGGCTGCAGCCGCTCTCACACGGGCGTGATGTAGCTTCCCTGTGCCTCTTCGACAAGTACTTTCATGGCTTCTGCTCCGATGAGCTTAGATCACTGGTGCCGCCTAAGCACGAATTTACACGAGATACTAGATTAGCAACTAGGTCCCACCCTTTTACAGTTAAACAAATAAGATGTAACCGTAAATTCTACTCCAACAGCTTCTTTTCTCGCGCTTCCCGCCTGTGGAACTCCCTTCCACAAGTCTGCTTTCCCGACAGTTACAATCTCCAGGTGTTTAAATGTAGGGTCAATAGACACCTATCACACTAACTCCCAACTATTCTCACAACACTCTCATCTACCCAACCCTCATTCTCGGTATCCTCACCCGCCTATCACCCACCCTCTGTTATTTCCTATATTTAATCAGCCTTTCTCCACTCTACGTAGCCCCCTGCACAGTAGTGGCAGTGACATGCCTTGCTCGGGGTGAAACGCTTATAAAAAAAAAAAAAAAAGAAAAAAAAAGTTAAGTATAATTTCCCCTTGAAGTAAATGAAGGTTTTATTTGATGGCACAATGATTTAGTAATAATGTCCTTGTGCCATGCATCTTATCCCTGTATAGTTTCATAAGGCTGTGTTATAAGGCTTTCACTGATTATGAGAACAAAATTCCGATGCTACCATTTTGAAACTAAGCTTAATTTTTAAACTCATTTCCTGAAAAAACATTAATGATCTGGAAAATTATATTTGTCTTTATTTACCGTGACAAACCCTAGCTTTCAAATTCAGTGCAATACCATGGTTCCAAAATCGACCAGCCCTAATGTATCATAACATTCATAAATTATCAGTGGTAAAAAGAAAATTTATTACAATCTCTTCATTCCCATCATTGAAAAAATTATTTTTAGAGGATAATCATATTTGAGTAGACACTCGGTTTATTAAACAGTATATTTTTTTTATTTTTGCTTCCCAGCCTAAATATTCGAGAAATTTTATTAAATAAAATATGGGCCCTGCAGCAAGATTTGAACCTGCCTCACTTTAGGCAGAGGAAAACTGCTATTAAATCTGATGTGATTTAATCAAAAATATTTGCCAATCAAACAAGCTGTGAACAGTGTCTTTAAGCAAAATCCTTCTTGTAGATTACTCATATCTGTTTAGTTTTGTATCCAAATGTCAACAAGGAAGCTTAAATCAAGCTGACACAAATATGAATATTCACTAAAAATAACAATTAAAAGACTAATTTAAAAAATCCATTAGAAAATTCATCCCTTCATTACCTAAAATAAAAAAAGAATAAAAACAAAAAATGTTCCTTAAAATCTGACAAATCAACCTTCTCACTATAGCTAAACATTAAAAAATACCTTAAAACCCCACCTTTTTGGCATCGAAATAACCCACAGAGGCTGATATGCCGTTAAAAATAACCCAAAACCAAAATGGCTACTTAATAAATAAGATTTGTTAGATTCTAATTAATAAAAACAAAAACAAAAATAGATAAAAATGTCATAATCCTGCTGGAAACAAATTATGAAACAAAATGTTTTAAATTTGCATTGTTCATTGAAAATCTCATTAAAACTACTGCACCGTATAACATATTACAATTATAATATAGATAAATTTTTAAGTATAATTTCCCTTTAAGTAAATGAAGGTTTTATTTGATGGCACAATGATTTAGTAACAATGTACCTGTTATACATCGTGCCCATATACAATTTGAAAAGCTTCAATAGATTATACATTTTATATAGCTGTGCTATAAGACACTTTTAGAGATCACTGGAATGAAATTTCTACGATTTTGAACCTAAACTTAATAACTTTTAAACTTATTTCTTCAAAAACGATAACGATTTGGTGAAACTATTTTGTGTCCTTATTTATTATGTCAAACTCTAACTTTTAAATTGAGGGCGATATCATGGTTCCAAAATTGACCTACTCTACTCTCCACACCAGTAACCGCTACACTACTAGCATATTTGAATTATTAACATCTAAAAATCTACCGTTTTCCTTACAAAAGAGAAAGGTGTGCGATTGGTGTAATCGTCAGCGTTTCGGAATGCGAAATCGCTAAGCCTAGTTCGAATTCCAGTCGGGTTCCTCGCATTCATTATCGCACATGATACCATTGAGAAAGGTACGAAACCATTTCCTCCTAGGTATGGGTTAAATAGAGAGATTGTTAAAAAATATTGTTATTCTGAAAAAGTTTTTAATATAATATTCAACTTTAAAAAAAAAAAGTAGAAATTATTACAAACCTAAAAATAAACTCCATTTTTAAATAATCCATAAAGGGTTGATAAGCCGTAAACAAAAATTAACCATGAGAATCGAATGTGTTTGTTGAATTTTTTAAAAACTGTTTGATTCATATTTGTTTAAGGTTAATCTTAAAATTCTGTTAGAAAAATTCGATTGGTATTGGAATATATATATATATATATATATATATATATATATATATAGCAGTTGACTCAAAACGGTTTAATATTGGTAAATAGTCAGACAAACAGTTGAGGTCTATATATCAAATACAATTAACATACAGATGATAAAAGAATTAAACAAAGAAAGAGACGTGTCGGAATGGCTGTCTTGAAACAGGTCACGTGATTGATTTGAAGTACTAAGCTTAGTTTTTGCTGCTGTTCATATTCTCGTCCCTTACGGGATCTATGCGAGAACCGCCGGCTAAAACCCTGCGTGAGTCTTTGTTTTCGTTTTATTTTTGCATTTCTCTCTCTCTCTCTCTCTCTCTCTCTCTCTCTCTCTCTCTCTCTCTCTCTCTGTGTGTGTGTGTGTGTGTGTGTGTGTGTGTGTGTGTGTGTGTGTGTGTGTCTGGCATCCCGTAACCGACACACAAGTTTCCACTTAAAAAACATTACGTCCTCAGCTAGCATCGGTCGTTCTAATGTTCTTCTCCGCCTGTCTTCCGTCGTTTCGTTTCCCCTTCTGAGCTGACGCATTTCGTCAGACAAGGCACTTAGCATGCGGTCTTCTAATTCTCGCAGAAGTGCGCATGCCCGAGAAAGAGCGACATAAAATGGCGAACTTTCCTCTTCCCTGTGGCACACACACACATACACAAACACATACACACGCCTCGACCTGGAATCATGGTTAACAATGCATACTCGCACATCCTCAAGAAGTGCTCTTTATTTATAACCTTGTACGAAACAAAAGTAATTTTAACAGCCTGAATCCACCATAAAAATTCTGGACGTGGAATTAATAAATACCAAACACTCCAAATACCTCGGTGTGGAGATAAAATTTATTATAGATGAAGAAATTGAAACTGATAAAGAAACTGAACAAATAGACTGCAGTATGGGTAGTTTTGCCAAACACCGTAAGTTGCTACAAAACCAGAAAATAGTCTATCAAGTCGAGTCATGTTTTTAAAGAGCCTTGTCAAATCGAGGTGTGCATACGGATGGTGCTAATGCTGTTGAGAAATATCTAAACTGTTAGCTGTATACAAAAGATTTCTCATATGAATAATTAAAAAACTTAGTAACGGTATAGTATGTGGCTTACTTTATTGATTCTGGTATCCTATGTGTCCTACTCGGTTTAAATGTGTGTGTGGGGTAGTCGGTATAAATATATCTTTATTTTGGTAGGAAAATGTGTGTCCTTCGGGAGGATTCGAACCTGCGACCCCTAACAGCACAGGGGAAGTCATCAATTGCCAGGGGTCGCAGGTTCGAGTCCCGTCAAAAGACATACATTTTCCTAACAAAATTTTCTCAAAAATATTCAGGCCGGTATATATATATCAGTGCCTCTTCTATATCTCAATATCACCACAGGTAAAGTTTTCTTAAATGCTATCAGAAACTGTATGTCATTAGTTTCGAATTTTATTTTCCGTTTTAATCCAAATTATGTGAGAGAGATGAGAAAATGTTTGGCGATTATCCATTGGGTCCTATATTCTTAGTTGGAAACCCATGTACCGCAGAAACTAATGGCAACCTATCGCGGGAAAATCTTCTACCCAGTCAGTCATATCTCTTTTGTAACATGATCGCCCAAGCGTGTATCACGTATGGCACTTAACTGACTCACTTAGTTAATTTTATGAAATTTCTAGAAATTCATTTTTGTACGGCCTAATGTTTATATTAGTTATGAGCACAAGTGCTTGGAGAATTTAAATTATTAATTTTTTTTTTTTTTTGTAATTTATTTTAGCAATTTAAACAACAATAATTCCAGTGCATGTATCTCAAAACTAATTTAAATTATTAGTTTTGAAATACAGGCACATTTTTTTTATTATTACGAATATCAAATGTAATCTATTACCTTGAAACTAAAACTAAAATAAAAACTTTAATTTTTTAAAAACTCATTTTAAAACTGAAGTTATACGTTTTTGTGAAGTTTCTTTATTGCATAAAGCTTCATTTTTGGCGTCAATTGGAAAGATTTGACCTTGTCAATTGCGTTGAATATAGTTGTATATCCCCCTTTTCATCACCTGTTATGATATATTTAAGGAAGGCTTAGTTCGGACAATACGTTCTTTATTCCAAATGGTTTCCGCAAGTGGAGATTATAACTGAAAAGTAATAGTTTATTTACCGGGCGTCAAATTAAACGAAACATTATGATGCTACATCTTGCGGCTTTATCCGTGAGCTTTCGCCAAGACCGCTTGTTGTCGGTCGGAGACCAATTCTTCTTGTCACCTTAGGTTTAAAAAAGACGGCACTTCCTTTCATCCCCAGCATTCCTATATCACGTGATTGTATCCGCTCCCGTGGTCGCTCAAAGGAAACCCCGAACCGATAGGAATTTCTTCGGGAAAATATACGAAAAAATTTTTTCTCGTCTCCATTCTTTGCGTCTATCTTGAATTTGTTTTTTCTTTTTTTTAACTTTCATTGTTTGTTCATTAAAATATAATTCTCTGCGTATGTGCGTCGGGCCACAACGCGGCCGAAAACGGAAGAGCAGGAACGTTTCCGAATTCCTACGGAGGCTCCCGCTTCAATCTCTTGAAAATATATGTATATAGTATATAGTAATTCTTTCTCAGCACTACAGACACATCATATATCTTAGAGAAGGTTTTGTCATTATTTTCTAAACGTTCGTCCAATACATAACCCAAGAGCCACTCAAAATAGCGAGTTAGTGAGGTTGTTTTTAAACGTAAGCGGAAAACGTAAATGAAGATATATTGACGAGGTTAAGATTGTGGTAATCTGTGAAGCAACTCCTCCGGAGTCTGTTTTACAAAGTAGCCTTTCCAGGGATTTAGTTTTCTGTGTCAAAGTTCCTTCTTAATATAGAAATACGGGAGGAATGAAGATGTTTCGAATCTGTGATCGTGGCATGGAGGGTCCTGGCTGTGAAGGTCTGAACTGGAGGAACGTAGGAATTTAACTTCTTTGAAAATTTGCCATGGAAATATTGATAGACTTGTGACTTTTTGCCTGTATGGAAAAACTAGGATTGAAAATAATTCATCGCCTACAAGTTCACACAAAAGCTTTTGAACTCTGTCACGGCTAGAAAGGAAAGACTGTGCAGCTTCAGCACCAAATATGGCAGCAATACTCTATTTTTGGCTTGGGCTGATTTTTTTTTTTCAAAAAATAAAACATAATCGAAAGTGTGGTCATAACTTTCCGCAGCGGATGTGTGTTGTGGTGCAACGGATATCAGCTCAGAATACACAATCGGAGAGCTGAGTTCGAATTCCAGTTGAATTTGTTGCAATCACTTACACACAAATATACTTGGGAAAGCTATGGTTAAACAACAAAACAGACGGGGTTCGATAGCGTTATTTGGCAACCAGTCTCCTGCAGAAAAAATGGCAACCTACTGCATGTTGGAGAGGATGGAAACAAGGAAACTTCTACAGTAAAAGCTGAGGTTTCTGGGACACGTAATGAGAAAAAAAAAGGCTTGGAGAATCTGATACTCATAGAGCGGATAGAAGGAAAGTGAGGCAGGTAAAAATAGGAGGATGTGAGAGTCATGATCGCCTACGTCCTGAAGGAACACTGTAAATAAAAGAAGTATGTCATGTCTCTTTCGAGACATGATCGCCCAAAGTGTGTATCATGTATGGCACTTAACTGACTGACAAGGAGCCGACCATTTTTCCAGTATACTTAGCCATTGATCGTAAATATGAGTTACAGCTTGGTGTAAACTTGAGTCCCGAGAGACGTTTAAGGCAGAGAGCACCTTTGAGAGAATGATGATAATGACTGAAGATTCATGTTCTTCTCGGTGATAACGGAATATTTGTTAGAATATGTTTATCCGTGGGCATGCGTTGGAGCACAAACGGAAGTTTAGGAACACTTTCAAATAGCTTTGGAGAATCTTGCATCAATCTTTTGAAAAATATCTAAAGTAATCCTTTCTCTGCTCTACAGACCCATCATATGAGTTAACGAAAGTTGATTCGTTTCAGCATCACCGATGAAATCCAACCTTTCCGATTTGAAGTTTTTATGAAGCTGACCGTTGTCAGCAGTAGCGATTCTACGGGTGGCAGCAAGGCAGAATAATTTTTGGCCCCCACAACTTCTCTAAGCTTAAAAAATTTATGAAACTGATTAGTCTCTGATTATGATAAGATTTGATCTTCAGCATTTTCCCCTCTGGTTTTTCTTTTAAATTTAGCTTTTTAAGGACACATAAAGAGTTTTATAGAAGAAAAAACCTCAGAGCAGACAAATCACTGTTCTGCTAGTATTGACGTTAGTATTAACCCTTTGATTTTGTTTTGAAATTAACCTCTTTTGCGTTCCAACAGCTTGAGAGTGGAAAAGATGGCAAGAATAGAACAGAACTCCACTACTATGAATGAAAAAATATTCCGTTTACTTTAGTGAAGTAACATACTTATACTCAAACTCGTTAAGTTGTGAATACGATAATAGTATAGTTTTTTTCGTTTGTTTTTATAATCATATCGCCCCAAGGAAGGCATTTTACAGCCACTGTTTTGCAGGGGGTTACATAGGAGGAAAGTTATGAGAAAGACTAACAGATTATATGGGGTGTCAGGAAGTGGGTTAGAGAAGGATGAGAATACTGATGAGAGTGGGGTGAACGGAGAAAGGAGCATGAGAGAAAGGATGCAAATTAGTGAGATAGGAGATGATTATTGACTACATTTAAATTCTTGGAGATTGTAGCTGTCGGGGAAGCAAGTAAAATGGAAGAGAATTCCACAGGCGGGAAAGTTACGAGAAAGAGTGACAGGTTATAGGGGGTGTAAGGAAGTGGGTAAGAGAAGGATGAGAATACTGAAGAGAGTGGTGTGGACGGAGAAAGAAGCATGAGAGAAGATGCAGGTTAGTGAGATAGGAGATGGCTATTGACTTTACATTTAAATTCTTGGAGATTGTAGCTGTCAGGAAAGCAAGTAAATGGAAGGGAATTCCACAGTTCCACGATCGCAAATGATCGTCAGATAAAACCTAAAATGTCACATCATTACTTTTTTAAAAAATTATATTATCAATTGTCTTGGAATAGCATTCCCTTTTATATATAGAGTTGCGAGTGTCATAATGATGAACAGGACAAAAATGACTGCTTGTTCTTTCTTTATTAGTCAGTCAGTTAAGTGCCATACGTGATTCACACTTTGGGCGATCATGTCTCGAAAGAGACATGACTCACTGGGCAGAAGGTTATCCCGCAGTAGGTTGCCATTGCTTTCTGCGGTAGACTGGTTGCCGGCTAAGGCTATAGAACCCAATCTGTCCTATTATTTAACCCATAACTGGAGGGAAGAGACGGATTAATACCTTTTCCAAGGGTATTTGTGCGTAAGTGAATGCAAGGAATTCAACTAGATTTCGAACTCGGCTCCCCGAGGTGTCGTTCCGAGTCGATATCCACTGCACCACAACGCACATCCGCTCTTTATTAGTAGTATCCATAAAAAACAATGATATTCCAAAACAGTTAAAAATATAAATTTTCCAAAGAACAATATTAGATTTGATCTGACGACCATTGATGATTGTGGAACTCTTAAAGTGGGGGAATAAATCTCTTCTCACCCCACCAACTTCAGCTATGGATAAATAACAGAATATACTGACCAAGCCACATGAAGGGAAAGTTTAGATTTTGCTAGCAGTCGATGAATTTTGGAAGTGATAAGCGATAGAATGAGAAGTTACAGACGATGAGGTTTGGAAGGAATAAGGGATGAATGAGATAATACAGCGACGAAGTTTAGAAGGGATAAATGATAGAATATGAAGATGTTTTAAACATACGCACCATAGTGGGGGCGCTATGAGGTGTCGTCAGTGATGTAATCGCGAGGACCACTAGGGGGTTTCGGGTCTTTCAACATCATACCCCACTCACCGCGCCGACCCGACCCAACCAGAGATGATCAGTTTCAGACAATGGAAAAAATTTATAATGTTAGGGCCCCGTACAAAGTCTGACAAACGAATTCGATTGGCGACAGACAGAACCAATTTACATCAAGTGGCGAACCGAACATGAACTCGTCCTTAAGTATATTTAGCATTTTACTTGTCATATGGCTAAAAAAAAAAAAATTACTTGTCATATGGCTAAAAAAAAAAAAAAAATTACTTGTCATATGGCTAAAAAAAAAAATTACTTGTCATATGGCTAAAAAAAAAAATTTTACTTGTCATATGGCTAAAAAAAAAAAATTTTACTTGTCATATGGCTAAAAAAAAAAATTTTACTTGTCATATGGCTAAAAAAAAAAATTTTACTTGTCATATGGCTAAAAAAAAAATTTTACTTGTCATATGGCTAAAAAAAAACTTCGACTAAGAATTAATCACGATTCGTTTAGAAATAAATAAATATCTACAAATATATATAGTTTTAAGATACAGGAAACGAGGTTTGGAAAAAATAAGAGTTTGGATGAGAAAATACAGGTGATGAAGTTTGGAAGAGATATGCGATAGAATGATACAGGCGGAGAAGTTTGGAAAGGTATAAGGGATAGAATGAGAAGATACAGGTGATGAGGTTTGGAAATAACAAGGAATTAGATTAGATACAACCAAAGATGTGTGGAAGGGTTTAGGGATAAAATGAGAAGATACAGGTGATGAAGTTTGGAAGAGATATGCGATAGAATGATACAGGCGGAGAAGTTTGGAAAGGTATAAGGGATAGAATGAGAAGATACAGATGATGATGTTTGGAAATAACAAGGAATTAGATTAGATACAACCAAAGATGCGTGGAAGGGTTTAGGGATAAAATGAGAAGATACAGGTGATGAAGTTTGGAAGAGATATGGGATAGAATGATACAGGCGGCGAAGTTTGGAAAGGTATAAGGGATAGAATGAGAAGATACAGGTGATGAAGTTTGGAAGAGATATGCGATAGAATGATACAGGCGGAGAAGTTTGGAAAGGTATAAGGGATAGAATGAGAAGATACAGGTGATGATGTTTGGAAATAACAAGGAATTAGATTAGATGATACAACCAAAGATGTGGAAGGGTTTAGGGATAAAATGAGAAAATACAGGTGATGAAGTTTGGAACAGATATGCGATAGAATGATACAGGCGGAGAAGTTTGGAAAGGTATAAGGGATAGAATGAGAAGATACAGGTGATGAGGTTTGGAAATAACAAGGAATTAGATTAGATGATACAACTAAAGATGTGTGGAAGGGTTTAGGGATAAAATGAGAAGATACAGGTGATGAAGTTTAGAAACGATAAAGGAATGAATAAAAAGATGCAGCCAAATAAGTTTGGTTAGGGGTAAAAGATTGAATGAGAAAATACTAACACAAAAGTTTGGAAGAGATGAGGTATAGAATGAAACAGGCGATGTAATTCTGAATGCATAAGTGAGAGAATGAGTCAGTTAAGTGGCATATGTGATACACGCTTGGGTGATCATGTCTCGAAAGAGACATGGCTGACTGTGCAGAAAATTATCCCGCGGAAGACTGGTTGCTATAGAACCCAATCTGTCCTGTTATTTAACCCATAACTGGAGGGAAGAGACGGAATAATACCTCTATAAAAACAAAAATTCTCGAACATTTGGATAATTTCTTATTAAGTTCTAAGCTTAGAACCAACTTAATAAAAACTTATCCAAATGTTGGAGAATTTTTGTCTTTATTTTCAACTGAAATTAAAGCCAAAATACGATGTTTAGAACTGCTCATGATTAAACATAATAGAATTTCAATGTCTCTTATATTTAACAGTATATGTTTAGAAAATTATTTGCTACCACGATACACTAAATATATATATATTTGCGAGTAAGTGAATGCAAAGAATTCAAGTGGAATTTGAACTCGGCTCCGCCGATTTCTAGTTCCAAGCACCACAACGTACGTTTAAGCAAGAGAATAAAATCCAAGAAAAGAACCAGAGGCTATCTTAGCCGGAATCATCTAGAATAATTTCTCGGTTCCATCGAGTAGTTCATTATTCTCCTTCTTGCCTATACTAATATCCATGAGAAGCTCTACCTCCAAGACAAACGGGTAATTCTGCCAAAACTACGAGCATTTTTGCGTCGCTTCTAAATTTCAGTATTGCTCGTCGACCCCTCACCCCACCCAAACGCGAACACACGGACACAATAGCGCCTCAAAGAGAATATGAGTTAAATGCATAGCCTGTTGTTTGCGCGCACTGACGGCGACTGACACAAAAGAGAGTCACTTGAGTTACGAGAAAACAATGGGTAAAAAGAGAATAGTTTGCATTTTACCCACGCTTTACGGAGAGACAAACGCGGCATTGTTTACAAGAATAAAAATCTATCTTTCTAAATCAGAAACATTAGACATATATCAATCTTCCAAATGTTGTTAATAATTTTTAGTTAGTATTTCTTCCATCTTGCCATCTTATTACAGGTATTTTTTTATCATCTCACTCCAAACAAGGCATTCTACTGCCACTGTTGCGCATGGGGTTACATAGGGGAAAGTGGGTTATAGGAAATGAAAAAATAGCTTGAAGGAACGGACGCGAGTTAGTGTGATAGGAGATGTCTATTAACCTTATATTTAAATTTTCTGGTGATTGTAGCTATCAGGGAAGCAAGTATATGGAAGGGAATTCCACGGGTGGGAAGTGCGTGAAAAGAAGCTGTTAGAGTAGAAATTACGGTTACATTTTATCGGTTTCACTGTAAAAGGGTTGGGCCTAGTTGCTAATTTAGTAGCTCGTGCAAATTCATACCTAGGGGGCACCAGTGACTTAAGTTCATTGGAGCTGAAGCCGTGAAAGTATTTATAGAAGAGGCACAGGGAAGCAACGTAACGCCGGTGAGATATCCAAAGCAGCCGAGCTGCCAAGTCGGTATCGATCACATTACAGATTTTCCGCTGGATTGTATCAATTATCTAAACTATCGATGACTAATAAAGTAAATCTATGAATTTCAATACCCAGTACAGTGTTTCTTTTCATAGATTAATCTAAATCTAAAATTATTTATAAATGGAAATTTGTCCGTGTGTTTATGTGTGTGTGTGTCTGTATGTGTGTGTGTGTCCGTTACCTATAGACTCCGAAACGGCTGAACCGATTTTCTTGAAAATTTACACAGTTGTACTATAAGCGTCTGCGAGTGTTCTTAGCTAGGGTTGGTGTCGAGGTACCCCCGATAAATATCGAAAATCGATAATCGAAAAAATCGGGTTATAGAAGGAGTGATCCGATTTTAATAAAATTTCATACACTCATAGACAAAGACATAAGAAATGATATTCAGAAGTTTCAAGATTGCAGTTCCTACAATAATGCAGAAAATCGATAATATATATGTAAAAGGCAAGATGTTTGTGTGTGTGTTTGTTTATCTGCCTATATGTCTGTATTTTTTCAGCCCTTTTATTTTAGTGTTTACTTCGGGTTTGGCTCTAAGTAGGTATAATTGTAGTTCTTAGTCTTCACCATGATACCATTTACTCAGAGGACTTATTTAGCCTTCAAAATTCAGCTTACGATGAAAAAAGCTTATTTGATATCGATACCAGTAAATCAAAATTTGACTTACATCCATTCATTTTTTCTTTCAGTCTACGGTTTCGCTTTAACTGGAAACAACTATTGCTTTTTTGCCTTTCGTGCCTACGTCCAAAGAGTCTGAGTTCCAGGACCATGGATTAGTTTTAAAGCTTTCATTACACGTGAGCAACGCCGGGCTATACTGCTAGTTATCTATATTGACAATACTATTGCAGAACATTTTTACATTTCTTGTCTACGGCAAAAAGAGACATGGGAAATATTATTGGAAAATCAAATCAAAAATTTATAAAATCTTTCTTGTCTGTCGTTTAGGTCAGTTTCACATTAGACCAGTAAACAGTTGTATTAGAACGTTCCAAAATAGTTTAAAGAAAAATGGAGATTTAACATGCAGAGCCTTTAGGTATTTAGGTAGAGAAGATGAGCCGGTTCTGCTAACATGGTTCCCGTTGTGGATTCCGGATGAGAAACCGCACAAAGCAATGAACAACAAAAACAG
>JBBBDQ010001462.1:2717500-2775000 GCA_037127315.1 Ascarosepion bandense | reverse complement strand
AGCCTCTTTCCTCATTATGTGCCAAATGAATTTCAGCTGTTTTTTTTTTATTCTAAGAATAAGTTGATCATCCCGTTGTCATTGTGAAAACTTCCTTGTTGGTTACTCTTTCTATCCATAGAATTCTCAGTATTCTTCTGTAGAACCACATTTCTGATTAATCTAGTTTTTCTTTATTTTTAGGGAGATTGTCAAACTTTCACTGTTATGAAAGTTGTTGGATATTACATATCAATCCAGTCGTCTTTGTTTTTAACGATATTTTCTCGTAACTCAGCACCTTGCTTAGCTTTTGAAATTCTCCTTTGGCTAGTTCAATGCGTCTTTGGATTTCGGTGTCACATTATCCATCATCCCCTGTTTATCCTTCCTTTTATTACAAGTCAAACATTATTAATTAACAATACATCATCTAAGAAATTCTTTCATTATATTTAATTGTCTGCTTCGTCGCGTATCGAAAAATTTAATTTCTTTTTTGATGGTCGCTTCCTTTATGATGATAATGTTAATTACTAAATAGAAGAATACTTGCATAGAAGTGCCGATGACATTGATTGTATGCTAATGTTAATGGGGATGTGGTTTATTTTGTCGAGTCTTACTCTCTTTACGTTTTGGTCCTGGGCATGACAGTAAACTGCATCCGGCAGCAAGGCCTCTCATTTGGAGGTTGTAAGAAGCATGAAACCACCTCTTAATTGCTGTTGTTCCCAGGTACACTCTGACCTGCAGTGGTAGCACCTGTTAGGGTCCCAGCTATGGGCAAATAGTTAACCCCCAAACTGGGGTCAAAACACCATGAAAGTAGAAAAATACACTTTTATAGAAATATATTCATAAAAATACTTTTATAGAAAAATATATATTTTTGAAGAAAAAATGATTACCTTAACACATTTTTAAAGGAAAAAATTATCAGCAAAACATTTTTGAATACAAAACTAGAAGACATTTTCAGTTTTCTAAAATAAAAAAGAATAAAAACAAAAATTTTCATTAAAATCTGACTAAATTAACCTTTTCACTATAACTGAACAATTCATTTAAACCCTACCTTTTTGGCATTAAATAACCCACAGAGGTGTTGATATGCCGTTAGACAAAACTCACTCACTCATTTACTCTTTACGCTTGATTTCTATTTCATTTTTGGTTGAAGATTTTGGTTTTGATGATGATGAAACACCGTCAGTTGGTATTGTCCTGGGCTTGTGTTTCGAACGATTTAGGCTCAAATCCGGTGACTTTCACTGTTGTTTTGCTTAAATCTTTCCATCTCTAAAGGCAGCAAGTGAGCTCACTGAATAAAGCTATTGACACTTCTATTATTGTTACTTGCCCTGACCATCGAAGACGGTCTCTTATGATAAGCGATTCCATGCCATGATAGTTGGCTGTTTCCATAGCTTTGTTGTTCATAACAGTCAGTTAAGTGTCATACATGAAACACCTTTGGGCGATCATATCTCGAAAGAGACATGACTGACTGGGCAGAAGATTATCCCGCAGTAGGTTGCTGTTATTTTTTGTGGTAGACCAGTAACCAACCAAGGCTATAGAACCCAATTTGTCCTGCTCTTTAAGTCGTAGATAGAGGGAGAAGTGACGGATTCATACCTTTCCCAAGAGTATTTGAATGCAAAGAATTCAATTGGAATTCGAACTCGGCTGTCTGGTTTCTCGTTCCGAGCCGATATCCACTGCACCACAACCCACATCCGCTAGTATTCATTTGATTTTTAAGATTAAACCAAGCTTTTGCTGGTAAAAGCGTTCTTATTTTCAGATACTGCGACGAGAGACAGTCCCGTTTTTGCAACCAAATGGCAAATTTGAAATGACTATAGCATTATAGACCACTAGCAGTATAGCCTGGCGTTGCTCGGGTGTAATGAAAGCTTTAAAACTAATCCATGGTCCTGAAGCTCAGACTCTTTGGACGTTGGCACAAAAGACAAAAAAGCAATAGTTGTTTCCAGTTAAAGCGAAACCGTAGATTGAAAGAAAAATGAATGGATGTAAGTCAAATTTTGATTTCCTGGTAACGATATCACATAATTTTTTTTCGTCGTAAGCTGAATTTTGAAGGCTAAATAAGTCCTCTGAGTAAATGGTATCATGGCTGAGACTAAGAACTACAATTATACCTACTTAGAGCCAAACCCGAAGCAAAAACTAAAATAAAAGGGCTGAAAGACTGTTTTTGATCAGACCCGTTATCTTGCCTTTTATATATATATATATATATAATGAATTATTTTGGACATTATTTTTACCGATACTCGTATTTAAGTAGATATTCTGTTTTTAATTAAACAGTATTTTATATTTATATCTACCGGCCTGATTATTTCACGATAAATTTTTATTGCGAAAATGTGTGCCATCCAGCAGGATTCGAACCTGCGACCCCTATTTACATAGGGGAAGCTACCCTTTGATCTGGTACTGTCTTAACCACTTGACTATGGATAGCCTCAGGCGAGCTTTTGTTATATAAGCATGATAAAAACTTAAATACGAGTATCGGTAAAAATAATGTCCAAAATAATTCATTACAAATTCATTACAAGTTTCGTTAATTTCCGTAACATGTTTATATATATATATATATATATATATATATATTATCGATTTTCTGCACTTTTGTAAGAACGGCAACATTGAAACATCTGAATAACGTTTCTTATGTTTTTGCCTATGAGTGTATCAAATTTGATTAAAATTGGACCACTCCTTCTATAACCCGACTTTTTCGATTATCGATTTTCGATATTTATCGGGGGTACCTCGATAAATAAGTTTTTTTAGTCGTAAACTGAATTTTGAAGGCTAAATAAGTAAATGGTATCATGGCTGAGACTAAGAACTACAATTATACCAAAATCGAAGCAAAACCTAAAATAAAAGGGCTGAAAAAATGCAGACATACAGGCAGATAAACAGACACACACACAAACATCTTGCATTTTATATATATTATCGATTTTCTGCACTATTGTAAGAACTTCAACCTTGAAACTTCTGAATATCGTTTCTTATGTTTTTGTCTATGAGTGTATCAAATTTGATTAAAATCGGACCACTCCTTCTATAACCCGATATTTTCGATTATCGATTTTCGATATTTATCGGGGGTACCTCGACACAAAACCTAGCTAAGAACACTCGCAGCCCCTTATAGTACAACTGTGTAAGTTTTCAAGAAAATCGGTTCAGCCGTTTCGGACAGACACACACAAAGTTCCATTTATAAATAAGTTTAGATAATGTTTGTTAAGTTCAGATCTTTATTGTTGAAGACACGTTTGATTTTTCTTCTTCTATGTGCCCGGTCCTTTCAGGACGTAGGCGATCATGACTTTCCACGTCTCCCTATCCCTGGTGGCTCTTAGTACGCTATCTCCTGTTACTCCAAGCAACCCTCGTTCCGTCATACACCTGATCAGGCCCTTCAAATATGTTATTCACTGCTTTCCCCTGTCTCTTTTTCCCTCTATCTGGCCTGTTAGTATCAGGTTCACCAAGCCTTTCTTTCTCATTGTATGTCACAGGAACTTTAGTTGTCTCTTCCTGATGCTTAATATTAATTTCCTTTACGTTTCCATCCTTTCTAAAACCTCATCATTGCTCACATGCTCGATCCACCCTAACCGAAAAACTGTGTTGCTAAAAATTACTGTCCATTTCTTTTCTTCCTGCTTCAAAGATATCGTTGACAAATTGCTAACGTTCATTAGAACGTGAAAATTATCCAAAATGGAATTTTTTTACATGTTGTAATGTCATGGTCATGCACGTGTTAAGGCATGAAAACATTGTTCTTTTTACAAACATTTTGGAACATTATTACAGTATTCATAGCTGATTCTATTAATTGACGGTTTAAGTGTTTTAATGAATAGAATAAACATTTTTAGCAACACCGTTTTCCGGTTACATTTTTTACCGTAACTCACATTCTTGAAGATGATCTCGGAAAGACGTTGAAAGTATTTGGGTACATTAAGAAATGAATCAACATAACATCTGTCCACGTTACAGCTCATTTCTGACATCTTTTGATTGTAATACGCGAAAGATTATCCATGAGTATATATATATATATATATATATATATATATATATATATATAGTCATCCGCAGACAGATCTGTTTCGCTGTATCACAGTTCATCAGTACGATTAAACATCCGATTGCTTTTAAACCAGGATTGAAATCCGACCGAACTGGCGTCAGTCGGCGATTCTACCTCTGAGCTATGGACGCTCGGTAGAAGGAGGCAGACTTGTAGCGTATGACGTATCATACGCCAGTAGTTAGAGTGCTGTAATTCATTACTGAATGAGCGATGCGTAGATGCTAGAGTGGCTACTGTTTACCATTCTTCCAGAGTGCTCAATCAGGGCGTGAGAGCGTAAATAATCATCCGCAGACAGATATGTTTCTCTGTATCACAGCTCATCAGTACGGTTAGACATTCGATTGCATATACATACATACATACATACATATATATATATATATATATATATATATATATATATATATATATATATATATTTACGCTCTCACACTCTGATTGAGCACTCTGGAAGAATGGTAGACTTTGAAAAACAGTAGCTACTCTGGCATGTACGCATCGCCCATTCAGTAATGGATTAGCGCACTCTGGCTATTGGGCGGGTATAATGACAATATACACGCTAAAAAGTCTGCCTTCTTCTACCGAGCGCCCATAGCTCAGAGGTAGAATCGCCGACTGACGCCAATTCGGTCGGGTTTCAATCCTGGGTTAAAAGCAATCGGAGTCTAACCATACTGATGAGCCGTGATACAGCGAAACAGATCTGTCTGCGGATGACTATATATATATATATTCCAATACTATGTACAAATAACAGTACTTTATTTCTTTTTGGGAATAGACAATTTTCAAAACTTTGAAATGTTTACTCGACGTATTGCCGGTGTACCTGGTAGGGTGCCGAGGATACGTAATGCACACCTGTTCTTTCCCTCGCGTGTGTCAAACGCGACCAGCGACAAGAAGCGTTGCACTCAGCGAGTCACGTGGCGAAAGATAAACCCGTCCCAAGTTCAGTCTGGAATTCGGTAGACAACGTGGTCTGCGTTTAGGTGTGAAAGCACTCGACGGGAAATGATCGTTTGCAGACGGATGCCCTCCAGTGGCGGGGCATCTGAGAACAAAATAAATGTGAGGTGACCTTTGCGCTTGGCTCTGTATAATGAAGGTGCACTGTACGACACTTGCTAAAACGTGATAATAACAGAGAGTCGAAAAACTATGGAGTGTAGTGCTCTTAAACCGCCGAATGTTATTAGTGACTGTAACCCTATCATAAATGTCAACATATATTCTGTTATTTTAGATTTCTGAACATTGTTTTAGTGTAACAGTCATTGATATCTGCTTAGTATTTAGTTAAAAGAAATAATATCAAAGAAACGTAACAGACAAAGATAAAAACAGCTTTGATAAATTGATGTGTTTTTTACGGTTTATTAACCCTTTGAAGGTTATTTAAAGCCAGAAAATAGGCTTAGATTGTAAGCAATTTTTGGGGGATAATAACGGTTTAGTGACACAAGTCTTGCTAATGAACTTATGGCTGGGGAAGAAGAGGTGGATTCACACCTTTCTCAAGGAATTTGCGCATAAGTAAATACAACGAACACAACCGGAATTGGAACTCGGCTTTCCGATTAACCATTTCCAACCATTAGCCATTATCACACCTACTTATTCAATTTTACAGAACCTGGTATTCTCAAATAGTTACTTATCTAGGTAATGACACGGCTCAACGTTGCTTAACTTTATTGATCGTACAGAAACCGGCGCTGCAACGTGATATAGCGGTCAACATTAAAATCACATCTTAAAATTATTGAATCATTTTTTATAGTTTAATCAGGCTTAATGATATTCTCTCTGTGTAATATAACAATCTGGCCCCACCCGAAGAAGGCTGATGCAAGCGGGGGTGTTTCCGGTCGTTGAAATGAACGGATGTTTGTTTGACCTTATTTCCGGCAGTAGCGGAAATGGCTACAGAGGCAAACAGAACAGGTGTCTCTGAGAATTACGTGGGCGTGCGTGGGCGAGGCAAAATCCGGAAGTCCCGGTTTGGAGATTATAAAAAGACCTCGGCGCACGGATTTCACCAGACCAGACAGACAGACCAGACCAGAGTACCAGTAGAGAGAGAGACACAACAGATACCACGACACTCCCGTCAACCCATTAGAAGCGCGCTCTCTCACTCTCTGTTCCCTAGGCTACACGGTTCATCGTCATTAATAAAAATACAACTTATATTTTTATATATATGCGTGTTTGTTGTTAGTCGATATACAACATCTGTAAAAGTCATAAGAGCCACTCAAGGTACATTGTTAAGGGATAAAAGGCGCTGTTGACCCTAGACTTGAACAGTCCAACATTGTAGTGATCGGGTAAGCCTCCGCTTGAGATTTGGTTCCACAAAACAGCGGTTCTAGGTAAGAAGCTGTTCTAATGGAATTGACATTTCTTAGTCGGGTCTTAGTCGTGAAGGTCAGAGGTTAGAGCTCGTGGAACTGAGGAAGCTAGTTTGTCGGATCACTTTCTATGGGAATAACGATAAAGAGAGAGCATCCGCGAGGAAGGGAATGCAGAGTGAAAAATAATTCATCACCCACAAGGACGCGGAGTAGCTTTTGTACTCTAGCGAGACTAGAATCTTAGGTTAATTGTACTGAAGCAACCAGAGATTTCGAGGTCTCCAAACGTGATTGGATACGCGTTGTGATGTAATAGATATCGCCCCGAAATAAGAAATCGGCGAGACAAGTTCGAATTCCAGTTGAATTCTTTTCATTCACTTACGCGAAAATAAAAGTGCTATTAATCCATTTCTTCTCCCTCCAGCTATGGGTTGAATAGCAGGACAGATAGGATTTATAGATTTCATTGGTAACCGGTCTACAGCAAAAAACATTATCAACCAGCTACGGGAAAATCTTCTGCTTAGTCTGTCATGTCTCGAAAAAAGACATGATCACCCAAGCATATATCACATATGACAATTAATGGACTGACTGAAAAATTGGCAAATTGAAGCAACTGAAATGTGGTTCTACTGGAGGATGCTGCGCATATCATGGATCAAGCACATGGGCAATGATGAGGTTTTGGAAAGGATGGAAACGAAAATAAAATTAATAGTAAGCATCAGGAAACGTTCCTGGGACATGCAATGAGAAAGGAGGGCTTGGAGAACCTGATACTCACAGGCCGAGGAAAAGAGAGACAGACGAAAGTAGCCTGGCCTGAGCGGGTGGATGGCAGAGCGGTGGTTGGGTTGGGTAACAGGAGAATGCGTGCTAAGAGCCGCCAGGAACAGGGAGAGGTGAAAAGCCATGATCGCCTACGCCCTGAAAGAACATGGCCCAAAGAAGAAGATAGATAGATAGATAGATAGATAGATAGATAGATAGATAGATAAGAATGGACTGAGATAGATAGATAGATAGATAGATAGATAGATAGATAGATAGATAGATGAAAATTCCGAAGACAATATGTAAGGTATAAAAAAATATTTAGATTTTTTAATTCTTATTCCTTGTTGTTATCGTTTAACTCTCGACAATCAAAACAAATGAAATAAAATCCGAGAAAAAATACCATGTCAATCCTCCTAATTAAAAGCACGCAGGTTAATTTGATAATAGTTAATAATTTGTTTTAAATAAATATTTATAAACAAATAAATGATCGTTACGCATTGTAAATATGTTAAAATATGATATAAATCCGTGGATTTCTTATTGAAAGATAGAAACAATACATTTAAGCTACCGTGAAGTAAATAAAATTAATGAATACTTATAGTTAAAAATATAATTTATATTACATATTCGATAACTTTGAACCTTCGTTCCTGAAAAAATAAATCTGTCAAAAAAATTTTTTAATTTTACCTTCACTCCAGGGCAATTATGACTGAGTAGTATGTTCGACATTTTTGCAGACATCTTCTGACTTTCTTTGGTTCTATCATATTCATACTGATCGAAAATGAGGACAAAACTGGAAGCGGCCGAAATGTGGTTCTACAGAAGGATGCTACGGATATCGTGGACTGAGCATACAAGCAACGACGAATGGCAACAAAAAGGAAATTGATGCTGAGCATCAGGAAGAGACAACTGAAGTTCCTGGGACATGCAATGAGGAAGGAGAGCCTGGAGAACCTGATACTGACTGGACAGATAGAAGGAAGGAGAGACAGAGGAAGGCAGCGGATAACATATTTGCAGGGTCTGATCAGGCGGATGACGGAACGGGGGTTGCCAGGAGCAACAGGAGCAAACATACTAAGAGCCACAAGGGATAGAGAGACGTGGAGATCCATGATCGCCTACGTCCTGAAGGGACAGGGCACATAGAAGAAGAAGAAGAAGAAGAAGAAGAAGTATGTTCGATGTGCATTGTTATACAGTGGATATCGGCTCGGAACGACAAATCGGGGACCCTGTTCGAATACCAGTTGAATTCATTGCATTCACTTACGCACAAATACCCTTGGGAAAGCTTTTACTCCTTCTCTTCCCTCCATTTACGGGTTAAATAATAAGACAGATTGGGTTCTAAGGCCTTGGTTGGAAACCAGTCAACCGCAGAAATCAATGGCAACCTACTGCGGGATAATCTTCTGTCCAGTCAGTCATGTTTCTTTCGAGATATGATCGCCCAAAGGGTGTATCACGTATGGCACTTAACTGACTGACTGAATTTAATAGTTGGAATCATGATTAAGGCTTCTACTGGTCATATAATGGGGGATCGGTTTTCTATTGTTATGAAGTAATAAACTGATCCCCCACTAATTACTACCTAATAATATATACATCTCTTATACTTCTGGCTATGAGTCAAGTAACAGGACAGATTGGATTCTATAGCCTTGGTCGGCAACCAGTCTACCGCAGAAAGCAATGGCAACCTATTGCGGAATAATCTTCTGCCCAATCAGTCATGTCTCTTTCGAGACATGATCGCCCAAAGCGTGTACAACGTATGACACTTAACTGACTGAGTGTGTTCGATACTCTCTGGGCACGCCATACTTTTGGTCTTGTGTCTATCTATGCTACGCTTATAAAATCGCTACCTTCTCTCTTCGGCATTGTTTGTTGTTTTTAAAAAGTGATTATTAGAATAGTAATAAAACCTAAAAATATGAAAAATGTCAATTGGTACATTTTCTTTGCTCTTAAAAATTGACAACAAAAATAATAAACAATATTATATTTTTTATTTACACTTTATTTACACTTTATTTACACTTTATTTACACTTTATTCTATTGTTTATTGAAATGGTTGTTAAAACATTGGCTACTTGTCAATTGATTCAAACTTTATAAAATTGTAAATTAATATTTACAATTGGAAGTCAGTCGATTACGCAACCTTGGTTTCAAACTATCGGCGTTTTATATCAACTGATTATCCAACTTTTTTTTTTCAAACGTACAACAGACATTTTTCAGAACGCACGACTTTAAAGTTTAAAATAACTCAAATTTCAAAATAAGAGAGGAGTTTTTCAAAAATTGTAAATATTTTCATCCGGGTTTGTATGATCCTAAAATATATGTTCTGATAAACATCCGGACATAATATCACATCTTTCACTTAATAACCTTGGAAATATTATTATGGCTAATTTTTTTCTTGGCACAATCTGCAGAAATCACCACCGTTGTATGGTCTGACTTTTTTTTTAATATGCTCCATGATATATTAGAATCTTTGCCGTTTCAAAGACCCTGTTATAAAAATTTTCTCCTCATGATTCAGTTTCGCCAAAGGGTCAATATAAGATAAATATCAACCATCTTATTGTCAATATATTTATCATTTAGTTAGGTTAGGTTAGGGTTAGGTAGGTTAGGACTTCTAGGCCTCGCGGTCTCTCGTGTGTCCCTTCTTAAATCCCCTCTCCCCTCTCCCCTCTCTTAGAGTTGTGGCATGGCCGAGAATCAAACTCATATTTTAATTTTCATAGTGTCTTATCCTTTTCAATAAGGCTTTTAAATTCCGTAAGAGTTTTTGCCAATTTTATGTGTGATGGTCGTGCATTCCAATACTTTGTGACTCTGTTACAAAAAAAGTTTTGTCTAATATTAGTTCTACTGTGCTGGGTTATTATTTTTAATTCATTGTTACGTGTTCTAGAATAGTCAGACATAGTGAATAAATTCTTATTAGTGTGGTCAATAGAATGGAATATCTTGAAAACATTTATCAAGTCCCCCCTCAGTCTTCTATATTTCAGTGATGGTAAGTTCAATTTTCCTAACCTATCTTCATATTTAATAAATTTTAACGACGTCAACAATTTTGTTGCTCTTCTTTGAACTCTTTCAATTGCTACTGACCGTCTTTTTAGTAGAGGACTCCAGATTTGGTTGCCGTATTCTAAATGTGGTCTAACTAAGCTCTTGTACAATTTTGATAAAGTTGGACAGTTTAACCTAGAAAAGCACCGTTTAATTAAACCTAGCATTTTGCTTGCTTTATTTATGGCCTTATATGCATATCAAAATTTAATTTTGTGTCAAAAATTACACCAAGGTCTTTCTCTTCAGTACAAGCATCTAATGTATGTGTATTTGTTCCATGAGTTACACTGAAGCTTAAATTTGGATTCTTTAACCCTATGTGTATAACTTTACATTTGCTTGCATTAAAATACAAATTCCATTTTTCGGACCAGCTTATAAGATTATCAATATCATTTTGAATCACCTGTTGGTTTTTTGTTGTATTATATATTTTTGTATCGTCTGCAAATATTTTACACACACTTTTAACCACTTCTGGCAAATCATTTATAAATATTGTGAAAAGGATGCCTTGTGGGATTCCACTTAATACTTCAGACTGTTTAGAGCATTTGTTATTTATTTTAACCCTTTGAGTTCTACCAATAAGAAAGTTTCTTGTCCATTTCAAGGTTTGTTCAGATATACCATAAGACTCCATTTTGAGTAATGATCTTTCGTGCGGTACTGAATCAAAAGCCTTTCTAAAATCAAGGTATATAACATCAAATGCTTCTTTCTCATCTAATAATTCTGTAAAGTCATCCATTACTTAGTTGTTATAAAATTACTAAAATTTTATTAACCAGCCTATTAAATCTGCATATTTTATAACAAACAGACGTTCACCATTATCATTATAACGATATATATATATATATATATATATATATATATATATATATATATATATATATATATAAATTAAAAAAGGATTAATTCAATGATGCTGAATGACCATTTCGATATGAAGATCCCCATGGGGGATAACGCATCACCTAAGCAACAGAAAAATTAATTTATATTTGCTCTGTAATATTTTATTACATGGAGCTCTCTTCCTGTATCATTTTTTAATATTAAAATAAAATTTTTAATATTAATTAGGATCAGGTTTTTGGAATTTACCTTCCTGCTTTTTTCCCTTGTATTAAAGTATCTGAATTAAAATATATATATATATATATTATGCCCATATCGCCCCAAAGCAAGCCATTTTACTGCCACTATTTTGCAGGGGGGTTACATAGGAGGAAAATTATGAGAAAGAGTGTCAGGTTATAGGGGATGTCAGGAAGTGGGTAAGAGAAGGATGAGAATACTGATGAGAGTGGAGTAGACGGAGAAAGAAGCATGAGAGAGAGGATGCATATTAGTGAGATAGGAGATGACTATTGATTTTACATTTAAATTCTTGGAGATTGTAGCTGTCGGGAAAGCAAGAAAATGGAAGGGAATTTCACAGGTGGGAAGTGCGAGAAAAGAAGCTGTTGGAGCAGAATTTATGTTTACAATTTATTTGTTTCACAGTAAAAAGTTGGGACCTAGTTGCTAATCTTGTGGCTCAAGTAAATTTATATTTAAGGGGCACCAGTGAGTTAAGTTCATCTGAGCAGAAACCGTGAAAGTATTTGTAGAAGAAACAGGGAAACCACATTGCGCCGGTGAGAAAATGACTGTATCCGAGTTGCCAAGTTGGGATCTGTCATATTAAAAATTCTCCGTTGGATTTTGTCAAGGACACCTAGGGGAATAGCAGGATCACCCGACCAAATATGGTAGCAGTATTTAATGCACGGGCGAATGGTAGATGTATCTATGTGCAGGATTGTTTTAGGTGGAAAAAACATCCTGGCCCTACACAGAGAACCGACTTTCTTAGCAGCGGATTTAGCTATGCATTCTATATAGTCATTCTACTTGAGGTCTGTTGCGAGAGTTAAACCGTGGAGGCGTATTGTTTTACTTTCAGGGAGACTAGCCTGATCCGTGCTAATAGGTGGTAGGAGCGATTGTCTGTAATGGTTAACTATATAGCAGCTTCATTTTGGAATTTTTAAAATTCACGATCCATAATATATATATATTATAAATTATATTTTAGAACATGTACAGAATTTTTTTATATATCCACTACAAATAGTACATTTGTTTTGACAATGAAACTTCAGCTCTATATATTATATATCGAGCACTGTTTTAAATTAATGTTTTGTACATTGTAAAACTTTTTTTCTTCGTTCTGTATTCACTCGGATATATATATATATATATATATATATATATATATATATATATATTCATCAATTATAACATGTATATGTTACAATATCACTACAAAAGTAGCTATTTTGTTTCGATACTTTTGTGTCTTGTCAAATTATGTGATAGTTCTTAAATGTTCATTTAAGAACTATCACATCACTTGACAAGACACAAAAGTGTCGAAACAAAATACCTACTTTTGTAGTGATATATATATATATATATATATATATATATATATATATATATATATATATTCTTATTGCAATAGTTTATAAAAGCGTTATCTCATGACAAAAATCTGCCCTCCATGTTTGAATGGAAAGCTCTAGATTTAAATGTTCCCTAACTATAAAGTAGTACTGAATCCTAGGGATGAATTGACGGTCTATGTAAACATTGAAAATATTTTTCTCTAAATTTTAATTAATTACAATTGTTCATTTATAATTTATGCTCTCACATAATTTAAAAATTAAAAAATTACTTTCCTAAAATAAATCACCCACACAATACATATTTGGTTTTCTTAACTACAATATACCTTATTATACCAAAATTACTTAATTCTAAATCTAGCCTAAATAATCCAGCCCATTTTACTCATGAGGTAGTACAAAAGCAATTATCGTCTACCCATTTAAATAATGTATGGCTCACTATGTATCTTACCCAGACAAAATTAAAAAGTGTCAGGCTATTGACATCAGGCTATTCCGTTTCCTTTCACGAAGCAAATCTTTAACTTCATAGTTCAACCAAATTTTCATTTTCGATTGAACAATATTGACACATCTACAAGCATATTCTTCAACTAGCACTCCTTATTTTCTAATAACCATGATTCAACTTATATTTTCTAAATAAATCATATTCACCATTTATTTGAACAATTCACCCAAAAAAGAACAGTATTGTTCTGAAACATGAAAGTAGTGGTGTGTTTTTATAAACCATTGTAATAAATACAATATTAAGCTCTACTTTGTACTGAACACTTTTTACAAAAGTAAATTGCTGAACAGTGGGTTTTAATCTACCTGTTCTTTCACTTATTCATAATATATATATATATATATATATATATATATATATATATATATATATATATATATATGGATGTATATATATATATATATATTACAAAGTTAAAGAAACTGACGTTTTCACTGAATTTAACAATATACAATATATGTGCTTTGCGGTGCAGTGGATATAGGCTCGGAACGAGAAAGCAGGGAGCTGAGTTGGAATTCCAGTTGAATTCGTTGCATTCACTTACACGTAAATACACCTGAGAAATGTATTAATCCGTAGCTTGTCCCCCCAGCTATAGGTTAAATAGTAGGACAGATTTGGTTTCATAGGCTTGCTTTGCAACTAATGGCAATTTACTGCAGGAAAATCTTCTGCCCAGTCAGTTATGTCTCTTTTGAGATATGATCGTCTAAGCATGTATCCTGTATGACACTATATATATATATATATATATATAAAGAGAGAGTGAGAGAGAGGGTGAGAAGAGAGTGAGAGTGTCAGAAACTCTTGGGAAAGGTACGGATCCTTCCTTTCTCTCTCCAGATATGAGTTAATAACAGGGCAGATTGGATTCTTGGCAACTAAGGAAAGAGAGAAATTTACTTGAGCCACAAGATTAGCAACTAGGTCCGAACTTTTACTGTGAAACCAATAAATTGTAAACATAAATTCTACTCCAATAGCTTCTTTTCTCGCACTTCCCACCTGTAAAATTCCCTTCCATTTACTTGCTTCCCCGACAGCTACAATCTCTAAGAATTTAAAAGTAAAGTCGTCATCTCCTATCTCACTAACCTGCATCCTCTCTCTCTCTCATGCTCCTTTCTCCGTCCACTCCACTCTCGTCAGTATTCTCTTCCTTCTCTTACCCACTTCCTGACATCCTCTATAACCTGACACTCTTTCTCATAATTTTCTTCCGATGTAACCCACCCGCGAAATAGTGGCAGTAAAATGGTTTTATATATATATATATATATATATATATATATATATATACTGAGGAAAGAAATAGCAATCTAGTGTAAAAAAATCTTCTGTCCAGTCAGTCATGAAACAAAATCAACTCAATCGCTTAAGCTTGTATCACATATGGCACTTAACTAACTGATTTGGATGAAATAATTGAATATCAGGACAGATTGGGTTTTATAACCTTGGTTGGCGATCAATCTACCGCCGAAAGAAATGGCAACATACGGCGGGAAAATCTTCTGCCCAGTCAGTCATGGATCAAATGAGACATGATCGCTCAAGTTTTTATCACGTACGGCACTTAACTGACTGAATGCCGACAATGTAAATATCCTTCTTGACAGAACTGCAGAGTACTTATGTCAATTTTGTAAAAAACTTTTCAGGATTGACGCCTGGATGAAAAAATACATAAGAGTCAGTCAGTTAAGTGCCATACGTGAAACACGCTTGGTCGATCATGTCTCGAAAGAGACCTGACTGTTTGGGCAGAAGAATATCCCGCAGTAGGTTGCCATTGCTTTCTACGGTAGATTGGTTGCCAGCCAAGGCTATAGAACCCAATCGGTCCTGTTATTTAACCCAGAAGGAAGAGACGGATTAATACCTTTCCCAAGGGTATTTGCGCATAAGTGAATGCAATGAATTCAACTGGAATTCGAACTCGGCTCCCCGATTTCTCGTTTCGAGCCGATATCCACTGCACTACATCGCACATAAGAGTACACGAGTAGAAAGTCACATTTTCAAGTTTCTCCAAAAGTCTTTTATGTGTCACATATGCAAAAACCAAAAAAAGGAATGAGGCTGGTTTGCAAAGTCATCTGCAAGCCAATGGCCACTGAGTTCGACATTGACGAGGTGGCCATTGGCCTTCCTAAACATGGTAGTTATCATGTATTCAGAGAAAGAAAGAAAGAAAGAAAGAAAGAAAGAAAGAAAGAAAGAAAGAAAGAAAGAGAAATTGAATGTGTGCGTAAAGGACTTTGACATCGAAAGAAAGAAAGAAAGAAAGAAAGAAAGAAAGAAAGAAAGAGAAATTGCATGTGTGCGTAAAGGACTTTGACATCGAAAAAAAGAAAGAAAGAAAGAAAGAAAGAAAGAAAGAAAGAAAGAGAAATTGCATGTGTGCGTAAAGGACTTTGACATCGAAAAAGAAAGAAAGAAAGAAAGAAAGAAAGAAAGAAAGAAAGAAAGAAAGAAAGAAAGAGAAATTGCATGTGTGCGTAAAGGACTTTGACATCGAAAAAGAAAGAAAGAAAGAAAGAAAAGAAAGAAAGAAAGAAAGAAAGAAAGAAAGAAAGAAAGAGAAATTGCATGTGTGCGTAAAGGACTTTGACATCGAAAAAAGAAAGAAAGAAAGAAAGAAAGAGAAATTGCATGTTTGCGTAAAGGACTTTGACATCGAAAGAAAGAAAAGAAAGAAAGAAAGAGAAATTGCATGTGTGCGTAAAGGACTTTGACATCGAAAAAAGAAAAGAAAGAAAGAAAGAAAGAGAAATTGCATGTGTATGTAAAGTGACTTTGACATCGAAAAGAAAGAAAGAAAGAAAGAAAGAGAAATTGCATGTGTGCGTAAAGGACTTTGACATCGAAAAAGAAAGAAAGAAAGAAAGAAAGAGAAATTGCATGTGTGCGTAAAGGACTTTGACATCGAAAAAAAGAAAGAAAGAAAGAAAGAAAGAGAAATTGCATGTTTGCGTAAAGGACTTTGACATCGAAAAAGAAAGAAAGAAAGAAAGAAAGAAAGAGAAAGAAAGAAAGAAAGAAAGAAAGAGAAATTGCATGTGTGCGTAAAGGACTTTGACATCGAAAAAGAAAGAAAGAAAGAAAGAAAGAGAAATTGCATGTGTGCGTAAAGGACTTTGACATCGAAAAAGAAAGAAAGAAAGAAAGAAAAGAGAAATTGCATGTGTGCGTAAAGGACTTTGACATCGAAAAAGAAAGAAAGAAAGAAAGAAAGAGAAATTGCATGTGCGTGCCGACTTTGACATCGAAAAAGAAAGAAAGAAAGAAAGAAAGAGAAATTGCATGTGTGCGTAAAGGACTTGACATCGAAAAAAGAAAGAAAAAGAAAGAAAGAAAGAGAAATTGCATGTGTGCGTAAAGGACTTTGACATCGAAAAAGAAAGAAAGAAAGAAAGAAAGAGAAATTGCATGTGTGCGTAAAGGACTTTGACATCGAAAAAGAAAGAAAGAAAGAAAAAAAGAAAGAGAAATTGCATGTGTGCGTAAAGGACTTTGACATCGAAAAAGAAAGAAAGAAAGAAAGAAAGAGAAATTGCATGTGTGCGTAAAGGACTTTGACATCGAAAAAGAAAGAAAGAAAGAAAGAAAGAGAAATTGCATGTGTGCGTAAAGGACTTTGACATCGAAAAAGAAAGAAAGAAAGAAAGAAAGAGAAATTGCATGTGTGCGTAAAGGACTTTGATATCGAAAGAAAGAAAGAAAGAAAGAAAGAGAAATTGCATGTGTGCGTAAAGGACTTTGACATCGAAAAAGAAAGAAAGAAAGAAAGAAAGAGAAATTGCATGTGTGCGTAAGACTTTGACATCAGGAAAGAAAGAAAGAAAGAAAGAAAGAGAAAATTGCATGTGTGCGTAAAGGACTTTGACATCGAAAAAGAAAGAAAGAAAGAAAGAGAGAAATTGCATGTGTGCGTAAAGGACTTTGACATCGAAAAAAGAAAGAAAGAAAGAAAGAAAGAGAAATTGTATGTGTGCGTAAAGGACTTTGACATCGAAAAAGAAAGAAAGAAAGAAAGAAAGAGAAATTGCATGTGTGCGTAAAGACTTTGACATCGAAAAAGAAAGAAAGAAAGAAAGAAAGAGAAATTGCATGTGCGTAAAGGACTTTGACATCGAAAAAGAAAGAAAGAAAGAAAGAAAGAGAAAATTGCATGTGCGTAAAGGACTTTGACATCGAAAAAGAAAGAAAGAAAGAAAGAAAGAGAAATTGCATGTGTGCGTAAAGGACTTTGACATCGAAAAAGAAAGAAAAGAAAGAAAGAAAGAGAAATTGCATGTGTGCGTAAAGGACTTTGACATCGAAAAAGAAAGAAAGAAAGAAAGAAAGAGAAATTGCATGTGTGCGTAAAGACTTTGAATAATTCAGAAAAAGAAAGAAAGAAAGAAAGAAAGAGAAATTGCATGTGCGTAAAGACTTTTGAGAATGAAAAAAGAAAGAAAGAAAAGAAAGAAAGAGAAAATTATATGTAAAAAGGACTTGACATCGAAAAGGAAAAGAAAGAAAGAAAGAAAGAAAGAATGGTATTGTGTGCGGTGAAGGACTTTGACACGAAAAGAAAAGAAAGAAATAAGTTGTTAGAAATTGCATGTGCGAAAGGACTTTGACACTGAAAGTTGAAAGAATATGCAGAAAGAGAAATTGCATGTGTGCGTAAAGGACTTTGACATCGAAAAAAGAAAGAAAGAAAGAAAGAAAGAGAAATTGCATGTGTGCGTAAAGGACTTTGACATCGAAAAAGAAAGAAAGAAAGAAAGAAAGAGAAATTGCATGTGTGCGTAAAGGACTTTGACACCGAAAAAGAAAGAAAGAAAGAAAGAAAGAGAAATTGCATGTGTGCGTAAAGGACTTTGACATCGAAAAAGGAAAGAAAGAAAGAGAAATTGCATGCAAAGGACTTTGACATCGAAAAAGAAAGAAAAGAAAGAAAAGAAAGAGAAATTGCAGCAAAGGACTTTGACATCGAAAAAGAAAGAAAGAAAGAAAAGGTGAGAACAATGTGTGCAAAGGACTTTGACATCGAAAAAGAAAGAAAGAAAGAAAGAAAGAGAAATTGCATGTGTGCGTAAAGAATGACATCGAAAAAGAAAGAAAGAAAGAAAGAAAGAGAAATTGCATGTGCGTGTGTAAAGGACTTTGACATCGAAAAAGAAAGAAAGAAAAGAAAAAGAGAAATTGCATGTGTGTGCATGACTTTGACATCGAAAAAAGAAAGAAAGAAAGAAAGAAAGAGAAATTGCATGCGTGCGTGAAAGGACTTGACATCGAAAAAGAAAGAAAGAAAGAAAGAAAGAGAAATTGCATGTGTGTGTGACTGACATCGAAAGAAAGAAAAGAAAGAAAGAGAGAGAAATGTGTGTGTGTGTGACTTGATAATTAAAAAGAAAAGAAAAGAAAGAAAGAAAGAGAAATTGCATGTTTATGTAAAGGACTTTGACACTCAGAAAAAAGAAAAGAAAAGAAAGAAAGAAAGAGAACAAATGGGAAAGGGTAAAGGACTTTGACATCGAAAAAGAAAGAAAAGAAAAAAAGAAAGAAAGAGAAATTGCATGTGCGGGGGAAAGAATTAATAATTAAAAAAAGAAAAGAAAGAAAGAAAGAAAGAGAAATTGCATGTGTGTGTAAAGGACTTTGACATCGAAAGAAAGAAAGAAAGAAAGAAAGAGAAATGAATGTGTGTGTGTGCGACTTTGACACTGAAAAAGAAAGAAAGAAAGAAAGAAAGAGAAAATTGCATGTGTGCGTAAAGGACTTTGACATCGAAAAAAGAAAGAAAGAAAGAAAGAAAGACAAAATTGCATGTGTGCGTAAAGGACTTTGACATCGAAAAAAGAAAGAAAGAAAGAAAGAAAGAGAAATTGCATGTGTGCGTAAAGGACTTTGACATCGAAAAAGAAAGAAAGAAAGAAAGAAAGAGAAATTGCATGCAAAAAAGGACTTTGACATCAAAAAGAAAAGAAAGAAAGAAAGAAAGAGAAATTGCATGTGTGCGTAAAGGACTTGACATCGAAAAAGAAAGAAAGAAAGAAAGAAAGAGAAATTGCATGTGTGCGTAAAGGACTTTGACATCGAAAAAAGAAAGAAAGAAAGAAAGAAAAGAAAGAGAAATTGCATGTGTGCGTAAAGGACTTGACATCGAAAAAAGAAAGAAAGAAAGAAAGAAAGAGAAGAATGTATGTGTGTATGTAAAGGACTTTGACATCGAAAAAGAAAGAAAGAAAGAAAAGAAAGAGAAATTGCATGTGTAAAGGACTTGACATCAGGTGAAAAGGAAAGAAAGAAAGAAAGAAAGAGAAATTGCATGTGTGCAAAGGACTTTGAGACACTGAAAAAAGAAAAAGAAAGAAAGAAAGAGAAATTGCATGTAAAAAAGGACTTGACATCGAAAAAAAAAGAAAGAAAGAAAGAAAGAGAAATGCGCGCGCGCAAAGACTTTGACACTTGAAAAAGAAAGAAAGAAAGAAAGAAAGAGAAATTGCATGTGTGCGTAAAGGACTTTGACATCGAAAAAGAAAGAAAGAAAGAAAGAAAGAGAAATTGGGAGGCATGCAAAGAATTTGACATCGAAAAAGAAAGAAAGAAAGAAAGAAAGAGAAACAAAAAAGGACTTGACGAAAAAAGAAAGGGAAAGAAAGAAAGAAAGAGAAATTGCATAAAGTAAAGGACTTTGACATCGAAAAAGAAAGAAAGAAAGAAAGAAAGAGAAAATTGCATGTGTGCGTAAAGATTTGATAGACTGAAAGAAAGAAAGAAAGAAAGAAAGAGAAATTGCATGTGTGCGTAAAGGACTTTGACACTGAAAAAAGAAAGAAAAGAAAGAAAGAAAGAGAAACGGTAAAAAAGGACTTTGACATCGAAAAAGAAAGAAAGAAAGAAAGAAAGAGAAATTGCATGTGTGCGTAAAGGACTTTGACATCGAAAAAAAGGAAAGAAGAAAAGAAAGAAAAAGAGAAACGTATGTGCGCAAAGGACTTTGACGAAAAAAGAAAGAAAGAAAGAAAGAAAAAGAGAAATTGCATGTGTGCGTAAAGGACTTTGACATCGAAAAAGAAAGAAAAAGAAAGAAAGAAAGAGAAATTGTGGTGTGCGTAACACTCTGACATCGAAAAAGAGAAAAAGAAAAAGAAAGAAAGAGAAATTGCATGTGTGCGTAAAGGACTTTTGACATCGAAAAAGAAAGAAAGAAAGAAAGAAAGAGAAAATTGCATGTGTGCGTGTACGACTTTTGACATCGAAAAAGAAAGAAAGAAAGAAAGAAAGAGAAATTGCATGTGTGCGTGTATGGACTTTTAGATGATCGAAAAAGAAAGAAAGAAAGAAAGGAGGAAATTGCAGTGTGTGCAAAGGACTTTGATATCGAAAAAGAAAGAAAGAAAGAAAGAAAGAGAAATTACACACAAAAAGGACTTGAAGAATGAAAAGAAAGAAAGAAAGAAAGAAAGAGAAATTGCATGTGTGCAAAGGACTTTGACATCGAAAAAGAAAAGAAAGAAAGAAAGAAAGAGAAATTGCATGTGTGCGTAAAGGACTTTGACACTGAAAAAAGAAAGAAAGAAAAGAAAGAAAGAGAAATTGCATGTGTGCGTAAAGGACTTTGACATCGAAAAAGAAGAAAATAAAGAAAGAAAGAAATTGCATGTGTGCGTAAAGGACTTTGACATCGAAAAAGAAAGAAAGAAAGAAAGAAAGAGAAATTGCATGTGTGTGCGTAAAGGACTTTTGACATCGAAAAAGAAAGAAAGAAAGAAAGAAAGAGAAATTAAAGAAAAAGGACTTGACATTTGAAAAAGAAAGAAAGAAAGAAAAGAAAGAGAAATAAAATGCAAAAAAAGGACTTTGGATATCAAAAGAAAGAAAAAGAAAGAAAGAAAATAGAAATTGCATGTGTGCGTAAAGGACTTGACATCGAAAAAAAGAAAAAGAAAGAAAGAAAGAAAGAGAAATTGCATGTGTGCGTAAAGGACTTTTGACATCGAAAAAGAAAGAAAGAAAGAAAGAAAGAGAAATTACATAAAAAAGGACTTGATAATGAAAGAAAGAAAAGAAAGAAAGGAAAGAGAAATGGTATGTGTGCGTATGACTTAACATCGAAAAAGAAAGAAAGAAAGAAAGAAAGAGAAATTGCATGTGTGCAAAGGACTTTGACATCGAAAAAGAAAGAAAGAAAGAAAGAAAGAGAAATTGCATGTGTGCGTAAAGGACTTTGACACTGAAAAAAGAAAGAAAGAAAGAAAGAAAGAGAAACGGTAAAAGGTTTATGTAAAGGACTTGACACTGAAAAAGAAAGGAAAAGAAAGAAAAGAAAGAGAACAACAAAAAAAAGACTTTGATAATGAAAAAAAGAAAGAAAGAAAAGAAATAGAATGGCTGCTTACAAAGGACTTTGACATCGAAAAAGAAAGAAAGAAAGAAAGAAAGAGAAATTGCATGTGTGCGTAAAGGACTTTGACATCGAAAAAAGAAAGAAAGAAAGAAAGAAAGAGAAAATTGCATGTTTGCGTAAAGGATTTGACATCTAAAAAAAAGAAAGAAAGAAAGAAAGAAAGAGAAACAGCTATGTGCGTAAAGGACTTTGACATCGAAAAAAAAGAAAGCAGAAAGAAAAGAAAAGAGAAATTGCATGCTTACAAAGGACTTTGACATCGAAAAAGAAAGAAAGAAAGAAAGAAAGAGAAATTGCATGTGTGCGTAAAGGACTTTGACATCGAAAAAGAAAGAAAGAAAGAAAGAGAGAAACAGCATGTGTGCGTGCAAAGGATTTGACACTGAAAAAGAAAGAAAGGAAAAGAAGAAAGAGAAATTGCATGTTTATGCAGAAGACTTGGATATATCGAAAAGAAAGAAAGAAAGAAAGAAAGAGAAATTGCATGTGTGCGTAAAGGACTTTGACATCGAAAAAGAAGAAAAAGAAGAAAGAAAAGAGAAATTGCAGCAGCCATGGAAGACTTTCTAATAACGAAAAAGAAAGAAAGAAAGGCAGAAAGAGAAATTGCATGTGCGTAAAGGACTTTGACATCGAAAAAAGAAAGAAAAGAAAAGAAAGAAAGGAGAAATTGCATGTTTGCGTAAAGGACTTTGACATCGAAAAAGAAAGAAAGAAAGAAAGAAAGAGAAATTGCATGTGTGCGTAAAGGACTTTGACATCGAAAAAGAAAGAAAGAAAGAAAGAAAGAGAAATTGCATGTGTGCGTAAAGGACTTTGACATCGAAAAAGAAAGAAAGAAAGAAAGAGAAATTGCATGTTTGCGTAAAGGACTTTTGACATCGAAAAAGAAAGAAAGAAAGAAAGGAAAGAGAAATGGTATGTGCGCAAAGGACTTTGACATCGAAAAAATAAAGAAAGAAAGAAAGAAAGAGAAATTGCATGGTTAAAAAGGACTTTGAGACATCGAAAAAGAAAGAAAGGAAAGAAAGAAAGAGAAATTGCATGTGTGCGTAAAGGACTTTGACATCGAAAAAGAAAGAAAGAAAGAAAGAAAGAGAAATTGCATGTGTGTGTAAAGGACTTTGACATCGAAAAAGAAAGAAAGAAAGAAAGAAAGAGAAATTGCATGTGTGCGTAAAGGACTTTGACATCGAAAAAGAAAGAAAGAAAGAAAGAAAGAGAAATTGCATGTGTGCGTAAAGGACTTTGACATCGAAAAAGAAAGAAAGAAAGAAAGAAAGAGAAATTGCATGTGTGCGTAAAGGACTTTGACATCGAAAAAGAAAGAAAGAAAGAAAGAAAGAAAGAAAGAAAGAGAAATTGCATGTGTGCGTAAAGGACTTTGACATCGAAAAAAGAAAGAAAGAAAGAAAGAAAGAGAAATTGCATGTTTGCGTAAAGGACTTTGACATCGAAAAAGAAAGAAAGAAAGAAAGAAAGAGAAATTGCATGTGTGCGTAAAGGACTTTGACATCGAAAAAGAAAGAAAGAAAGAAAGAAAGAGAAATTGCATGTGTGCGTAAAGGACTTTGACATCGAAAAAGAAAGAAAGAAAGAAAGAAAGAGAAATTGCATGTGTGCGTAAAGGACTTTGACATCGAAAAAGAAAGAAAGAAAGAAAGAAAGAGAAATTGCATGTGTGCGTAAAGGACTTTGACATCGAAAAAGAAAGAAAGAAAGAAAGAAAGAAAGAAAGAAAGAGAAATTGCATGTGTGCGTAAAGGACTTTGACATCGAAAAAAGAAAGAAAGAAAGAAAGAAAGAGAAATTGCATGTTTGCGTAAAGGACTTTGACATCGAAAAAGAAAGAAAGAAAGAAAGAAAGAGAAATTGCATGTGTGCGTAAAGGACTTTGACATCGAAAAAGAAAGAAAGAAAGAAAGAAAGAAAGAAAGAGAAATTGCATGTGTGCGTAAAGGACTTTGACATCGAAAAAAGAAAGAAAGAAAGAAAGAAAGAGAAATTGAATGTGTGGCGTAAAGGACTTTGACATCGAAAAAGAAAGAAAGAAAGAAAGAAAGAAAGAAAGAGAAATTGCATGTGTGCGTAAAGGACTTTGACATCGAAAAAAGAAAGAAAGAAAGAAAGAAAGAGAAATTGAATGTGTGCGTAAAGGACTTTGACATCGAAAAAGAAAGAAAGAAAGAAAGAAAGAAAGAAAGAAAGAAAGAGAAATTGAATGTGTGCGTAAAGGACTTTGACATCTAAAAAGAAAGAAAGAAAGAAAGAAAGAAAGAAAGAAAGAAAGAGAAATTGAATGTGTGCGTAAAGGACTTTGACATCGAAAAAGAAAGAAAGAAAGAAAGAAAGAAAGAAAGAAAGAAAGAAAGAAAGAAAGAAAGAAATTGAATGTGTGCGTAAAGGACTTTGACATCGAAAAAGAAAGAAAGAAAGAAAGAAAGAAAGAAAGAAAGAGAAATTGCATGTGTGCGTAAAGGACTTTGACATGGAAAAAAGAAAGAAAGAAAGAAAGAAAGAGAAATTGAATGTGTGCGTAAAGGACTTTGACATCGAAAAAGAAAGAAAGAAAGAAAGAAAGAAAGAAAGAAAGAAAGAAAGAAAGAAAGAGAAATTGAATGTGTGCGTAAAGGACTTTGACATCTAAAAAGAAAGAAAGAAAGAAAGAAAGAAAGAAAGAAAGAAAGAAAGAAAGAAAGAAAGAGAAATTGCATGTGTGCGTAAAGGACTGTGACATCGAAAAAGAAAGAAAGAAAGAAAGAAAGAAAGAAAGAAAGAAAGAAAAATATGTAGTAAGTTAATCACGCCATTTACAAGATTAAACATTTTACGTAAATAGCTCAAACTCAATTTGCTATATAACTGTAGTCGTCTGCTTCTGGGGGCAACTAATCACCTCATTTCAAAATTCTTTTTTCACCCACTGACTTTTACCTCCTCTCTTGTGAGCATGAACAGGAGACTATTGGATAACGTCACAATTGACGTCATCACCTATCGAACAACACTGATTCAGAAATTACGATTTAAGCTCAAAGAAAAGTTTACTGGAAAACAGCATATCTCGCAAGCCATGGCTAACATACAACTTTCGGTTGTATGTTAGCAATCCTTTTCTAAACTTTCAAATATAAATGTTTCCAAATATAAACGTATAGTACCTGGCTGTCTGATCATTTTTCAGTATGTCCGAACACCTTCTTCATAACTAATGTAGGCGCCAGCTCAGGCACCGGGGTGCTTCTTCAACACCCACAGAGCTACCAACGGGATCATGTGATCTTAGATGACGAATAAATTCTGATCTGGTGTCAAGGTTTAAATCAATCTCCCAACGCCGTAAGCTTGCTTTCCTGTGTCTCTACTATAAATAATTTTGTGGTAAGTTTCGGATGAGCACTTCACTGTGGTGCCTAGACGTTATGAATTTAACCACAGTACTTAAAAGGACCGAGAAATCAGAGAGCGGAGTTCGAATTCCACTTGTATTTGTTGCATTTACTTATGCGCAAATACTCTTCGGAAAGGATAAATCCGTCACTCCTCTCTATCTATGGGTTAAATAACAGGAGTGATTTGTAGCATTTCTTGGCAACCAGTCTACCGCAGTAACTAATGACAACCTACTGCGGGATAATCTTCTGCCCAGTCAGTCATGTCTCTTTCGAAACATGATCGCCCATGCGTGTATCACGTATAAAAGGAAATTAATACTGAGCATCAGGAAGAGACAGCTGAAGTTCCTGAGACACACAATGAGGAAGGAGGGCTTGGAGAATCTGATACTAACAGGCCAGATAGAGGGAAAAAAGACAAGGGAAAGCAACGGATAACATATTTGAAGGACCTCATCAGGTGGATGACGGAACGAGGATTGCATGGTGTAACATGAGAAGGCGTGCTCAGAGCCACCAGGGATAGGAAAAAGTGGAAGGCCATGATCGCCTACGTCCTGAAGGGACAAGGCACATAGAAGAAGAAGAAGATTCGAAATAAGCTCCCATCAATTTGCAATTGAATTAACTAGATAAAACTGTAAGTTCGATGCCAACAGTTTCCTTTATCGAACTTATCGATTGTGGAACTCCCATCCGGCTCTATACATTCCTGTTAACTTTGATCTTTAAAAATGAAAATGCAATGTTAAATTCTGTCTGCTTTCTTCCTGATAAATATTTTATTGCTCTCATTCCATAGTTTGTACAATGACTAAATAGAATCCATAGCTAAATCCGCTGCTAGGAAGGTCGGTTCAATGTGCAGGGTCAGAAAGTTTTTCCCGTCTGAAACAATCCTGCAAATATATAAATCTACCATCCGCTGGGCATTGAATACTGCTGTCATATCTGGTGGGGTGCCCCTGCTATCATCTAGGGGTTCTTGACCAAATCAAGCGGAATATATGTAATGTTATCGACCCCGACTTGGCAGCACGAATACAGTCACTTTCTCGCCGGCGCAATATAGCTTCCCTGTTTTTCCTACAAATACTTTCACGGCTTTTGCTCCGATGAACTTAGCTCACTGGTGCCCTCTATTTTATAAATCTCTCATATTCGTAAATTGAATTCTGATTTTCAAGGCAGACAGACTATTCCAACTTAGGAAATTAGTACAACATGTTCTCACCTTTTCCGTTGATCTCTGTGCCATAAAAATCTATTTTTTGTAACTCTGTGTGTCTTCTGGATTGTGACAGCACATTCATATCATACACTAATTCATTAGTCTCTTCTACAAATACTTTCACGGCTTCTGCTTCGATGAACTTAGCTCACTGGTGCCCCCTATATATGAATTTACTCGAGCAACAAGATTAACAACTAGGTCCCACCCATTTTCTGTGAAGCAAATAAAATGTGAACGCAAATTCTACTCCAACAGCTTCTTTTCTCGCACTTCTCGCCTGTGGATGTCCCTTCCGTTTACTTGCTTCCCCGTCATCTACAATCTCCAAGAATTTAAATGTAAAGTCAATAGTCATCTCCTATCTCACTAACTTACCATCCTCTTTGTCATGGAATTTCCTTCCGTTTACTTCCTTTCTGACAGCTACAATCTCCCAAAATTTAAATGTAAGTCAATAGTCATCTCCTATCTCACTAACACATCCTCTTTGTCCTTAATTCCCTTCCGTTTACTTCTTTCTGAAACCTTCCACAATCTCAAGAATTTAAATGTAAAGTCAATAGTCATCTCTATCTCACTAACCTACATCCTCTTTTTGTCGTAAATTCCCTTCCGTTTACTTCCTTTCCTGACAGCTACAATCTCAAGAATTTAAATGTAAAGTCAATAGTCATCTTCCTATCTCACTAACCTGCATCCTCTTTGTCATGGAATTCCCTTCCGTTGACTTCCTTTCCTGACAGCTTCTAATCTAAAATTTAAATGTAAAGTCAATAGTCATCTCCTATCTCACTAACCTGCATCCTCTTTGTCATGGAATTCCCTTCCGTTTACTTCCTTTCCTGACAGCTACAATCTCCAAGACCAAATGTAAAGTCAATAGTCATCTCCTATCACACTAACCTGCATCCTCTTTATACTGAGGAATTCCTTCGTTGACTTCCTTTCCTGACAGCTACAATCTCCAAATTTAAATGTAAAGTCAATAGTCATCTCCTATCTCACTAACCTGCATCCTCTTGTGTAGAATTCCCTTCCGTTTACTTCCTTTCCTGACAGCTACAATCTCAAAGTGCTAAATGTAAAGTCAATAGTCATCTCCTATCTCACTAACCTGCATCCTCTTTGTCATGGAATTCCCCTTCCGTTGACTTCCTTCCCTGGCAAACTACAATCTCCAAGAATTTAAAATGTAAAGTCAATAGTCATCTCCTATCTCACTAACCTGCATCCTCTTTGTCATGGAATTCCCTTCCTTCCCTTCCTTTCTGACAGCTACAATCTCAGAATTTAAATGTAAAGTCAATAGTCATCTCTCTCCGCAACCTGCATCCTCTTTCTTGAATTCCCTTCCGTTGACTTCCTTTCCTGACAGCTACAATCTCCAAGAATTTAAATGTCAAAGTCAGCGTCATCTCTATCACACTAACCTGCATCCTCTTTGTCATGGAATTCCTTCCGTTTTACTTCCTTTCCTGACAGCTACAATCTCAAGAATTTAAATGTAAAGTCAATAGTCATCTCCTATCACACTAACCTGCATCCTCTTTGTCATGGAATTCCCTTCCGTTTATTTCCTTTCCTGACAGCTTCTAATCTCAAGAATTTAAATGTAAAGTCAATAGTCATCTCCTATCACACTAACCTGCATCCTCTTTGTCATGGAATTCCCTTCCGTTTACTTCCTTTCCTGACAGCTACAATCTCCAAGAATTTAAATGTAAAGTCAATAGTCATCTCCTATCTCACTAACCTGCATCCTCTTTGTCATGGAATTCCCTTCCCGTTTACTTCGTTTCCTGACAGCTACAATCTCCAAGAATTTAAATGCAAGTCAATAGTCATCTCCTATCACACTAACCTGCATCCCCTCTTTGTCATGAATTCCCTTCCGTTTACTTCCTTTCCTGACAGCTACAATCTCCAGAATTTAAATGTAAAGTCAATAGTCATCTCCTATCACACTAACCTGCATCCTCTCTTTGTCATGGAATTCCCTTCCGTTTACTTCCTTTCCTGACAGCTACAATCTCCAAGAATTTAAATGTAAAGTCAATAGTCATCTCCTATCTCATAACCTGCATCCTCTTTGTCATGGAATTCCCTTCCCGTTTACTTCGTTTCCTGACAGCTACAATCTCAAAATTTAAATGTAAAGTCAATAGTCTGCATCTCCTATCACACTAACCTGCATCCTCTTTGTCATGGAATTCCCTTCCGTTTACTTCCTTTCCTGACAGCTACAATCTCCAAGAATTTAAATGTAAAGTCAATCGCCATCTCCTACCTCACTAACCTGCATCCTCTCTCTTATGCTCCTTTCTCCGTTCACTACACTCTCATCAGTATTCTCATCTCTTCCTGACACCCCCTATAACCTGTCACTCTTTCTCATAATTTTCCTTCTATGTAACAATCTGCACAACAATGGCAGCAAAATGTCTTGCTTGGGGTGAATGATTATAAAAGAATCATTTCACCCCAAGCAAGGCGGTACCGCCACTGATGCGCAGGGGACTACATAAGAGTAAAAGTTTAGTCAGGAGGAGATGGAAGAGAAAGACAAGCCATTTACAGGGAATGTCATAAAACTGGTAAAAGAAGGATGGGAACACAGTTTCGAAGGTAGAGAGAAGGGAAAAGAACACGATATACAGAATGATGTAGAAAGGGCTGGAGTCAAGTAGATAAGAGATGGTTATTGATCAGTCAAGTGCCATACGTGATACACGCTTGGGCGATCATGTCTCGAAAGAGACATGGCTGACTGGGCAGAAGATTATCCCACAGTAGGTTGCCATTGCTTACTGCGGTAGATTGGTTGCCGACCAAGGCTATAGAACCCAATCTGTCCAGCTATTTAACCCATAACTGGAAGGAAGCGACTGATTAATACCTTTCCCAAGGGTATTTGCGCGTAATGGATTCAAATAGAATTCGAACTCGGCTCCCCGGTTTCTCGTTCCGAGCCGATATCCACTGTACCACAACGCACATCCATGCATATAAATTCCTGGAGATTGTAGTCGTCAGAAAAGTAAGTACATAGAAGGGAGTTCCACGGCGGGGATGAGAGAAAAGAAGATGCTTGAGTAGAATTGTCGGTCGCATTTAGTTGATCTAACTGCAAATGGTTCGGACCTTGTTACCAGTCTGTTTGCACGAGTAGATTCTTGTAGAGGGAGCACCACTGACATAAATTTGTCGAAGCCATGAAAATATTTTTTAGAAGAGACAGAGGAAATCCACATCCCGCCGGTGAGAAAGTGGCTGAAGTCGAGCTGCCATGTCGGGACCAATCACATTACAGATTCTCCTTTGAAGCCTGTCAAGAACACTGAGATGAACAGCAGGGCCGCCTGACCATATATGACACCCGTATTCTATGCACGAACGAATGGTTGATTTGTATATGTGCAAGATAGATTTAGGAAGAAAAATCTTGCTGGCCCGACAAAGTGATCCAACCTTCCTAGCAGTGGATTTAGCTATTGTAATGATTACACTTGAGGTCGGAAGATAGGGTAAAGTCGAGGAGGCGCAGTATTTTCCTTTCAGGGAGACTTGCTTGGTCCATGCTTGTGGGGGGGGGGGGGCAGGAGAGGGTGTTTCTGTTTTCTAAATCTTTCACGTCCAGTAACCTCTTGCGTGTTAGTAGCTTTACGTCCTTGATTGGGGTAAATCCGATTTTGAAAAATAAACACTGAGCTGATCTCCGTTACAGTTTCTGGGAGAGAGGATATAATCCAACGAGATCAGAAGTTCTAAACCAAGAAAGGTACGTTCAAGCCCTTAAGCGCGATATGTTCTCACTTGCACAACCATAGACAGCTACTAAACTGCAAATATTTTGTTAGGTGGGTTACTCGCTGTTTCTCTCTGTTTCTCTGGCCTTTAATATGGGCCATATATTGAAAAAAGAGGGCTTGGAGAGTTTGACACTGAAAGGTGTAAGATTCTGCAAGCCCTCTTTTTGCAATATATTCCTATTTCTAAATGTTCATTTTGAAAGCATTTCCCTTTAAATAGCATTGGTTAGTAAGTTAGTGAAATTTTAGCATTACATGCTGACATTACCACAGATAAATAATAAACCTTTCTGTTTAGATTGTGACGAAAGACAAAAGAAAAAAATATATATATTGGAAACACTGTTTCATTTCAGTTGAAAAAAGAAAGCATATATATATATATATATATATATATATATATATAAATTAAAAAAGGATGATGTTGATGTTTAATGATGTTGAATGACCATTTCGATATGAAAATCCCCATCATTTTTTAATATTAAAATCAAATTTTTAATATTAATTAGGATCGGGTTTTTGGAATTTACCTTCCTGCTTTTTTCACTTGGATTAAAGTATCTGAATTTAAATAATATATATATATATATATATATATATATATATATATATATATATATATATATATACTACTGGCCATAATTATTAGGCCACCCCAGTTTTTAAAAAGATTATGTATTTCATACTAATTTTAGTATTTATTGCCAAGTGGATAACACTAAATGAAAATAGAATGGTTCTTTTGTCATTATTACTTTAAAAATTTTTACAAGGCAGCCAGGAAGCCTTTGCTTCGGCCAGCCAATAAAAAGAAGAGACTTGCATGGGGAAGAGTGCTCAAAAACTGGACACCAGAACAGTTCATTTAATGCACATGTTATTGTGTAATATTAACAAAGTAAGGTTACTTCGACATAGTGCTATCATTAGCAAGGTTTTCTCGCAAAATCAAAAACGACTAAATAATAAGTTTGATCCTCACTGAGTGCCACATACGTTAGTCCTTGTGCTACATCTAAGCTACGTTTAAAATATCGCCATACAGAAGAAAGAGAGGTCGAAAAAGTCAATGATTATCTCATATTTTTAATGTCTATTTCAATAAAAAGAAACACCGTGTTCATTTTGTATGTTTTTATTTGTACCCTCATACTTCTTGAAATAATGACCAGCATACATACTTTTTTGTTGGTAGCATTTTCTCTAATTTTAAATTCGTTTTTAAAAATCCTATTACATTTTGTTCTTCCTCTTCTTCTATATATAATGTCGCTTCAGGACGTTGGCAATCATGGCTCTCCACAGTTTTCTGTCTTTTGTAGCTCTGAATAAATTTTGTCTTTTTGCCATCTCTCCCAGATCTTGCTCTATTATTTATTCGCTCAAACTCAGGTAGGGTCTGTGCTGTTTTCCTCTGGGCTTCTTACCTTGAAGCTCTCCTGTGGCTATCAAATTTTCCAAGTCCACTTTCCTAATTATGCACCCTAGAAATTTGTTAAGCTCAACATCATAGGGAAACGACGTGTATTTTAAGGTTTGGGAACTCACAAGAAATTTATTGAATCATTAAAGTGCATAAGTTGCATAATGCAGCGGTCAGGGCTAGAATGGTCAACGACTGGCCGGAGAGTGCCTCGCAGACAGAACATTCTGACAGTGATGGATTGACTTGTCTGAATTTTGAATAAAAGTCCAAAACGGTACGAATTCAACATACAGTCTCAAGAATTCTGAAGCATCGATATGCCTCCCACACCCAGTTTAGCAACCGGTTAATAACACCTACGGAGGGACGGTCATGTGACGTCAATCCACCTAGTGTCTCTTAGAATCCACTCCTAAGAATATGTATACCAAAAATAAATGAACCTTTTCGTTAATATCCTTTTATATAGTAGCTGGGTGGGGCAGGGACGATACAGAACTCAGCAGTAAGCACGATGATTCTTCAGAACATTCGAAGAAGGAAAGCGTGAAATTTTTCACGGGTACTGCATGTATATAATTAATTGTTTCAAACACGAGTGTCTTTATGGCCTTCATTTTGCGTATTGAGTTGACTCGTATGAACCGATCGGATAAAGAGATAGTCAAGGTTAAAACGTATTTAAGGCTTTTTAATAACTTAATCCGTTTTTCAGACTCGTTAGTGCTAACTTACTTTCAAGCAATCGACTAATGCAGGAAATAATAAACTAAATATGAAAATATTGTAATCAGTTTTTAAATGGCTTTATTTTAACATTTTAAGCCAAAAAACAATTATTTCCTAGAATTTTTTAAAAATCTGTTATAAAACCGTTGATCTTCTAGTCATATATATAATTTTTTAGATTATTATTTTAATATTATTTTATTGTATAACCCAAGCTTATATATATATATATATATATATATATATATATATATATATATATATGTATATATATATATATATAAACTCCAAAGTAAAAGTTGCTTTACTCTGATTGGTCCACATTGTACATACAATAATGCCTCCCTGATGAAAGAGGTCTTGCTTGTTCTTAACCTTTTAAAGCCATTCATTTCGAAATAACAACATCACTTGAAAAGACACAAAAAGTGTCGAAACAAAATAGCTACTTTTGTAGTGATATTATAACATATCAATGTTATAATTTATTAATAAATATTATTATTATTATTATATATATATATATATATATATATATATATATATATAAGAAAAATTAAGGCAGACACGTTATTTCATGGTGAATCGGGAATAAAGGCCTATTTCAGGAGAATCAGCTTCCGTCTTAATTTTACAAAGGATTTTACACGAATCAATTCGTGTAAAACATTCGTGTAAAATTAATTCGTGTAAAATCTTTTGTAAAATAAAGACGGAGGCTGATGATGGTTCGTCTGAAATAGGCCCACACTTCCGATCTAGTATGAAATAACGTGCCTGCTTTAATTTTTCTTATATTTGCTCTATATGTATTTATATGCATATATGCTTAGAGCTCTCTTAGAGAGTTATACTACCACTGTAAGTACAGGATACTCCTTTGGATTCTTCTATACCCACACTACATGCTGATATATATATATATATATATATATATATATGATTAATATCAGCAAGTTTGTCACTTAACTGAGCAGAATCATGCCGCTTTTACGTTACGTTACATGAAGGCACTATTATGATCTCCTCATTCCTCAGAAATTATTTATTCAGTATGTTGTGTCCTGGCTTTATTACTATTTATATGGAGCTTGGTGTAACGTAATATATTTGTATGTGAGTGGTTCTACGGATGGTTTATTGATTTTGATTGTTTTGTTGCGTTGACATTTTAATGTATTATTTGCAGTGGTGATTCCTTTAGCGTGCGTGAATGGGTCTCCAGTTAATAGCTTTATAATGAATTCGGATTTTACATCATGATATATATATATATATATATATATATATATATATATATATATATATATATATATATATATGCCCAATGTATATCCGAAAGTATCGCTTATAGAGCTCGACTTCATTCAGATGATGATGATACTAAATTTTATTTTGGATCGACTTCTAACAAGTGGAAGCTTAGATTTAATAATCACATATTGTTTTGAAACAACAGTAAACCCAGCAAAAGCAATACTTTATCCATATATCATTGGAAATTAAAAACAATAACAAGGACCCAATTATTACCTGGAATATCGTAGCTAAATCTTAATTTTACAATGGGAAAGAAGATATATGTAACTGATACATTTTTGAAAAAAAAAATTGTCATCTTAAACTATGTAAATAACCGTAATTTACTTAACACAAAAGCGATTTAATGACCACATACTGCCATAGAAAAACATCCTTACTTAAAATTTTAAACTCCGATTAATACAAATTCTTCTATGCGTGTGCCGAATTTTTTTCTCTTTCTTACTCACTTCCTTGGTTTCCTGTTTCTTTCTTTCTTCAAATCTTATGAGTATTAATGAGAAATTGCTCCCCTTTGATTTCCTCTCCTTGCATCTTAGTATTTTTTAATATTTTAATTTTAAAATTTTAATTAAAATTTTGATTTTTTCTACATGTAATCTTAGTATACTTAAATTTATACTCTTGTTTTTAAAAAGCAGTAATCTAACTTTATAAGCTTTAACTCCCGTGAACATCGAGTGAACTTAAATTCAGATCTTTTAAAATTTCAGTTTGAAAAGCGCACATGATGATTGCATAACGCATGAAACTCCAAGTCGTGCCATCGACGTAGAACAATATGTATATTTATTAACATATATATATATATATATATATATATATATATATATATATATATATATATATATATATAGCTCTGTTCATACTACATTGAGCACTCTTTTGTAAATACTTGAAAAATAGGAAGATACATTTATTTATAAATTCAGATGTCAGTGTGAAGCTGAATACATAGGACTGATGAGTCTTATGTTAGACTCGAAAATAAGCCAACATAATCCTAGGTATATTAAATTACATTTATGTGATCATATATGTGTCGCAATCAGTGCATGAATCTTCAATTGGACAATTCCTATTAGATAATTAATCATGCTCGTTTTGTTTTTCGACTGACTCATTTTTCATTTTATATTCAGGCAGATCAAAACACCACTTATTAATTTTGGAAGCTTTATGCTTAAAATTATTTCAGCCTATACTGTACAAGCAGAAGGAGAATTTTTTGAGATCCATGCATTTATTCGGAGACTAGCAGTATAGCCCGGTGCTGCTCGAGTGTAATGAAAGCTTTAAAACTAATCCATGGTCCTGGAGCTCAGACTCTTTGGACGTTGGCACGAAAGACTAAAAAGCAATAGTTGTTTCCAGTTAAAGCGAAACCGTAGACTGAAAGAAAAATGAATGGATAAAAGTCAAATTTTGATTTCCTGGTATCGATATCAAATAAGTTTTTTTCGTCGTAAACTGAATTTTGAAGGCTAAATAAGTCCTCTGAGTAAATGGTATCATGGCTGAGACTAAGAACTACAATTATACCTACTTAGAGCCAAACCTGAAACAAAAACAAAATAAAAGGACTGAGAAAAATACAGATATACAGGCAGATAAACAGACGCACACAGAGACATCTTGCCTTTTATATATATATATATATATATATATATATATATATATATATATGTTATCGATTTTCTGCAATATTGTAAGAATTGCAACCTAGAAACTTCTGAATTTCGTTTTTTGTATTTGTCTATGTGTCTATGAGTGTATCAAATTTGATTAAAATCGGACCACTCCTTCTATAACCCGATGTTTTCGATTATCGATTTTTGATATTTATCGGGGGTGCCTCGACAAAAAACCTAGCTAAGAACACTCGCAGACGCTTATAGTACAATTGTGTAAATTTTCCAGAAAATTGGTTCAGCCGTTTCGCAGTTTATAGGTAACGGACACACACACACACACACACACAGAGTTCCATTTATAAATAAGTTTAGATATGTGAGTTTTATTTTTACTTTTTAGGAGGCACTGGTTCGTTTTGCCTTTATTTACGCATTTTAATCCTAATTTTTTTCTTAATTCTGCATATGCGCAATATTTGTAATTTTAAGCTTGTTCCAGTACTAACTGTCAAAATTCTTTCTTAATCAATCCGACAAAATTAAAGTTGCCAACGACTGGTCCCTGATGAAGCGTTGGCCGAAAGGCAGCCTAGGTTCAGATATTTAAAAAAATTGACATGAAATTATATTTATTTAAATCCATATATATATATATATATATATATATATATATATTGTTAAATATAAAAGACAATTAATGTATGTTATGTTTAATCATGAGCCGTTCTAAACATTGTATTTTGGCTTTAATTCCAGGTGAAAATAAAGACAAAAATTGTCCAACATTTGGATAATTTTTTATTAAGTTTGTTCTAAGCTTTCGGTTCACATGCGCCATCTTCAGAGAGGTTACAGGGACGTTAACATAAAACATCCAGCATTAACAATTAAGCAACATTTCTTAGAAAAACATAGCTATGTAGGTAATATCAGACAGATTTCAGTCAACAATACAATAATCCTTACTCATCCACACAGTAAAAAGAGCTTTCAGATATTGGAGGCTATCTACATTAAATTCAAACAACCTACACGTAATAAAATCACGTTTAAATCTGGTCATAACACATTACATTGCATTTAAATATGTGGTTCTGTTAACATTTCGAGCTCACACGCGGTGTGCCGTCATAGAACCGCATTACAAATTTACGAACTGCGTTTGCTGTTTGGTAACTGTTATCGTTGCTTAGCAAAATTTTATGTCAACACAAAATAAAATCGTCTTTGATGGTGGATGTTTTTATGTTAACGTCCTTGCACCCTCTCTGAAGATGGATCAAGTGAGCCGAAAGCTTAGAACCAACTTAATAAAAAAATTATTCAAATGCCGGAGAATTTTTGTTTTTATTTTCACCTGAAACTAAAGCGAAAATACGTTATTTAGAACGGCTCATGATTAAACACACACAAACACACACACACACACACACACACACACACACACACACACACACATACATACATATATATATATATATATATATTTTAAAATAACTTTAATCCAAAAGTAAAAGCAGGAACGTAAATCCCAAAGACCCGATCCTAATTAATATTAATATTTTAATATTAAAAAATGATACAAGTGGAGAGCTCAAAAATATTAATATTAATATTAATCACACTCCACCCACATCTCCAACATTTCCGGTTTTCTCTTTTCTAAGCCCCCTGCACATCAGTGGCGTTACCGCCTTGCTTGGGGTGATATGATTAAAAAAAAAAATTAGGATCGGGTCTTTGGGATTTACCTTCCTGCTTTTACTTTTTGATTAATTTATTTTTTTTTTAAATATTTTGCTCCAACCTTTGGTAGTTGAGCTCTCTCGGTTTGGTCCCGGATTTTTTTTCGATTACTCAAATTCACTATTTAAAAATGGAGAAATTTACCCCGGAATATTCCTTGAAGAAATATACCTTACCCTAATCTTCATTCTTTTCTCATTCTCCTCACAGAAAAAATTGAAAATTTCGTGAGGAGGCTTCGACGGAAAGCATACTTCTTTCTTCGTTCCACGGATTCTTCGTCTTATTCCACGGAGTCAGTCAGTTAAGTGGCATACGTGATACGCGCTTGGGCGATCATGTCTCCAAAGAGACATGACTGACTGGACAGAAGATTATCCCGCAGTAGGTTGCCATTGCTTTCTGCGGTAAACTGGTTGCCGACCAAGGCTATAGAACCCAATCTGTCCTGCTATTTAACCCATAACTGGAAGGAAGAGACGGATTAATACCTTTCCCAAGGGTATTTGCGCGTAAGTGAATACAATGGATTCAATTGGAATTCGAACCCGGCTCCCCGGTTTCTCGTTCCGAGCCGCTATCCACTGTATTCCACGAAGTACTTTAACCTAAAAACTAAACGGACACCTCCTGGATGCAAATTTCTGGACTCTTTTAAGAAGAACCTTTTCAACTTAATCCCCAATATTAAATTTCGTAAAGCTTCAAATGATTTCCAAGACTTATTAAAATCGGATATTAGAAACTTAAAAAATTCTAAGGAACTGTGGGTAAAATCAGACAAATCCAATAATATTTATAAATGTTATCCTTCTAATGACCTAAATCTCCTTAAAAATAGAATAACTAGTTATTACAAAGTAGATAGAAGAAACCAAACATTATCGGAAATAAACATAGATACGGCTAACTTCGCAAATGATTTAAAAATTAGTGATAGAACAGGCAAAGTTTCTACCAAAGAAGCTTACATTTTATTTAAGGATCACAAAAATTTCCCGTTACGTGAAGATTAAAAAAATCACCGTTCATAAGAAACGGTAAACGGTAAAATCAGTTATTGCAAATCCCTTGAAAACAATACATGGTAGAAACCTAGGTCGCATAATAACTCGAATAAAGATGAATAATAATTGTATTGAACACTTTTTATTACAAATGTTTACTGGTCTAATTTTATTATGACAAAAGACTAAGTAATTAAACAATCAATATATATATATTTGGTAGAAACATCAGTCGCGTAATAAGTCATTTACAAATGAAGAATATATATATATATATATATATATATTAGTCTATTCATATCTACCTATCATTCTGTTCATATATTAGGCTTATCATATCTCAGTATATTTTTCTTTCTTTCCATTTATCTATCTACACGTATATAAATGATATATATATATATATTCTTCATTTTGAAATGACTTATTACGTGAGTGATGTTTCTACCATAAATATATATTAGTCTATTCATATCTACTTATCTATCATTCTGTTCATATCTGAGCTTATTTATAAATGGAACTTTGTCTGTGTGTGTGTGTGTGTGCGTGTGTGTGTGTGCGTGCGTGTATGTTTGTCCGTTACCTATAGACTCCGAAACGTCAGAACCGATTTTCTTAAAAACTTACACAGTTGTACTATAAGCGTCTGCGAGTGTTTCTTTCTTTCTTTCCATTTATCTATGTACATGTAGATATATACATAATATATATATATATATATATATATATATATATATATATATGTGTGTGTTATTCTGTTCACATCTATCTATCTATCTATCTATCTATCTATCTATCTATCTATCTATCTATCTTCATCAATCGATACATCTCGAAAGAGACGACTCAGCGATCACACTGATCAACGAAAATCAAATACTTTTTCATCCAGCCGTTGCTCGTTTCCACTGAATTCAGCCTCCCACATCCGAACCACCCGCCTCTTCACCTTTCCTCCAAATCTATTTATAACTACTAGTTGTTGTTTTTTTGTTTTGTTTTTTTAGCTTTTTGGGTTAATTACGATTTCGCTAATACGCGTACACATTGAGACAATAGCCGAATAACACACCTCACTCATACGAGGACATCGATACGTACGCGTGAATAAACACCTACTGATTTTAATTTCTCAAATAAAAGCCGTTCATAGCGCAGTGACCTTGTGACTGGATTTCAGTTTTCGATAAACCACCAAAAATATATGACGCTATTCGCTTTTACTCAACTTCAACATAAGCAGGGAAAAAACGTATTGCTGATTTTTGAGAAAGTTTATTTATTTATTTGTAAATTTATATTTATATAAATCGTTTATTCATTTTTATAAAAAAAAAAAAAAGAAAAGAAAAATATACGTGGAATTAAAAAAACTAAAGTGAAGAAAATAAAAACAGAGAAAACAAAACTAAAGAGATTTTTTACTTGCAAAATCTTTTGTTTAAAATTTTTGTTTTAAAGGACTAAGAAATCTCTCGTAAAAAAAAAAATATATATATATATATATATATATATATATATATATTGTTAGCAGAAAGATTATATTCAGTTCTTTTTCCGAAATATGACTGATATATATGATGGAAATCATTATTGCTCCGACTACCTCCGGCCTTTCCTCAGTAAGTACAGCTTATTTTATTCACTTATAATTTCATCTTTGTCTGTCGGTCTGTTCTCATGGTATGAACCATGGACAACTTCAGAGAAGGCCATCATATTTCCCCTGGTGACTAAAATGTCTCGGAAGCATGTTCTACAACTTTTAAATTAGTTTTTAAAAATTCCATAGCATTTGTTTCATCTTGGTCTATGTAATGTTCTCATTAAGGAAGTTAGCAATCATGGCTCTTCATAATTTCTTGTCCTTCGTAGATGTTTTGTCCTTTTGCCATCTCTCCCAAATCCTATTCACTCATTAAAGATCGTGCGTTGTTTTCCCCTAATTCTCATACTTTCAATTTGTCCTGTGAGTATCAAATTTTCCAAGCCCTCATTCACATCATGTACCCCAGAAATTTCAGCTGTCTTTTTTCAGATGTTTAGCATAAGTGTTCCTTTTGTTGCAGTAGTCTCTAGAATTTCGTTGTTGTATTGATGTTCGAACCATGATATCCGCAGCATCCTTCTGTAGAATCACATTTCTGTTGCTTCAAGTCTCTTCTTCTGTCTGGGAGGAGATTGCCCAGCATTCATCTATCTAAACTTATTTATAAATGGAACTTTGTCTCTGTGTGTGTGTATCCGTTACCTATAGACTCCGAAACGGCTGAACCGATTTTCTTGAAAATTTACACAGTTGTACTATAAGCGTCTGCGAGTGTTTTTAGTTAGGTTTTGTGTCGAGGTACTCCCGATAAATATCGAAAATCGATAATCGAAAAAATCGGGTTAGAGAAGGAGTGGTCCGATTTTAATCAAATTTGATACACTCATAGACAAAGACATAAGAAACGATATTCAGAAGTTTCAAGGTTGCAGTTCTTACAATAGTACGGAAAATCGATAATATGATATTGATACCAGGAAATCAAACTTTGACTTACATCCATTCATTTTTCTTTCAGTCTACGGTTTCACTTGAACTGGAAACAACTATTGCTTTTTAGTCTTTCGTGCCAATATCCAAAGTGTCTAAGCTCCAGGACCATGGATTAGTTTTAAAGCTTTCATTACACCCGAGCAACGCTAGTTGCCATATAAGAGAATTGATATTACGTAACTGTTAAGTACTTTTTTAATTTTTTCTAACGATATTTTTCTGATATTGGTTAGGTTTACAATATAAGTAAACTAGACTGAAATTGACCCTTACATTTGGTCTGATAAACTAAGCTAGACAGTAATGTTATATGTCAGTTTAGCCATACAAATATGTATGTGACTTGTGGGGCGGTGGATATCGTCTCTGAATGAGGAATTGGATAACCGAGTTCGAATTCCAGTTGAATTCGTTGCTTTCACTTACGCACAAATAACATTCAGAAAGATAATCCGTTGCTTTCTCCTTCCAGGTATGGATTAGTAGTTATGGATTAACCTTGCCGGTTGTTGACTGATAGATTTGCAATGTCAGTAATTATTTTTTTCCACTCTTGTTCACCTAGTCAGTCATGTCTCGAAATAGACATGATCACCCAAGCGTGTATCTCTTGTAGGACTGAACTGTATAAATTTAACAGAGAACAGTTTTGACTTTCCTATGAGTTTTTTTTTCTAATCGCCAGAAAATAGAGTAATTCAATGGGTGATGAGCTATTTATTCTTGTTGGGTTACTTAATGTTGAATTCCGTCTGGGGCACACTGTGAGGATCAAACTCAGAGCACAGTAATAATCTTATTAACCATTACTCAATTATTGGTTCATTGATTTTATAACAAATCCAGCCTGCGTGGGATATTGGGATATTTAATATCGAATTTTTCTGTGAGGCTCTTAAAGAGGATTGAACTAACAGCTCACACGTAACGGTCAACCAAACAAGCCTTGTTAAACATGATCCCATGTTGATTAGTTGATTTTACGATATGTCAAACTTCGTTGCATTATTTAATGTCAAATTTCGTACTGCGAATCTAATGAAAATTGAACCCACTGAATAGTAGTCATGGGTTAACCTGCCAGTTGTTGACTGATAGATTTGCAATGTCAGTAATTTTTTTTTTCACTCTCTTCTTCACCTAGTACAAACCCCGTCTTTTCTACAAATACTTTCACGGCTTCTACTCCGATGGAGCTAGCTCACTGGTGCCCCCTATATATAAATTTTCTCGAGCAACAAGATTAGCAACTAGGTCCCACCTTTCACTGTGAAACCAATGAATTGTAAACGCAAATTCTACCCCAGTAGCTTCTTTTCTCGTACTTCCCGCCTGTGGAATTCCCTTCTGTTTACTTGCTTTCCCGGCAGCTATAATCTCCAAGAATTTAAATATAAAGTCAATAGTCATCTCCAATCTCACTAACCTGCATCCTCACTCATGCTCCTTTCTCCGTCCACTCCACTCTCATCAGTATTCTCATCCTTCTCTTACCCACTTCCTGACACCCCCTATAAGCTGTCACTCTTTCTCATGACTTTCCTTCTATGTAAACCCCTGCAAAACAGTTGCAATAAAATACCTTGCTTGAGGGTATATGATTATAAAAAAAAATTCTATGCTATTATAATGTGGATATATAGTGGGGATCAATTCTACATTACAATTAATATATAAAGAGATCCCTCACTTTATGAACACAGTCATCCTTCTTTCACGCTCCTTTCTCCGTCCACTCCAGTCTCATCAGTATTCTCATCCTTCTCTTACCCACTTCCTGACACCCCCTATAACCTGTCACTCTTTCTCATAACTTTCCTTCTATGTAAACCCCTGCAAAACAGTGGCAATAAAATGCCTTGCCTGGGGTTATATGATTATTAAAAAAAAAAATCTCAGTGTATCCAGAAAAGTGGGGGAGAAACAAATGACCCCAGATTTGAACAAACCGATGCTGTAGTGATGAGGAAAGTATCCTCTTAGGTGTGGGTTCCACAAAGTAGCGGTTCCTGGGTAGAAGCTGCTCGAGTGAAGTTTGCGTTTCGTCTACTGAATACAAAAGGAATGAGAGTGTTTCGTTACAATGTACGTAATATAGCGGATCTTAGCCATGAAGGTCAGAACTAGCGGAACTAAGGTATGTATTTCGTCTGAACATTCTCCGTGTAAATAGAGCTAGAGCAACGAGGAGCTAGCAACATTTCTTCTGTAAGAAGGAGGTTATAGTGGGAAAATAATCCAAAACCCACAAGAACACGGGTACGCTTTTAGAATCTATCGAAACCGTGAAGTAAAAACTGGGTAGCTCCTGCCTATATATGGTAGCAGTACTCTATTGTGCGTTGTGGTGCAGTGGTTATCGGCTCGGAATAACAAACTGAGGACCCAAGTTCGAATTCCAGTTAAATTTGTTCCATTCGCTTACGCGCAAATACCCTTGGGAAAGGTATTAATCCATCTCTTCCCTCCAGTTATGGGTTAAATAACAGGATGGATTGGGTTCTATAGACTTAGTTGGCAAACAGTCTACCGCAGAAAGCAATGGCAACCTAATGCGGGATAATCTTCTGCCAGTTAGTCATGTCTCTTTTTGGACATGATACCCGAAGCGTGTATTACGTATGGCACTTAACTGACTGAATGAATATAATAGTGGCAATCATGATTAAGGCTCTTACTGGTCATAAAGGGGATCGGTTTTCTATTGTTATGAAGTAATATACTGATCCCCCACTAATTACTTCATAATAATAAAATATATCTCTTATTCTTTTAGCTATGGGTTAAATAACAGGACAGACTGGACTCTATAGCCTTGGTTGGCAAACAGTCTACCGCAGAAAGCAATGGCAACCTACTGCAGGATAATCTTCTGCCCAGTCAGTCATGTCTCTTTCGAGACATGATCGCCTAAGCTTGAATCACTTATGACACTTAACTGACTGGTCTGTCTCTTGTAAAAGTAGAGGGTAGCAGGACTCGGAGACAGGGAACCGATCATTTTACCAGCCTCTTTTGCGATGGATCGTATGTACGAATACGACTATTGTGGTACTTAATGTCGGATTTCCTATGGAACGCACATTGAGGCTCAAACTCACTAATTAGTAGCAATGACTGAACCGGGCTGGCTTTTTTTTTTAATATTGCCGCATGTTTGAGTTACTTTCCGCAAAAAAATCAAAATATTTTTAATCGTTTCACCCCAAGCAAGGCGGTACCACAGGGGGCTACATAAGAGAGTAAATGTTCAAGCAGGAGGAGAGCGAAGAGAAAGACGAACCAGTTACAGGGGGTGTCAGAGAAGGGAGCAAGAGAAGGGAGGAGAGTAAAGAGAAAGACGAACCAGTTACAGGGGGTGTCAGAGAAGGGAGCAAGAGAAGGGAGGAGAGTAAAGAGAAAGACGAACCAGTTACAGGGGGTGTCAGAGAAGGGAGCAAGAGAAGGGAGGAGAGTAAAGAGAAAGACGAACCACTTACAATGGGTGTCAGAGAAGGGAGCAAGAGAAGGGAGGAGAGTAAAGAGAAAGACGAACCACTTACAATGGGTGTCAGAGAAGGGAGCAAGAGAAGGGAGGAGAGTAAAGAGAAAGACGAACCAGTTACAATGGGTGTCAGAGAAAGGGCAAGAGAAGGGAGGAGAGTAAAGAGAAAGACGAACCACTTACAATGGGTGTCAGAGAAAGGGCAAGAGAAGGGAGGAGAGTAAAGAGAAAGACGAACCACTTACAATGGGTGTCAGAGAAGGGAGCAAGAGAAGGGAGGAGAGTAAAGAGAAAGACGAACCACTTACAATGGGTGTCAGAGAAAGGGCAAGAGAAGGATGGGCAAACAGATGTAAAGACAGTTGCGAAAGTCGAGAGAAAGAAAAGGAACAAGCTACACAGGGTGATGTAGAAAGGGCTGCAGTCAAGTGGATAAGAGATGAGAATTGACATTGCATTTTAATTCCTGGGGGTTGTATCCGTCAGGAAAGCAAGTATACGGAAGGGAGTTCCACAGGCTGGAAGTGCGAGAAAAGACAAATGATGATCAGAAGAAAGCCATAAACTATAAAGAGGGAGCTATAAAGTTCGTTATTCTTCCGCATGCTCTCCCGAACGGGAAGCTTTGGTTGGCAACCAGTTTAAGAGAAATAATATGTATTAAAAACCATGGGAAAGTAAAGAAAACCCGAGAGAATCCTGAGCACCTATCTTCTCAAGGAGAATATCTTTAAAACAAATTAGATTAGCGTTATCATATTTTTTGCCGCTGCACTCTCCAGCTGTTTTCAGGTAGCTGTTATGGTCGTGTCAAGTTCGAAAATTAATATTTAGTGTTTGACCCCCTAAGCTCTGCTTAGGGACTCGTTCGTTATTTTTGTTTATTGATTATTGAACTTGGTTAATTAACTTGTGGGTTTTGGATTATTTTCCCACTATAACCTCCTTCTTACATAAGAAATGTTGCTAGCTCCTCGTTGCTCTAGCTCTATTTACACGGAGAATGTTCAGACGAAATACATACCTCAGTTCCGCTAGTTCTGACTTTCATGGCTAAGATCACTCGGGTAATTTGCATTATCACTCGGGTTAATTGTCATTATCACACGGGTTTTCTGTTGTTATAATAAGCATCGTCACAAGTGGGATAGAGTCAATCCCAGACGCCTAAGGCGTCCTCACTGGTTAATGCCGAGAGAGCTAGACTGGTTTTGCTCCCTCATTCCGTGTACATATACAGTGTACAAGACAACCGCCTATATCTCCCAGAAATACCTCCCACATCATGGTAAGACATATTTATGCAGGTATTTCTGAAATGTGGACGTGCCATGTGGTGTAATGAATACTGGCTCAGAATGAAAAATCGAAGAGCCGTGTTCAAATTTCAGTTGAAGTCGTTGTAATCACTTACGCGTAAATACGCTTGCAAAAGGTATGACCCCATCTCTTCTCCCTTCAGCTATGGCAGAACTTGGGTTCTATAGTTTTGGTTGGCAACCAGTCTACCGCAGAAAGAAATGGCAACCTACTAGTCAGTTATGGATCAAAAGAGATATGACTGCCAAGCGTGTATCACGTATGGTACACAAATGAGGGACCTGGATAAAAAATTGAATAGCAGGACAGATTGGGTTTTATAGCCTTAGTTGGCAACCATTCTACTTCAGAAAGAAATGACAACCTACTAGTCAGTCATGGATCGAATAAGACATGATCGCGTGTATAAGAAATGACAACCTACTAGTCAGTCATGTATCGAATGACATGATCGCGTGTATAAGAAATGACAACCTACTAGTCAGTCATGGATCGAATAAGACAAGATCGCGTGTATAAAAAATGACAACCTACTAGTCAGTCATGGATCGAATAAGACATGATCGCGTGTATAAGAAATGACAACCTACTAGTCAGTCATGGATCGAATAAGACATGATCGCGTGTATAAGAAAAGACAACCTACTAGTCAGTCATGGATCGAATAAGACATGATCGCGTGTATAAGAAATGACAACCTACTAGTCAGTCATGGATCGAATAAGACATGATCGCGTGTATAAGAAATGACAACCTACTAGTCAGTCATGGATCGAATAAGACATGATCGCGTGTCACTTAACTGACTGACCGGTTTCAGTCGGACTCTGTACTTTTAACTTGAATGTGATCGATACCGACTTGGCCGACCACCTGCAGTCACTCTCTCACCGGCGTGACGTGGCTTTCCCGCCTGTGGAATTCCCTTCCATATACTTGCTTCCCCTTCAGCTACAATCTCCAGGAATTTAAATGTAAGGTAAATAGACACCTCCTAACACACTAACTCGCATCCATTCTCTCAAACACTCCTCCCATCTCCTCCTTAGCCGTCTATCACGCTCCTTCTAACATTTCCTATATCTAACCACTCTTTCTCACCACTTTCCCCTATGTAACCCCCTGCGCAATAGTGGCAGTGGAATGCCTTGGTTGGGGTGAAATGATTAAAAAAATAAAAATAAAATAAAAGTTTGTTCAGATGTGCGTGAGGACATTCCGAAGAGATATAAACATAATCATTTCCAAGGTACCATTACGCAATATAGTACTTGTTCAAACGTGGGGGGGGGGGGGGTCTATGGGTTTAATGTCTGATAGCTCAGGCGTTTTAAAAGAACACACGTCGGGAAAGCTTGATGATCGCACCTACCTCCTATTAGCATGAACCAGGCTTGCCTCCCAGAGAGTAAAACACTACGCCTCCTTGGTCTCACACTTTCAGCGGACCTCAAATGGAATGACTATATCGAATCCATTGCTAAATCCGCTGCTATGAAAGTCGGTTCTCTGTGCAGTGCCCGGGGGTTTTTTTTCCGCCTGAATCTATCCTGCACATTTATAAATCTACCATCCGCCCGTGCATTGAATACCGTTGCCATATCTGGTCGGGTGCCCCTGCTATTCTCCTTGGGCTTCTCGATAAGGTACAGCGGAGGGTCTGTAATGTGATCGATACCGATTTAGCAGACCGCCTGCAGTCTCTCTCTCACCGGCGCGACGTGGCTTCCCTGTGTCTCTTCTATAAATACTTTCATGGCTTCTGCTCCGATGAACGTAGATCACTGGTGCCCCCTAGGTTCGAATTTGCACGAGATACTAGATTAGCAACTAGATCCCACCCTTTTACAGTGTAACCGATAAAATCCAACCGCAACTTCTACTCCAACAGTTTCTTTTCTCGCACTTCCCGACTGTGGAATTCCCTTCCACATGACTGCTTCCCCGATGGCTACAATCTCCAGGAGTTTAAATGTAAGGTCAATAGACACCTCCTAACATACTAACTCGCTTCCATTCTTTCAAACACTCTTCCCACCCACCCAACTATCTATCACCCCCCACTTCTGACATTTCCTATATCTAACCACTCTTTCTATTTACCTTCCCCTATGTAGCCCCAAGCGCAATAGTGGCAGTGGAATGCCTTGCTTGGGGTGAAATGATTTTTAAAAAAATGTTATCCCGTCTTATTCTTGTTCATGACTCTCCACAATTTCCTGTCTTATGTAGGTCTTAATAAATTTTATATTTTTGTTACCACTCTTAATATTGTTCTACCATCAAATTACGCAAACTTGCCTGGTAGGTTATGAGTTGTTTCCCTTTGTCCCTCATGCTTTAATCTATCCTGTGAGTAGCAAATTTACTCAGCCTTCTTTCCTCATTATATCTGAATTTAAGTCGAGATTGTTATATCTCCTTACAAGTGAGAAAAAAAAACGAATATATTTTCCCTCCAGCTATGGGTTAAATAGTAGAAGTTTTATCTGTAAAGGTCGTTGTTACCTCAAAAAAGGTTTTAATGTAATCTTCACTCAGTATATTTCTATACTTCTGAGGTGAGGTAGTAATTATACTATTTACATTATTCGGACTATTGTCCTTAACTTTGCTGCCATGTTTACGACGTTTCGGCCATTTTACGCTCCAGTCTTCTTCAGATGCTTGACCCTCTAGTGTTGCAGACACACGGACGGACTGACTGAATATGGTATTTTTAGATTATAAAAAACTAATTAAGATTTAAATCAAACCCATGACGGCCGGTATGGATCAAACCTGCTTCGATCTCAATAGCGCTCGTGATAAATGGAACTTTGTCTGTGTGTGTGTGTGTGTGTGTGTCCGTTACCTATAGACTCCGAAATGGCTGAACCGATTTTCTTGAAAATTTACAGAGTTGTACTATAAGCGTCTGCGAGTGTCTTTAGCTAGGTTTTGTGTCGAGGTACTACCGATAAATATTGAAAATCGATAATCGAAAAAATCGGGTTATAGAAGGAGTGGTCCGATTTTAATCAAATTTGATACACTCATAGACAAGAAACGATATTCAGAAGTTTCAAGCTTTCAGTTCTTACAATAGTGCAGAACATCGATAATATATATATATATATAAAAGGCAAGATGTTTGTGTGTGTGTCTGTTTATCTGCCCTTATGTCTGTATTTTTTCAGCCCTTTTATTTTAGTTTTTGCTTCGGGTTTGGTGCTAAATAGGTGTAAGTGTAGTTCTTAGTCTCAGCCATGATACCATTTACTCAAAGTACTTATTTAGCCTTCAAAATACAGGTAATGACGAAAAATCTTATTTGATATCGATAGCAGGAAATGAAAATTTGACTTACATCCATTCATTTTTCTTTCAGTCTACGGTTTCGCTTTAACTGGAAACAACTATTGCTTTTTAGTCTTTCGTGCCAACATCCAAAGAGTCTGAACTCCAGGACCATGGATTAGTTTTAAAGCTTTCATTACACCCGAGCAACGCCGGGCTATACTGCTAGTATATATATATATATATATGTGTGTGTGTGTGTGTGTGTGTGTGTGTGTGTGTGTGTGTGTGTGTGTGTGTGTATTATATAAAATTATATACAATGATACTTTTTGATATTGACACATCTTTTTAGGAAAATTTTCTTTTTTTTATAAATATAGATCTAACATTTACATTTCTGATTAAGAGAAAGAACTGTTGCGCCATTTGTCGCGGTGGGGTGGAGGTTATGTGGAAAAACCGACAGTGGAGTTAACATCCGGGTGACAGCAACAGTCTGGAAATAAATAGGAAATAGACAAATTTAAGTAAAATAAGAATACTTAAAAGCGAAAATTGAAAAGATAAAAAAAGATTTTTTTTTGTGACGTAAAACATTTATTTGGGAAACCCGGGATTGTTAATCCGGATTATTAAAGGATTTGGATTAGGAAACGACTGTCATCGGTTTGAAGGCTTAATTGATAGACACGCACAGATACATCCACAGAGTGGAGCAAAAGGCATACTACAAACTCTAGCAACACACACACACACACACACATATATATATATATTATATATATATATACCCACAAAGAACATCAAACACATGTACACATGTAAAATATATAAGCCCATACACGATTCGATGCAAATATACATACACGTAGTAAATATATTTAATCATAGAGTAACATATATATATTAACAGAGTAGCAAACACATACATACACACACACATAAACACAAAAACAGAAACCATTGCACATGCCTAAACGTGTTTCTACAATTGTTAAAATAATATGTATACACACACACACACACACATATATATATATATATATATATATATATATATATATAAACAAGATAGACGTAATAATTATCCCAAGCCGAGGAACCTATCGACCAACACTTGTCAAGGGCTTCGTTGGATTTATTACAAAGGGTCAAAAATAGAGGACGAAAAAATAATGGAAAACTTACAATACTGGCGGGGGGGGGAGAGGTAACCCGATTAAAAATAAACTTTATTCAATAAATATTAAAATGTATAAATATTAACTTTATTCAATAAATATGTAAAATGTATAAATATTAAAACATACAATTCCACAAGAGTGAAATAAAAATGAGAAATTCTTACACTCACAATCCCTCCAGTAAATGTAAAGGAGCGTAGGAAACGCTCTTTCTGCCTGCACAGGTTCGGCTGCTGGAGTTTAAGGCAAATAGCCTCTAAAACACGAAGATGATATGCCGGTCGAGCGCTGTGCAAGACAGTGAATCAGTTGTCCGGATACTAAAAGGCACATGCCTGACTGTCTAGCAGGTGTTGGCCAATGGCTGAATCCAGAACAGCTTGGGTTGTTCTTATTAGTCTGAGAGGGCTACCCGAACGTATATTAGCGGGGACGTTTTGTGCAAATTTATATATATATATATATATATATATATATATATATATAGAGAGAGAGAGAGAGAGAGAGAGAGATTCATCTGCAGACAGATCCGTTTCGCTGTATCACAGCTCATCAGTACGGATAGACTCCAATTGCTTTTTAAGCCAGGATTGAAACCCGACCGAATTAGCGTCAGTCGGCGATTCTACTTCTGGGCTATGGGCGTTCAGTAGAAGAAGGCAGACTTTTTAGCGTGTATATTATCATTATACGTGCCTAATAGCCAAAGTGCTCGAATTCGTTTTACTGAATGAGGGATGCGTACATACCAGAGTAGCTACTGTTTTTCAAAGTCTACCATTCTTCTAGAGAGCTCAATCAGGGTGTGAGAGCGCAAATAGTCATCCGCAGACAGATCCGTTTCGCTATGTATATATATATATGAAAATTTTTATGTAAGTACAATTTTAATTAAAGAAATTATGAAGTAGTAATCAAAAAGCGAAGCAACCGGTTTCGTTCCCGCTCGTCAGCCCCCTACGGGAGATTTAAATTAGAATCAAAATAAAGTGTCTCATGGAAAATGAGGAAAAAAAATTATGAATGCAAAGAGCGAGAGGCTAATAAAATCGAGCCCCAACAATTCACGCTGTTTGCACTGTGAAGGTTTGTGGAACCCGATATATAAAGACTCTATCACCTTAAGATGGAATAAAGAGTGAGATTGGGACACAACAGTGAACCAGTCTTCACTAAAATTCGCAGCACACTTTCTATTTTTTAAAAGGGGCTCACAAATGGCGGATCCGTAAGTATTTGAAACGAGTCCATTTCGAGGCAAGGTGTGGTTTCTTATTTTAGTGGGAACATGTTGCATTATTCTCATGTCGAGACGCTGAGTGGTTCTCCCTATGTAGTCAGCTCCGCAACTACAATTATATTTGTAAATAATGGAATTAATTTGGTGGGGAGGAAGAACATCTTTGCGTCCAGAATATAATATGGACCGGGTTTGAAATACTAACGTACCTCGGCCGAGAAAAAACAACAATGAACTTCAGATGAAATCTTTCTAGCCATACTTTCACACTTTGATCCAATCCCGGGAAGTCTCAGATGTGTTCATGTCTATATATTTATCCATGAAAATCAACAAAATTAGCAAACACTAATATGAGGGGACTACGTTCCAAATTTTTTAGATGTAAACACCATTTTCTTCAGTTTAAACTGGACCTCTTGTTACTTTCTGAAACCAGTCTCAACACCTTAAGGACACTCACAGTCCTGGGCTACTGACTTTTAACGAAACACGGCCTCCTAAATCGTCACGGCCTCGAACTAGGAACATAAATCAAGGACAAGTTTTCTTGTGAAAGGAACTCAAACAAACAAGGATCCCGACCCGGTTCACACTCCACCCATGTCTAGTGAACAGGTTAAGCGGCTCATCCCTTGTTCCCTGTTTAGGATGTGGTTTCCGGTTTTCTCTTTTCTAATCTTTTCACTATTACGTAGCTCCCTGCACATCAGTGGCATTACCGCCTTGCTCGGGGTGATACGATTAAAAAAAAAAATATCTCGTATATATGCTTTCGAAGTGTCACTTATCCATAGTACAACATTCATCTTTTCTCCCGATCGTTTTCGGGACGAAGAGACGATAATTTTCGATCGGACATCTAAGAAGATTCATAATTTTATCAGTAAATTTCCCTCGGTTAGTTTTCGCATGTGTGGTGGTTTCAATATTTACTATAAAGAATGGTTATTCCACTCCAACCAAACCGATCATGAAGGCAGGCATAACAGAGACTTTTCAATTACGTATGAGAAAACCCAGATCATCGAAGTACATATTCCTGTCCTGGAGACGATGGAGCATCAGACGAAATTTCTCGACCTCTTTCTAACATCCTGCTTAGTAAAAGTTTTGCACACCCTCCTCACTGTACAAGTAAGACCATTCCGTAATCAGTGTCCAGATTGATGTCCAACCTAAGGCACCCCCTAATGTACCGTTCCATAGAACGATGCTTCGCTATGCGAAAGTAGAATAGGCCAGATTTTAATCCTATATGATGGAAGCTCCCGTCTCAAACGTTTTCAAGTAAGGTGTCTCGAAAATTGATACCCTTGTCACTGATTGGATACTTTCTGGAGTAGAGACTTTATACAAAATAAAATTCCAGTAAAAATCAGCCAGCCCTGGTTCACCCCTTAATGTGCTGCAACCATGATTTCCTGAAACCCCTGAAATGCGATGTAGTTTGGCCTTCAATGCATTCAGAACTACCAGTGATCGATGCAAAAAATACCAATCAACAAGGGCAACCAAGACCATCTCCTCCCCAACTTTTGTATCTGCTATGACTTCAATATCAAACCATAAAGAATGGTTAGTCAACTCCAAGAAAACCAATGATAAAAGCAGATATTGCAGAGATTTCTCCATAGCCTATGTGCTAACCTAGATCATCGAAGAACCTACTCATGTCACGCACGCGACGAGACATCAAGCAGACCTCGACTTCTTTCTAACCTTTTGCCTTGATAAATGCTAAGCAAACGTTTTACCCACCCACTTTGCACGTCAGACTTTTCCCTCATCAGTGTCCAGATTGATGCCAAATCTACGTCATCCCCTGATGTACTGTTCCATTGAACGATTTTCTCGACAGCAAACTGGGACTGATTTCGATTCTATATAATAAAAGCACTACTTCAAACTTGTCACTAAATGGATCTTTTCTAGATCGAATAGTTTTAACCCCTAAAATGAATTTCATAAAAAAAAAACAAAAAACAGTCAGCCCTAGTTCACCCCTGAATGATCTGCATTCATAACTCAATGGAATCACTATTTCAATATCTATCAAAAGAGCGATATAGTTTGGTCCTTAGTGAATTCAGAACTGTCCACAATCCCTGCAAAAAAGTTCTGGAAAATGCCAAGCGCTTCTACGTAAGAGCAACCCAGACAAGATTGAAAACAAAAACAAACTGGATCCCGGGAACTCTGTAAAATCACCAACCAAATCAAGAACAGATGTAAAGTGGCTGTGCCCTCAATTATAAATGACCCCGAGGTAATATCTTCCTCGACAGACAAGGCGAACTCTTCACCTCGATCTTTGCTTTCGCTCATCGTTAGACGACAATGTCCATCCTCTCAAGAATTCAATGACCCGAGTCTCAATAATATTACCATTACAACACACGAAGTCTCTAAAATTGTCAAAGGCATTGACCTTAAGAAAGCCACTGGTCCAGAAAGAATTCCATCAGTTGTTCTTAAGAATCAGTCACTTAAGTGCCATGCGTGATACACGCTTGGGCGATCATGTCTCGAAAGAGACTGACTGGGCATAAGATTATCCCGCAGTGGGTTGCCATTGCTTTCTGAGGTAGACTGGTTGCCAACCAAGGCTATAGAACCCAATATGTCCTATTATTTAACCCATAACTGGAGGGAAGAGACAGATTAATAAATTTCCCAAGGGTATTTGCGCGTAAGTGAATGCAAGGAATTCAACTGGAATTCGAACTCGGCTATCCGATTTATCGTTTCGAGTCGATATCCACTGCACGACAACGTACATCCTTAAGAATATCAGCCCGAAATTATTCCCAATCCTAGCGTATATCCGTTTTCAAAAATGCGGGCGTGAAATCTTCCGTCTTCGAGTTCAGATCCATCAGTCTCCTCTGTAATATCAGTAAGCTTTTTGAGATCATAATCAGTAAAAGCTTCGTCAAGAAAAGAACAACCTCTTCAGCAACGAGCAGTATGGGTTTTGACCGGGCGGCCCGACCCACTGTCAGCGTCCCAACTACAATCGCGCACAGAATCAGTGAGGTATGAGGACCATAGCATTAGATACTGGGCATGACGGAAAACTGCAACCGGCATTGGTAGGTTGGGAGGAGCATGGAACCACCTCTTAATTGCTATTGTTCCCAGGTCTACCCTGACCCGGAGTGGTAGCACCTGTTAGTTATCTTCTAAACTGGGGTCAAAACACTATGAAAGTATAAAAATAGACTTTTATAGAAAATTATACATTTTTGAAGAAAAAATATTATTACATAACACATTTTTGAAGGAAAAAATGATGACAAGTAATACATTTTTGTATACAAGACTAGAAGACATCTTCAGTTTTCTAAAATAAAAAAAAATGGTTTCATCAAAATCTGACTAAATCTCTAGAACTGAACATTAAAAAATATTATTGCCATAATACATTTTTGAAGGAAAATATTATTACCAGTAATACATTTTTGAATATAAGACATCTTCATTTTTTCTAAAATAAAAAAAAATATTTTCATTAAAATCTGACTAAATCAACCTTCTCACTATAACTGAACATTAAAAAAATACCTTAAAACCTTATCTTTTTAGCATTAAATAACCCACAGAGGTGTTGATATGTCATTAAACAAAACTCAAACACACCTACACTTACTAAATCCCCATTTTCAATTGCCTTTGCATACAAAGAAGATTACGCATTTAGAAGTCCTCTTTGTGTTTTCACAGATTCAGTGAGGCATGAGGGCCATAGCATTTGATGCCTCAAATGTCTTCTGCGAGGTCCTGGATATGATGGTAAACTTCATCCGGCAGCAAGACTTCCGATTGGTAGGTTGTGAAGAGCATGGAACCACCTCTTAATTGCTGTTGTTCCCAGGTCTACCCTGACCCGGAGTGGTAGCACCTGTTAGGGTCCCAGCTATGAGCAAATAGTTACCCCCCCCCCAAAAAAAAACTGGGGTCAAAACACTATGAAAGTATAAAAATACATATATTTTTAAAAGAAAATACATTATTACCAGTAATATATTTTTGAATAAAAAACTACAAGACATCTTCAGACATCTTCAGTTTTCGGTCGGGTTTCAATCCTGGGTAAAAAAGCAATCGGAGTCTAACCGTACTGATGGGCTGTGATACGGCGAAACAGATGTGTCTGCGGATGACAATATATATATATATATATATATATATATATATAGAGAGAGAGAGAGAGAGACTTCTACCAGCAGAAAAAAGAAATGGATATAAATAGAATTGACGTCATAATGTACATAAGACCTTAGGAGGACCCTTTCGGCCAACACATTATCAAAGGTGCTCGTTGGCAGAATTTTAAATGATAGACAGGATACATAAATATGACTTGCAGAAAGGAAGGTGTAACTCGCTTAAAAACAGAATTTTAATCAAAATTAATTAACATGTAAGGGGGGGTGTAAACGTAAGATTCCACAAAGAGCAACAAAATGGTAAAAAGGGACTCACAAACCCTCCAAAAGCTGTAAGGAGCGAATTAAGTGCTCTTTCTGTCTGCACAGCCTAGGCTTATCTATTAAATACACATCCTCGAAACCACGTAGATGATATGCAATCGGAAAATATCTACTTGACAATCATGACTGTACCTCTTGGTATAAGGATGCATGCTGATCTGGAGGCTGTACTGAAAAGCGACGCCAAGTATTTTCATAATTAAATACCACCAACACAACGACATTGATTTTACAAAAAGATGTATTCAAGCCCTAATCACAGCCGCATACAAAAACACAAACAACTTCTCATTTCCTTGCGAATAAATAAAAGTTTTAAAGGATTTAACAACAAAAATGGTCGACATTAAAAACAGTAGGTATTCACCGTTATTTACGCATTGTTCTTGAGTAATTAACGGAATACTCTTAGCTACTGGCGTGTGTTTACATTGTGTATAAAACACGCTAAAATCTGCTTTCTTCCACCGCGCGCCGAAAGCTTAGTGGTAGAATCATCGACTGATTTCAAATAGATCAAGTTTCAATCCTGGCTTTAAGTATTTGGATGTCTAACCTGTTATACAACAAAGCAGGACTGTCTGCGGATGACAATATATATAGATTTGAATTTTGGTAATGTCAAGCGCCAAGGTTGTTCTTTTTTCACTGGTTTTACTGATAAAACGTCTTTTTCCAAGCAGGTTTTATATATATATATATATATATATATATATATATACAGAAAGTACTCGATATATATATATATATATATATATATATATATATATATATATATATACAGAAAAAAAATAAAGATAAATACATTTTTATACATCAAGAACAATAATGGAGAAAAAGTGGAAAAGGGTGTCCATAAAGTTCGTGTGTACTTTAAAATAATTTCCATGTGTCCTCCATCATTAGCAATACAAAGGGTAATACGATTTTGCAGTTCACGGAAAACATTTGCCAACTGATTTACACTAATGCCTGAAATCACATTAACTTTCAAATCTTCTAATGAACTAAGTTTGGTTGCATACACAATTGTTTTCACATTTCCCCATAAAAAAAAGTCTAATGGAGTCAAATCTGGAAAACGTGGAGGCCAATAAAATGTCCACCCCTTCCGATCCATCTGTTTACTTATCTAAAAAATTGTTGCAAATAACATATTTTACAGATTATTTCTTTCACAAATACAAAGTTATAAATTTTTAAAGTACACATGAACTTTAAGGACACCCTGCATATATATATATATATATGTGTGTGTGTGTGTGTGTGTGTGTGTGTGTGTGTGTGTGTGTGTGTGTGTGTGTTCTATAAATATTTGCATGGTAACAGTTCTAATGAATTTTGCTCTATGGCATCTGGAGTAATCTAAATTGAAGCGCAGTACTAGATTGGCGGTAAGGTCTCATCATCTTAAGATTTGAATTAATTAGATGCTACCGGAAGTTCTTTGTTAAAAGTTTCTTTTCTCGCGCTTTACACTTCCGGTTTACTCACTTCTTTTATTGTTCTCATTCCTTAAAATAATGGCCTTCTTTTTCTTATTCTTTCTCACTCAGTAAAACACTGTATCTTAATGACATTATTAACATATTTAGGAGTAAAATGTTTAATATATATATATATATATATATATATATATATATATAACGTAGAATATTTAGTATTTATGTCAGGTAAATTCCAAGAGACAAACTCAGAAGAACTCAATGTTAATTTTTTTTATTTAATTTAACAATGTAATATAATCATGAAAATTTTTTTGGATATTCTACAAAAACATATTTCGAAGCTAAGCAGCCGCTCCTCAGACCCGAATCATACAACAATTAATGT